>OX411308.1:130860875-131468375 GCA_948150685.1 Rhaphigaster nebulosa
AACACTGCATTTCGACAGTAATTAGCCCTAGAGAAAAAATTAGAGTGTTTTTAGTTGTCGCGCTCGAGTCAAAATAATAAACCGTAATGCTTTAAGATCTGCGACGGTTTGAAGGTGACTTACCCATTTGTGTGAATCATAGCATTCAAAGTAAGAAATATCAACAAGGTAATGCCACTTGCTTCATAAAATGCAGATAGAATTATAAGATTGTCGTTTCACAGAGATCCAATGTAGAATTTAATATTCATCTGAATTAGGTTAGTTATAATGTGGCGTAGGAATGAATAAAATAGAAATTAAATAAAAAAAGGCATGAACTACGTAGGTAACATAAAAGGAAAATTAGTCTGGAATACTTGGGTTATTCTCAAACTACGGGCCGATATCGATTACTAAGGATATTACCGATTAACCAATCATATCCACCAAATTTTTAGCCTTAGGTTAAAGCGGTGGCACGTTCACAAGAGCCTAATCTTGAATTGGTTATAAATTTATTTATAAATTTTTAAAAAATTGGTTATAAATTTTTTTTTTGGTTATAAATTAGGCATTCCTATTCCTCTTAAATGCAAAATGTAATTATCGTGGCTGTCCAAAAACAAGGTTCTACACTCCAAGTGTGTCCTTTTATATTCTTGCCTTAGCCATTCAGTTTATATTTTATAAAATTCTCATGCGAATGACTGAAATGGACAGAAATTAAAAGAAGGCCTGAATTACGATCGGTGAATGCAGAGGTGGTCGTAAAGCCAGTCATAAAAAATATGTGATTATCTTGCCAAGAACGGATTTTTTTTCTATAGAAATTGCGGATTATTTGGCTTATTTCTAGAGGAGAGGAAGGTGGCAGCCCTGCTTGTCAGGGTCCTAGGAGGTATTAGTCGGTTGAGTGAAAGTAAGTGAATGCTTAATTTTTGACAATTTGAGTTGTAATTGACCTAGGCTCTTTCAACTTCAAAGTTGTTCAAGCTTTGGCGTTCTGCGTATTATCTTTTAACTGATTTTAAACAGCTAAATAACATTTTAGCAAGATTTTTTTTGGGTCAGATATTTCCACACATAATGTGCCAGGTAATTACCATGCCAGAAAATGTGCAATTACCGTGGATTAAAAAAAACAAATGACAAATACATTTTTGAAGTAAAGCTAACGAAATCCTTCGACGAAAAACGCAAAGAACCAAAAGAGATTAAAATTAGTTTTGAATCGGTGATATAGAGTAATTTGAGTGTGATATTAGAAAACCTTATTTGTTTGCCCATTAATAATTATTTATACACGAAAGTTTCTGAAATTTTCTTTATGTCTTTCTTGATTTGTAATTAATGGCAAATAATATAAGGACTGCAAAGGACTTTTTGTGGAAACACATACCTGTAAATGTAATTACCCTAGAAAAATATATAATTACCATAGGTCTAATATTTAAATTATTTACTTTTTAAGACTAAAACTGCCTAATGATCTTCGCAAGGCTTATTTTCAAATGCCAATATTTCCCAAAGATAACCACAATTTTTTTTTTTGAATTTATAAACTAAGTTGAAAATTCACAATTTCGCTAGCTGAAATTGACTAGCAGTTTGAGAATCACTCATTTACTTCTTTAGAAATAACGTGAAATTCTGAAAAATTGCTACGGTACTGTGATAATTTGTGTAAGCTAATCAATGCATGTGTGTATATTAGAACGGTAAATGTACGCACCACTGTAGACAATTAAGTGAATGCATAAACGATTCAATTACAAGCGTGTCATCAACAAGCCACGAGTAAATTTGATGGCTACTGAACACACCCCCATCACCCCTACTACAACAAACAGACTGAAATTAAATCAGGGCTCTACCTGGACATAGCCGCCGGTTCCAATTTCAACAATACAGCAAGCCGCACTTGTTTACAGGGGTGTAACCATGGCAACCCTCTATGAAAATACCTTGAGGTCGAATGGGAACTGACCAAGAGCTCAGCTATACAACATTTTCAAAAGCCATTGTTGTGTAACTTATTACTTATCTACATCTAACAATGTTTGGCGCTTGTAACTAACAATCTTTTATTAATACATCTTATTATAAATACATAACAAGAGTTGTAAACGGTAGTAAACAACTTTGTTATTCTTCAGTGGCCTTCTCTCTCTACACAACTTCAGATAGCCTTGCCAAATAGACCATCTTGAATTTTAATTTTTTTATTATTTTTATTTTTGACATTTGTTTTATTTTAGTTTTATCATTTGTTTTTTATTTATTTTTGACATTGATTTGTTTTACATTCTTTCAATCGCGTGAACTAATTCTTAACTTAATTCTTATTTCAGTAACAAAAGATTATTGTTATCCTCATGCTCAATAAAAAGTTCTTCCTTAATTTGTTTACCTTGTGTTTAGTGTTTAACGATTAGTGGTTATGGCGTTTATATATTAAGGATTAGATAAAAAAAAAGTCGGATTAGATAAAGAAAAAGGATTAGATAAAGAAAAAGTTAATAAACTGTGCCTGAATATAAACAAAAGAACGAATTTTCAAAAGTTTTTCCAATAATGTTATTTACTCCATTGATCTCAATTCTCTTATCATACTAATTTTGCTAAACAGCAAAAATATCACTATAGAATGCATAATGATGCAGGCCAATAGTGGAGAAAAATTCCAATAACCTATTATTACCATAAAGACCTTCAAAGAAAAGAACTAAAAAGACTTCAGATTAGGAATTTCTGCATCCTGACGAAATATTGAGCCCAAATGAGTTTATATATTTATAACCATGAAGTGTATTTTTATATAACATTTAAAAGCCATATTAATTATGGTATTTACAAATTTGATATTTACAAATTTGACATTTTACACCTCCATTTGGGACTATTTAAGTTATTTCTAAAATTTTGGCTGAACCTCGCGATTTTTTTATGTTTCTTTTTCATCAACCGAGTATATATCAATAAATATTTTAATTAATCATTAAAAAAAAAAAAATAAACACGTCTCTATGCTCACATCGTTGGCGTTCCAGCAAATGTCACTAATTGCAAGTCCAAAATTGTAAAAAATTGACATTTCACATTCACAGTTCATTTCTTCACTTGGTATACCTTATATTTTCACCTGACAAATATCACTAAGCCATTGGATGTAATTCGAGCCCAACTTATTTGCCTATGTCGTGTTTTCACCAGACAGAAGTCATTGTCATACAAAAGTTGCTAACTGAACTTAATGACTTTACATTGAACGTCGACGATTTGTATGTGTCTTTAGGCACAATCACTAATTATAGGCTGACATATTCATAAATTTAATGAAAATGAAAGGGTAATGAAAAGGTAAGAAAGACAAAGAAGTGAAAATCATTATTTTCAGTTGTTTTTTAAAATATTGTTTCAGATATAATTTAAAGATTTAAAAAAAACATTATAATAAAAATTACACTGGATGGAACAAAGAAACAACCATCGCAGGATGCGCGAGTGTTTTGTTTAAATTAATATTTATTTACTGGAATATTAACAGAACATTGTAAATAACTGTATGTAAATGTATGTTAATTATTTATTTTTTAAGTCCTCATTTATTTGATTATTATAATATTTTGTTTTTATTTTTCTTGCTTTCTTCCTTAAATTCCTTTCTTTACATAGATTCTTTACATCCTTATACAAGGATATTGTAGCGAAATTCCAAACACAAAACGTGGAGCCCCAAAATAACGGCCAACAACCACACAGCTAACGCATAATGATTAAAAAATCATTATTTCGTGGCCAAAAGCAAAACATAAAAATTAATGAATATTAATCATCTGTACTAGTTGTCAAAAGGGTAATTTATCTTTTTATAGTTTTATAACTTTCAGAAAATTAAATATTAGTTAAATATTAATTTAATATTAATTTAATAATAGGATATTAATTTAAAATGGTTATTAATTTAAATTACCAGAAAACTATAAAACTATTACTAAACTATTACTTATTTCGCTGTAGAGTAAACATTTAGTGGTGAAAATAGTTCTATATTAACAGGCTATAACCAAACAATTGTCTTAACATGAAAGGATTAGATCCCGTAATCATAGCTTCTTCTCAAAATCGATATCGATTGATATTTACAAATCGAGTTAGAACGTTTAGATGTGAATTACGCCTAAACTGAGTTTTGGAAAAATTATAATTTTCCGCTGTTCACTTTAATTTATTCTGTTAACGTTTCGAGGAAATATTTCCTCATCTTCAGAACAATCTTTCTAAAATAATGAAATATTGCATCCTCAGTCAAAATTCATATTTAAATACACACAGTTTTTATACAATCTAAAATAGAAAATAATACACTCAATTAATTTTCCCACTTTTTCCCTGTAGATGGAGTCATCAGCTAGTAAGTTGTTTTTTGATAGCGTTTGTTTCTTGTAATTTATTTATTTTTTTAAGTATTACAGTCACAGGTTCAAGACTTCAACTATTAGGTATATTATTTGTTCGCTTTCACATACTTACAGATGCAATAAGTACACTAATTGATATTAATTTAATTTAATTATTTGTATTCGTATTTTAACGAAGTCAAAGAATGATTTTAATAAAACCAAGAATAATTTTGTTGTCAATAAGTAATACTACATAATATTGTTGTTAATATACATTGAGTACATCTGACAGTTCATAACAAATTTTTTTTAACTCAGTCAGTTATGAATCAATATACCCAGAAATATTAAATACAACCATTACAATCAAATATTTGTACAAATGAAACTGTTCAAATTAGCATATAGAAACAGTTCAAATTATAATATTATAATTTTAAAAGTCAAGAAATTATTAAATAATGAAAATTTCAAATCTAAAATTTAATATCCAAATTTATATCTTGAACGATAAATAACTAATTAAAAACAAACACTGTAAATACTTTCATAGTTATAATCCCATTGCTTTTTATCTATTTATTTTTTTTTTAAATGCCCAATACCTATTTTTCAGCTTATTTTATAAATATAGTAAAATGTTTTACTTCGTCGAAAAAAAAAAAAAAAATTAGGTACTAACACCCATCCTCTTCCCCACCAACCAAAATGCTCTGATTAATTATGATTCTTCAAATAAATAAATTAAATCACTATTGGATTTTTGTATGATGAACATTATGACTTTTTACCATAAATTTTGAGTTTCTGAATCACTGCGCGACTTTTCAGTATCATCAGGACAGACGAAAACAAGATCATATAAATGCAAATGAAATACAGCACTTCTTATACAGTGTACCGCTCCATGGAATCTCATACCGAAGAAAAAAGGAAGTAACATAGTAACGACTGAGAAAAGGTTATATTCAGCTGACCATCAGATAACAGAAAAACAGAAAGTACACGAACCAAAAAACAACAAATGCACTAAAAGGCAATATAAATAAATCAAATCATGAATATAAATGATAAAATTAAATATAAATGAAAAATTAAATAAAAATGCACAAAAGAGATTTTTAATAGCCTTTGATTACATTTTCGATTGCTTGGTACGCGTATAGGTAAACAACTTAAGGAAGAACCTTGTGGGCGGAGCATAGGCCGGGAGATTGTGCTCGAGGAGAAGAAAGTCGTCTACCTCTACGTAACTTCAAACCTGGTCAAATATACCATCTTGAATATTTTTTTTAACATTTAACATTCTTAATTGATGTTTAACATTAATAATCGCATATACTAATTTATTGCCATTTCAATAACAAAGTTATTGTTAGGCGCAAACGCATTAAAAGATTCTTCCTTAAATTGTTTATCTATACTTTCTGGTTTTTTGATGATCAGCTGAATATAACCTTTTTCAGTTGTTGTTACCTCCTTTTTCATTCGATATCTGTTTATATGTCATGGAGTGATTTATTGTCTCTGATCCATGTGTCTTTTTTTTACAGTTCGATGTGATATATGCTATATTTTGCCTACATATATCTAAGTGATATATATTTCTTTGTCCTGACAATGCCTAAATAGGTGAAACTTAGCCTGGTTTGTCGTTTACCGGTATTATACAAATAGGCTTTGTGTTTGGAATCAATTATCACCTCTTTTTCTTTTTCTTTTTTACGTTACATTATTTTTCTTGTATATATGCTATGACTGTGTACTTAGATCACTCACTGCCCTAAAATGTGTGATAACCTAATATTCAATAATAAAATAAAGAAGATAAACAAATGTATGAAACTCCGAAAATAGTTTAATAAAAATTGAAATTATTTATGATATTATTAGATAATAGATTCAACTACTACATATATGAGTATAAATAGAAACAACATAAAATGGGCCGACAGATGCAAGGTTTGCTCTTCACTACCCCTCTAACCCTGAGCTTCCCTGCAAATATCATACAGCCCTCAACCACATGAGCCTCTTCAAACATTCTGATATTTGATTCCGCAATCAGCAGGCTATAGTAAGAAGTTTTGGCTAGAGATATATTCTTGTTACCGAATGAACTCCTGAACATTACATATATAATTCAATAAATATTTAATATTATTTATAAAGCAGTGAATTTTATCTTCTGATGCTCAATCTGTTATTAATCTGGGAGGAATTACTGATTACCACATTCATGGATGCAGAAAAATATGATCCAATATGACTTTAAATGGAGAAAAAAGAAAGAAGTCCATATCCTAGAGATTTCCTTCGATCAGTTTCACGAAAATAGCTGAGATCTTTGAAGGTGTAGTAGAGGATACGAGGAAGCCATGCTCAAATAAACACGGTGGATTTAGACTGGGAAATCGATAAATTTTGTGTTATCCAAGGTGGAACAGCATCGTAATGGCTGTGAGTGATGAATCAAGCAGACTCGGACTCCAGGTGACCTCCAGATTCAAGTAGGCTTCCTTTGGCGTGTGGGGGCACTGCCAGGGGTAACTTCATCATCCCTTGCTAATAGGGGGATTATACCAAAAATGCTAAAATGGTCATATTCGACTGATGATAACCTATGCATCAGTCATCTGGTGGATAAAAACAACAGAAAGAATCGTACAAATAAGGCTTGAGTGAGATCAAAGAATAGCATGTATAGGAGCATTCAGAAAATGTCCAGTAGTAGCCATGTAGGTAATGTTTAACATAGCTCCCTTGCACCTTGGGATACAAAAAGGAAAGAACTTGAAATGAACTTTGGATAAGAAAATATGGAAAAAAGGGACTACATTTGAAAATGAGGTCCCGGTCCGGTACATAAATGGTTCAGTCGAGGAAATTGAATCTTGGGAAACAAAGAAGAACACAACAAATGAGGTTACAAAACCTGGCATGAAACAATAAGAAATTTTCAACAATTCCTCAGAAGAAAAGGCTGAATTCTACTTAAACCTGACAAAGAATAAGTTGAGAACAATAATGGGTATCCTCCTGGGTCACTGTCAGCTAAAATATCATACCAAGTAAATGAAATTAGTGGAAAATTCCACCTGCCAAATACAAGGCTGAGCACATTCTGAATGTGAAACTCTTTTCTTTTACAGCTAGCTGCAACAATTAAAACAGGCAATAATTAAATCGGATATCCTGATATGAATTGGTTAATAACCTATTATAACCATTGTAAGATGATCGGGATTAATACACATAATTTTATATAGGTACCTTGTATCCAAAACGTAAGGTGAACAGCAGGTAATATTTCTCACTGGACAACTTAGATTATATAATAGGTTATTAATCAATCTCATATATAGATATTACTATATCTATACCTAAGGAATTAATGTGATTTGTAAGAAGTATATGATTCCTTTGGGGTCTCTAGACAAACAGAGGGGTATCTCACAAAAGATCCAGATGGGTCGTGGTAAAGAAGGTTTTACGATACCTCAATATAAAATTAAAGTAATAATAGTTTATGAGTAATAATAAGACTAAATCTATTATTATTATCATTATTTATGATCTCTTATTTTTCATTTTAGTGTGATTTTCATGTATAAATAGAACATTACCAATGGACTTGAATAAGACAAATATTAAAAACTCGTACTGCAACATGACCTTACCTCGAATCGTGAAACTATGAATGGACATTATATCCGTTAAAAAAAGTAGTAACCATGATCATTAAAGCCAGATGAATTAACATATCTGCTATACTTGAACAGCGAACAATTAGAGTCATGGGACTCACCGGAAGCAATTCTAATAAAGCTGGATCAAAATTGCATAGTTATTTATTCTTTACATGTATGCGAAAGATTGATCATTGAGGTTAGGGGGGATGCTTGACGAATGGTGATGGTAAAGAATTTCAAAACAAGGTAGCGCGAATGATAAGCAGTTCTCGGGGAAGGAATATATGTATCGGTAGGTATCTGTATCTCGTAAAATATTTGTATTTTAGTATTTGCATTCCTTGTATTTAAAGGAGAATGGAAGAGCGCAGGATGTGGAGGTCAAGAATGTAGGAAGGTTTTCTAGTTCTTGAGGACTGGAATAAGAAAGCGCTAAGAAGGTGGTTTCATCGGAAATCAGGATAAAGCCACCCTTGCTAGAAATACCAGTGAGAGATGTGAGAGCGTCTGGAAACATCGAAAATTAATCTTATGAAGCAAATCATTAATCTTTTTAGTCTTATATCGTGCTCAGCATCGGTAGTCAAAGAGCAGGAGAATGAGGGAGAATACTAGAAGATGAGGGGTACATCGGGGAAAAGAATCACGGAATTTTAGGAGCTGTTAGAGGATTGAGATGGATTTTCTTATTGAATCTCATTTTTTAGAAGAGCAGCACAATATTCCAAGTAATTATAATTATAATTTTATATTAAATGCTCATATATTAAAAATAAAATAAACATATCACCGCCACCGTGTCAAAGTGAGGAATGTGAAAAATCGCATTTTTTGAATTCCTTAGCTTTTTTAATTACCAGAGAAGCTTATTTGCAAAAAAAAATCTTGTAGACACTAATCTGGGGCTATGAGAAATAAGAAGGCAGAGAGATAACAAAATGATCCGCAATGGGGATGTTAAAAGTAACATTTAAACTTTTTTCCGTTACTTATACACGCCATCCTAACGCATGGTGGCGACGATATAAGGAGAGACATAGAATAGATACATACGCCATCTAATATATGCTTATGAGATAACAAAGAAGGAAAAACAATTGACAAACAGCGGTATTACAGCAATTTCGTTCCGTTTCAGATCCATTAAAGAAAATAAAAATATTCAAAGAGAAAGGATTAACGCTTACCTTAACATTAGGTATGAGCGAAGGCAGTGAGTGACCTTTTTTTCCGCAATTCAAAAGCGTTATAAATTAATTTGCTAGCCTAGGTGTCCTTTATTACTAGCCCGCTTTTTATCGTATTTCGTTTCCCAGAAAGGGACTAAGCTCAGAGTCGCTCTCTTTCACAAGTCTCTCAGGTCCAAGTTGTATTTATTAAAATTAGGATAGAATTCCCTCAAGACTTCGCTATAAAACGTGAATCCAATAGCTTACTGAACTATATGAGACTTTTTTACTAGTTTTTTTTCTTTTCATCTCTATTCGAGATTAATGTAATCAGACCAATCTCTACTTCCATCCATTCCATATTTTGAAAATGCATTTTATTCATACTTTGCATACTTATACATTTTATATATTTTCAATTTTGAGATAACTAATTGAAATGAAAATAGATGGAGAGGAAATAAAAATAAATAATTTTAATTATAGTTTTATTATAAGAATCCAATCTCATCTCTCAACGCTCCGACTTAAAAGTTCCTAGTTGCATTTCCATTGCAGACAATGAGCTCGCAGATCAAGTAGGTCGCTGTTAAAATGAGCATAATACACTGGTTAAATTAGGCAAAGAAGCCCTCAGGATATTTCCTGTAGCACATGTTGTTGGTGAATCTCCTTTTCTGTATAATGGTATAGTCTGACATTTGAGAGTTGCCTGCTCTTTGGAATCACAAGGGACCAACTATTAAAAATTCTGACATTAGAATAAGAGTTTACCGTACGGTCCTGCAACCAGTTATTAAGTACGGAAGCGAGTCCTGGACATTGGCACTTGATGATGAAAGACTGTTAAGCAAGCATATAGGGAAATAATAATCCTTCGAAAAAACTATGGCCCTGCTAAAGAAGGGGGTCTTTGGCTGATAGAGACAAATACAGAACTGAGGAACTAATATGAAACACCCAATATTGTTTCCACAATTAAGAGGGACAGAATAATATGGCTGGGACACGTAAAATAATGGAACGTGGTTGGTTCCTTGGTGGTTGCTTTTTTAAAATTATGATGGAGGGACAACCGGGTGGAAATAGAAAAAGAGATAGGCCTAGACTGCGTTAGTAGCAGGATGTGGAGGACGATCGTCGGTCTTTGGGTGTTGGGGAATGAAGAAGGACAGGCGAGGACAGGAAAGGAGGAATGCGACGCAAGGACGCAAAGGTCCTGGCAAGGACTATAGTACCATCGGATGATTATGATGACATTAGAAATTCAGAGCTGCATCTATTTTATTCTGGATTTTTAATATGATGAAAAGATAATATAAGCAGATGTATGGGCCGGTCCTGACTATTATAAATAAAATTATAGTTATGAATTCTTATCTTATCTGTTACGCATTTTTTGGGGTGCTTATGAAAAAAAAATCCTTTGTATAAGAAGATTTTAAGCAATATCAATCTGCCGTCCGTCATCACAAAACAAAATATCGGAGGATCAAAAACCTTAATACGCTTTTCACAATACGGTTTGACCAATTTAAACCAAACTTCATATTGTTGTTATTTAGAACCGTAAAAAGGTTTTTAGTAACATTGAGCTGTTTTCCGCAATCTTGAGACAAAATGGCGGAGGTACTAACATTTTATTTAATTCATCAAAAAAATTTATAGGCCCATTATTAATTAGCGGTCTGATATTAAATATTTGCAACCTTCCCACACAGGGCTCAGCCGGTCATTGAGCTGTATCACAGAGTGGGTGAGGAAGTCAAGTAGTAAAGTAATTTTACTTCATCAAGCCCTCAGCTGGTCAGGAAGTTTCTGCTGCACGTGGTCTGCTCCGGGGTCAGAGGATCCAACATTTTGTTCCTCAACGTCCCAGGGGAATCAGATGAGTCAGCCAGGACAGTCAACACAGTTTATCAGGAGGCTCTCCAATGAAGCCATAAAATCGTTTGCTTACAAGCATGTATTAGAACCTACACGAAAAAAATAAATACCTATCCTACTAAATAAAAAAACGTTAATAAGCGAAAAACGGTTATATAAATAATAACGCTAAGAAACATACTAACTGTTATTATTCCTGTAGGTAGGGGAAGGGTAATCAGCTAGTCTTTTTTGTCGTAT
Organism: Rhaphigaster nebulosa; assembly: GCA_948150685.1. Classification (NCBI taxonomy): domain Eukaryota; kingdom Metazoa; phylum Arthropoda; class Insecta; order Hemiptera; family Pentatomidae; genus Rhaphigaster; species Rhaphigaster nebulosa. The sequence continues at coordinate 130,872,249 of OX411308.1, forward strand.
TATTAAATTAACGCGAAAAGGAACTGATTCGTCTGTATCTGTTACGTCAGAAAATTAAATAACCAATGCAGACTAAAAATAAAGTTAAGTTCATATTGAGTTATCAAGCGATTGTTCACGAAAAAAATTAAATAATGGGGTCATTAAATGCAAGTCGTAATTTGAGCATCAGACCGTCTTCAATTCCTTGACCACAAATTCCCGGACTTTATGCCACTTCGTACGACTTCCACTTTTCAGATAAATGGGCGTGCTTAAGATCAGGGGCGTAAATAACAGTTGGCAAATGCCTGCCCAATTGGGAGGGCTCGAATTGGTTAAGGAAATTGTATTTTGTATTTTGAGCACAACATTGTAAGAATAAAATACAATAACAAATTATATAATATGTAGTAATACAATTAGTAAATAATATGTTTTATTATGTAGAGTACACAGCTATATCTTCAAATTTTGAGTAGGAAGCTCATGGGGCCTCATAACTTGGCAGCCGCGGATCTTCGTTTTATATTTATATATATATATATATATATATATATATATATATATATATATATATATATATATTGCTAATAACCATATAAATAAATAATATTTATCAGTTAATGTGCTTAAGAAAATAATAAATATAAAATAAAGTTCAAAAATCCAAAATCAAAAATATCAAAAGCAATAGCAAGATTAATAATACCAAATATTGTATAGATAAAAATGTATCCGTAAAAAATAAGACATTTGGGCAATAATTTTTCAGTTTGAAGCAGTTTTTTTTTTGTTTTTTTTTTAGTTTCAGTTTGTTGTTTATTTACAATTAGATCATCAACGTTAACGTTAAGCTCAACTTAATTCTTAAGCCCTCTTCTGAGTGCTTTCGTCATTACTACGATAACCATTCTGAATCATTTTTATTAAATCTAGATCGTGTTAATTCATCTTATAATTGATAAATTCATTAACAATTTAATTGTTATCCCTCATTGAACGTGTTAAAAAGATTATTTGATTCATGACATTAGTTAGCTTTTTCGCATACCACATGGAACGTCCTTGCGTACCTTGGGCCCTAGACGATCAGATAGGCATCGTCTAGATAAAAACATGAACACTTTAGTAACAATAAATTTTATCCTTTAGAATAATTATTTCTAAACACAATTTATATCTCTTTTCAGAATAATCCATGTGTTGAATACAAAAAAATTATATACAAAAAAAAAAAAAAAAAATAGACGAGTTCTGCACAGAAGAATCAAGAAATAATAAAATAATAAAAGCACATATCCAAAACAGGTTTACTCCCGATAATTCTATTATATTCAGCCAAACCATGCTTATGTTAATTCCAATCCCGCAGAACCTGTTTTGAAACAATTTAATGAAACGGACATTGCAGTGATAGACAGCAGTGGTCCGGAGCTCCCCGACTTCTGTTTGGTTGGTAGATGGCTGTCGTCCGGGGCGGCGGGGCAACCCTCTGAGTGGTCCTGCTGCCCTGGGGTGCGGCCGGCTAGCCCTGATGCTAGCGGAGCAGGCTGGCTGCCCGGGGACACCCGGACGGCTCTCTACTGACTGTCGTCGAGGGGGCCGATTTGGCCACTCAAAAAAATAACAAAAAATATAATTAAAAAATAAAATAAAAAACATAATTGATCTCTGCTCTGTTAAAGGTATAATAGAAAAATACCAAAACTAAATAATCGTAGAACGAGGGAGAAAAATAAATTGATATAAACAACTCAGCCTTCTGATAATTCTCAGACGAGAATTTCTTCCTTGGTAAAAATTAATGCAGTAAACTTTGTTATGATGGTCCCGTTTATAACGATTTCTCAGCTTTAAGCTGTTTTTCTTAGATCTCGGTGCCTGTTGGTGGTTTTCCTCATAGGAAAAACCATATAATAATTAAAAATTTACAAGTCTTATAAAATGGATTCGTCGTAACGATCCGATTTCCTGATAATAACGGTCTCAATTAAGTATTCTTTTAAATACGGACACGGTTTCATTTTTTCCCTCAGTTGCTTTGCATATACGTTAAATAAAATATGCCACGAAAATATTTTCCAATTAAAAAAATAATACGAAATATAGAGTTTCATAATATTCTAATAACGAATTATAGAGCTTAATAATTCAAAAAGATTTTACCGCGACGAAAAACATCAGTGCTTCAACATCGAGTACCATTTTTAAAAAACGGGGCAATGTTATTTCTAGACATGACGGAACCAATAGGAAACATAAGGAAGGCCCTTCAAGTAGCCAATTCTTTGGGAATCACGGACTTCACCGTCTCTGTTTGCCTTGATGCTCGAACATGACAATCGAAAAATGTCGAAAGAATAAAAGATAAAACTATAAAATGAAGAAGAGGAGAAAACTGATTCAGTGAAAATAACAGATGTTTTGAAGGCATTACAGATAATTCGCACATTTTTTTGTGGTCTCCTGTGATTGCAATACGAAACGCTGATATTTTAGAATGCGTTAAGAAAAAAATAAACAAAAATATAATTACTTTAAACCAGGAACGTTAAAAATAAAGATTAATTGTTTTTTTTAATTTATACATTAATAAGTTTAAAAACAAGCTACCTGTTTTTATGATTTTCCGGTTACAGCGCTCTTTTCTCTGGGACCCAGGAGAGCGTTATAACAACGTTTACGATAAACACAATATGAATTCTGCCTACAAGAATGGATATTTAGCATACGCAAGAAATTCAACTTTCGGTAGTCGTATTCAATCTTATTCTTGAAACTGCTACCAAAATAATAAAAACTAATGCAATAGGATGCCAATAAATCCACTTTATCATCTGGCACAAGCGCCTAATCTTCTGACATCAACTACTAACCCTCGCTGAGTTCTCATGGAATCAGCTAGCGCCTCCTTTGTGATAAATATTGATAAAAGAGTAAAATCAGTCAAGTGTGAAATCCTAGAACAGAATAGAGCAATGGACGAATACTGCTACAAGATACGGGGTAATTCTATGTTTCCATTGTGTATCATTTCCGCCTATAACGTGCCGCTAGCATAACGCGGGATAGTGCAGGAAAGTATTTTCGTTTTTAGCCAAGTTATTTAAGCACGGGTCGCTTAATTTAAAGGTAAGAGGTTTGACTTATAAATCAAACGCATCGTCACTAATGGTAGTGATACATGGGAGTTTAAGAAAAATGCATGAAAGCCTTGCCAGTCAATATGGGAGAAGTGCTTCGGATATTTCGACCCCTCACATGTGGAGCCAAGGAAGACCTTTGTAACAATCACCGCTACTCTTTTACACTCGCTTTGCTTCATCTTATAATTAGTTTACAAATAACAAAGTAATTAAACAAAACCATCTAATACGAATTTATCATTCTAAAGATTTTTATATTTAAGATCTCAAGAATAAATGAACGCGTGGATGATAAAGGGGTGAAGGCCACAAAATCAAATTTTGGGGGAAGGGAAAAAAATACAGCTAAATTTTTAAAAATCACAAGTTTATAAAATCGTCACAGCTTAGCATGCGTGGCATTAAAAACAAATTCGCTCTGCTATTAATGTGGAAAGTGGAAACCAGAAACAATAGAAATTTTAAGAACAGTTAATCTTCCGATCGAATCTAGCACCGCTAGAAAAACTAGATCTTTACAATTTGATGTCTATTTGTATAAAACATAATTATTTTCAATTTGATGGAAAATTTTTCAAACAGGAAGAATGCTTACCGGCGGGCTCTCCTCTCTCACCCCTTATGGCATATTTATTTATGGACAAAGTAGAACAATAAATTCTTAATCCAAACAATTCTCAACTACCTCAACATATCGTATACTGGTATCGGCATGTAGATGGCATTATATGCCTATGGTCTGGTACGACAAGACAAATAAATAATTTTTTAAAGGAAATAAACGAAATTCATCCCTCGATTAAATTCACAGTAGAACTGGAAAAAAAAAAACCATAAACTTTTTAGATTTAGAAATCTCAGTAAAAAACAAACATCATAAATTTGGAATTTAACGGAAAACCCACCCACACGGATGTCGTTATAAACAATGGAACTAGGAGACCGATAGCACATAAACTCGCAGCCTTTAATAGCATGATTTACCGTCTTTTGAACATATCATTAAATAAAAAGAACTATAATAAAGAAATTATTATATAAAACTATAATAAGAAGCACTTGAAATAATAAAATCCTTCAAATCCAATCCAGATTTTTGCTTAAATGACCAAATAAATACCTCCAATAGTCCAATCTTAAATTTATTCCCATCTATAACAGAAAAAACAATTACTCACCAGCATTACTGGAAAAACCCTGACCCTTAAACCGTTTACCTAAAAACTTGCCACCTACCTTTCGTTCATTGTTAGTTCAATGCGAGAAGAAACCAGTACAAACTTTTCTGTTTGATATAACCCAATTAAACTAGTACAAAAATGTATTTGATTAATTATCTTAATTAAATTCATAATTCATAAATGTTTTATAATAATGATTTATATTAATCTAATTTAATATGTATAATAATACCAAACTATATTTTGAATTGCTTATTTTTCAATTTTTTGTGTGTTTTTAGAACTGAGGATGAATGTATAACATTCGAAAGTAGTTTTCAATAAAACAAATTCATAGAAGTGGCAAATAGTTTACCAATCCCTAATTAATATAGTCGACATTGCAGTCGACATCTGGTTGGAGAGCAGCGATAATAATAATAATCGAGATGGTTAGAATAAATCGGACACGTCTCACCGTGTCATTTTCCCGAGCTATATGGACTCCGCGCTCTGGAAACCATTAATTCAGGACGTTCTAGTGACTGGAACCTCCTGATTTATTGGTTTTACCAGAATCTAATCACGCAGCCGGTTGCGTAAATTTATTTAAGTTAACAAGCGGGTCTATTTTTATTGCTACGTTTATTAATAATAAGGCTTCATTGATACAGATGGTCTAGAGCAGGAGCCTCTGTGCCCGCCTAACGTCACTTGTGCTCACATGACTTGTCATGGCATAACCTGTACCAGCGATCATGTTCGACGAGTTTTCTGTGTTATGTATTCGTTTTTAAATATGAATGGGCTCATGGTAGAAAGCCTTAAACTAAATTTTTATCAAAATTGAGATTTCACTAGTTTTTAAATCCAATAGGTTCAGCACATCTATTCATGCTACAAGGTACTCATACGACTGGTCGTATATGAACACATTATAAAACACTATATGAACACCGTGATGTCATTCTATAAAATCATTAACTAATGTCTACAGGCATTTTTTTTTCCAAAAGTTTACAAATATGGGCTGATGGCCTTCTAGTATGAGCTAAATCTAACAATTAATTAGAAATATATAGCATTTCCAAGTCAATTGTAATCTTTTCCTAATCAATTGTCACCTTTTTCATTTCAATTGTAACTTTCTCCATTTTAATTGTAACCTTTTCTATTTCAATTTTAATCCAACCAGACATGAATTCATTCTATTTTATTTACTTTATTAATGAAAAATTAATTAACAATTTTTTTTTATCAAGTATGGGCCTTTCCAATTACAATTATGTTTGACATTTTGTTTTAGTACTATAAAACCTAATAAACAAAATAACTTCACCGACAAAATGGAAATTGTAATGCTTATTCGAAATGAACATATTCGATAAAATATCTAATTCGAAAAACAGAAACAGTCCTCATTAACGCATAAAAGTTAAATAAGAACAGTAAATCGAAATGCTCATGCGCGATCAAAATCCCGATAGTAAATTTGAAAATACAGTCATTGAAAACATAAGAAACGAAACCTGTACCAAAGAAATGTCAACTGCAATAGTAATTCGAAATGCACAAGCTCGATAAAAATTCAGTTAAAAAAATTGAATCAGAACCCTCGAAAACCTAATAAACGATCCCTTTATAATAGAAAACTTCAACAGCAACGAAAAATAGAAATGCGCACGAGCGATCGAAAATTCGATAATAAATCCAGAGTGCCTAGTAGAAATGCTCGTGGCTGAACAAAATTTCGGTAGTAAATTCGACATTAGCACCTTCGAAAACCAAATGAACCAGTCATCAAATAGATTAAATCCATCTACCCCCTCCAAATAAATAAAAAATAATAAATAAACAACAATTTTATATAAAAAATTTAACTACTTCAAATGAGCTCTTAATAACAATTATCTAATCAACGAAAAAAAAAATCGGAAGAATAAGACAAAATTATTTCAAAAGTTATTATTTTAATTAAAATAATTACTTTTCAATAATAAAATAAATAAAATAGAACCAATTCATGTCCGGTTTGGTTACAATTGAAATGGAAAAGGTTACAATTAAAACAGGAAAAGATTACAACCGAAGTGGAAAAGGTGACAATTGTTTTGGAAAGGGTTAAAACTGAAATGGAAAAGGGTATAATTGAAATGGAAAAAATTACAATTGAAATGGAAAAGACAATTGATTTGGAAAAGTTCACAATTGACTTGGAAATGCTATAAACGTATTTGTTTGAAAATATTATAGATATGCATATATATTATTTTAAGTATATATTTCTCCCAATCTCCATCATTGTTTTGTTTTTTACCTTTTTTTTAGCTTTACCAAAAATTTAATGACAGTGTTGGTAATATTGCATTTGACGTATTCTATACCCAGTTATATGCCCGCCATTTATTTTATTGTTTAAAATTAGTTTTTCATTATAATCTCAAAATTCGTGTATCAACTATAAGATCATCACATTTTCCAAATTATGAAGCAATCAAGTTCGCTTTAACTTTGGTATTTACATTTCTTATAAAGAAACTTTACCTATTGTAAACATTTTAAAAGCATTTTCAATTAATTATTTATTTTATATAACAATATAAACAATACTCTTTAAATTTTTTTTTTTTTAATATTATAAAATATATCCTACTAAGAAAAAATAAATAAATCTGATGCCCGCCGGCTGACTGATAGCTTATAAATGTACCCCCAGCTAGGAAAAGGCTGAATTAAGCAGATAATTATTTTTTAAAAAAAGGTTCTATGTTGCCAATACTTTAAGATGACTAATTTATATCCCTAAAAGTTTAAAAAATGAATACAGTGAGCACTTTTAAATAATGGAGGAGAGGAATTTGTTTGGTTAACCTTGAAGGATGCCTTCTCCTACTTATGAATCGCCAGCAATAAATCAAGCTGTTTACAGGGTCAACCGGAAAGGCTGCTAAAGTGATAGATCAGCGACTGTCACGGCAATGACTGAGCCAACGCCGATAGCAACCGATGATGCACCTTGGGGACATTTACTCAGTACGAATAAAAATTTTAGGAACCGTGTATTGTAAAGGAATTATACATAGAAAATGAAATGAATTCTGCCAAGTATAAATGTTGAATAAATATAAGAATATAAAAAAAAATATAGTAAAGAATACAAAACGTATAGAATCCAATGTGCTTATCCTTCATCATACCTGGTGGTTTGGATCCGTGGTGATGGTGAAACAACTAAGGGTCCATCCATTTGAAATCACACAATTTGAATACATTTTGTAGCAGGACATTAACGATTCCCTATTCCCTATCATTTACTGTGTTCAAAACTTTGGTTAAAATATTTTTCTGACTCATTTTCTTGAGGCCATTTTAAATTAGCTTCGTTGCAGAAAACAAAAAATTGCTGTTTTTTGCGGATAACGTTGGTTCTAAAAAAACGTAGGAACATCACGGTTAAAACAAATCATGTAGTTAGAAAACCTTTACCGATACCCCGAATTCGGTTTTAACCATTCTATGGGTTCCTAATTTATGAGCGACTTTATGAATCTTAAAAAAAATGTATAGGATAGACCAGGGGCAAAATATTGAGTCAAACAATTTTTAATTTTAGATTCGCCTGAAAATTGCAATAAAGTTTTTTTTTAAATGCTAAAGCCAAATCTGACGCTAGTTTTCAATAAAAAAAATTCTGTTAATATACTTCACTCCGAAGAAGAATATTATTTTCATTATAATATATAATATACATTATATATATAATATAAGTATAATTCAATGAACCCTTTACATCGCTCTAAAATTCAATTATTTCGTTTTAAAAAATTGTATCACTCTAAAATTTACTATTTCTGGATTATGTTTTTGTATTACTTATAAAACTTTGAACAAGATCTTAAAGATTCAAAATTTATTTAAAATACTCTAACATCCCAAGCAAGGCTGGGTTCTTAACCATTTGCATATCACGCTTTGGGTTTATGTTAACTGGATTGTCTCAGTTAATACTTAACGTATGGCTCTATGCATGAATTAATTTTATAGATAATTTAATTATCTAAAACGTTTATTCAAAATGTATTAGTGATAAAAGGCTTTCTTTTGGAGGAAAATGAAAATATGTGTAAAAAAAATCTGATTTGCTGCGGGTTTTTGTGATTAGCGCCTTAAGCGTCAGATCGATATTTTCGCTTTAGAATTTTGATTTCCTATAACAAACTGCCATAACATTTAGCCCATTCCATTGAAAATTTCAGAGTACTATAGTAGTACAGAGCGCTGGAGAAGTACTATGGAAAGTTAGGAGGTTGATTGAATATGGGCTTAAAGGAAATTTCAGGCGACACAGTTGTGCCCCACAAAGTTTCATTCCTAAATTCCGAAAATATCGGATTTTAAGGGGATGTCAATCGAGTCCTCGATACAGTCATCGACTTATACCAGTACAGATGCCTCCACATAATATTCGCACATTATTTCAGCGGTGGAGATATTCAATAAAATTGAAGAAAGAACCATACCTTGCGATACACCACACAATAAAGGTACTGTCTTCGAAAAACTATTACCAGCTAGTACGGTTTGGTTTGTTAGTTTTTTTTTTTAATAAACAGATTGGTACGTATCATACATTTTTCAGAAATAAAGTGAGAAAAAAAATGCCTATAAAATATGTACTAAATATATACAGCAGTATATAACTCGCCCCAACGTGGTTGGCCATCAAGATACTTGATTATTTCCACTAGGTATTTTCAATGACATAGCATATATTATGTTTCTCCAGAAAAATATAGTAGAAGAAAGAAGGACCTTGCCTCGACCATGTTCTTGTGATGCTTTTGTTACTTTTTATAATATATCAGCTGGTACCCGGCGCGTTGCTGCCGCAGAAAAAATTAAGAAATAATGATAAAATAATAGAATGAAAAAGAAATAGAAATGAATAGAAAAAAATAATGATATTTATCTTCTTATCGATTATGAATAAATTCAATGAAATAGAACAATATTTTAAGAAGAGGTTTCAATGATGTTCATTTTATTTTTTTAACTTTATTATTGAAGCGTTTTAGGGTAGACAATATTTTTGGTTTTCTCCTCTTCAGCGAAGACAAACAAATGTATTGGCTGCCCGACTCGCGAGCATGCAACATACAATTGGCCATGTGAAAAACATGGATTTTCTAAATTTAATCCTTTGTTTCATGACGCTTTGTAAGTCGATTTGTAAGTCACTGAATCGCCTGGAATTTGTTCTTGAATTGCTTGGTTGATCGCATTGACGTCGATGTTCTTCGCTGCCAAAATAGCACGTTCGCAAAGCCATTTATGATTTTTGTAATTGGAAACAATTTGCAGAAAAACTTCGTGAATGAGTTGTTCAATGGATGGCACGATGACGCAAAAGTTTAATTGAAATGAAATAGATTTTGTGGTAGCATCAACTTTTCCTTCTCCTATGTTCAATAGATGCTTGGAAAATGACGAACCGCTCTGCAAATGTACGCGCATATTTGTCGTTAATGTGAAGTTTTGCACATTTCTCAAAAGATATGATGCTTTGAGGCAAGCATTGAGCTCATCAGCTAGTGTTGATTTAGGTATCACTGAAAGAGTTTTTTGAAAGTCGACAGTTAATAAGATGAGAGCGCCACCGAACGGTTATGCATTTTACCGTAAATCTTTAATAGTTCGACCAAGTGCTTTAAGCAATTTCTAATGAGCCATGGTACATTCGTCCCAAACAATGAGTTTGCTATGTTGAAGAACTTTAGCCATACCAGATCCTTTTGAAATATTACACGTTGGAGCTTCAGATACATGCATATCCCATGGCAATTTTAGCGCCGAATGCGCTGTTCGTTCACCATATAATAATGTAGCTGCAATACCTGATGAAGCAAGAGCCAAAGCATTTCCATTTTTAGATCGAATGTGAGCCAATAGCAAACTAATGAGGAACGTTTTTCCAGTGCCACTAGGCGCATCAAGGAAGAACAGACCACCCCTGCCTTTTGACACGGAATTTGTAATTGTGTCGTAGGCCAATTTTTGTTCCGCAAGTAAAAGTTGTTCGTTAGCTTCAACAAATGGATGCAAATCATTAGCATTGTACTGCTGTTCTCTCAATAAATCGCTGTCATAAAGATCAAAGGCAGAACGTTGTGGCGCGATCATGCCAAGTTGAATGAGTGATTTATTGTTGATGATTAAGCATAGGTCTTCGATTTCGATGAGAGCTTGATTGAAAATATTGTCCGAAAACTCATTGGAATTGTCATTCCCAAGAGTACGAATACGGTGCAAAATCTTCTCTGTTGGATTCTCTGTCTTCATCCACAAATCTGTCGGGTTGGATGGCCAACATATGATCAAAATGATGGCGAATAATGTTCGAATTTGTAGCGGTTGACAGCTGGCACATGCGTCCGTCAATGTTGCTTCCCAGTGTTGGTCAGTTTCGAGCAAATGAAGCTTTTGGCAAGCTTCTGTGTATGTTTGACATTCTACACCATCAACCGTTGTCAAATTTGCAAATGAAGACATTAACCAACAGCATTCTCAATAGTAACACTCGGATGTACATTTGGATGTACTGTGTAAATACAGCCTAATGTGTCAGACGAATACAGATTTTGATAACCTTCCATGGAATTTCTTCCATGTAGCATTCCATTTATAGCACTTTGGAACTTCTGCGTAAAATAATGTCCAGGCAAATTCATCTTCTTCACACAGCGCAAATAAAGCTGTAAAATAGTTCTCTGTTTGCTGTGAAATAGACTCTTTGTCCATTTTCAAGATGAGCACTGAGATGAACAACATTGGGACGGCGAATATGAATTGGGAAACTCAAAATACTCCAAACAGTCTCGTTGCTGCTGATGTATCGAACTGTTTGGAATTGACACACTTCATCGTTGCGCGCATCAGGTCTATCAATACTGACTACAGCCATATCACTGTCTTTGTTGACGTATTTGAATATATATTTGATGGATTTGACGGAAATCCATATCCGACGTTGATATGAGCTTTGAATGTTTTTGATAACAAAGTAGAATATGGCACAATCCATCCGTTGTCGATTTCAACGTTAACATCTCTCATTCTGATTATTGCTGTATGGCCTCCATCATCTGGTTTTCGGCGTCTGTATTTCGGATATCCGTCACCAGTACGTGTTTTATCAACTAAGGCTCTGGGGTACTTTTTCCTGCATTGGTTTATTTACCATGCAAGGAGATTGTGGATTCTTTGTTCCGCATGGTCCATGCACCATGGTTTTTGTTACAATATCGAATAGCAGTGGATCTTCTTCAGGATTAAGAATTTCTGCACAAATGACATCATCAATTTGAGCTGTATTTTCATTTTGAGCCATATGAGAATATGAGCGTGTGGAAGTCCTTTCTTCTGCCATTCAATCGAATACATCCAGCAGCGAGTTTCACCATAAACGTGTGCCCATTAATTTCGTCAGTTTTTGCTTCAATATTCGTGCAGTCAAATTGTGTCGATCGGGTGAAACCTGACCGGGCAATAGAAGCTCTTCTATTCCGTCTCATACTGGATTACATGTAAATGTGATGAAAAAATCAGGGCGGCCATATGAACGCACATATGTCATGGCATTTTGTGCATATTCATGCATATGTCTTGGACTGCCAGTGAACGTTTCTGGAAGTGTGACCATTTTGCCAATGTCGGAAATTTTCCCATCGTTTGCAATTGCATCTTGTAGATGAATGTATTCTTCTGAACGTAACGATGTTTGATTTAAGCGAAAGAATAACAAACGTTCGAATTCAATTTTGGCATACATATTTAGGACTTATTGATGGAATAGTTGACGGCATTGCAGAATATGATTTTTTTCCATTCCGAGGTATCATTATGCGGTTTGAATAATAATTCATCGCTGATACTTTTTTATTGAGTTGCTCACCTGTAAGAATAAAAAACAAAACGAAAGATAAAAAAAATATCAATTAAATTTACAAATGTTTGAGAGTTGAAAAGCAATTTACATTTTTCATCTCATAAAATGAAAAAAAAAATCCGTACTTGCCTGTAGTTGGATTAGTTTGTTTAATATTAAAGTGATATCAGCTGTCCCTCCCAAAAAATTATGGGATACTGCAGCGCATCGTATTATCGATGTGTTTCAGCGACACGTCGAATTGTATCATCCCGTCGCTCACGCCTATCATGTTCTTCGCCAATTATGACAATCGCAACTTCATTGATGGTAGGTGCGTTGTTGCGTCCGGCATGCCTTCCGAGTGGTGTTTTGTCGTCTCGTATTTAAATTGCGTAATTATCCGCCGGTAATTTGTTAATTGAGGTTTTGAATAATCTTAACAATACATTGTGTTGGTGGAAAAATGTTTGCAAATATAATGTGACGTTTGGTGCATGGAATTGCATTGCAGCATTGATCAACTTATGAATCATCGTCACCCAATCAAAAATCAAGTAGATTTGTAGAAATTTATGTTCAGCGTCCGGAACTGGTAGAAATGAGCCAACATGGTGATATATCTGTCCTTGAATTTTAAAAGTAGGCATGTACTGATCTTGGAAAACTTTGTTGACTCCAAAAGATGTCATTTGAAACGCTGAATTGTATTTGCGAATGTTCTGCAAAAAGTGTTTGGAATCAGGAGAACCGCTCGAAAGCAATCACAACAATGGTTGAGGTGGTGGATGTAATGTCGGTAATTTAACTTTACCATCAGCGCAGCACATTGCTGATGTTTCATTGTTGAACTTGAGAGAACAGCAATGCCCACACACCTTATCCATTTCGCCGATGTTTACACTGGGATGCAAACTGTAATCATAGTTGACATAATATTGAAATGCAGCAAGATTCAAATCAACATGTATTGTTCGTCGAGATAGATAGATAGATAGCATGTGAATGTTTTCTGTCAATTCTCGCGGCATGTTTGTCTTCTGACTCTGATGTGCACGATCTGGTGGCTCGTAAACGTTCTCTTTCGATTCTTGTCGCATATTGATCTTCAGATTCTGATGCACGTGGATGTGCAATTCGTAAACGGTCAGCTTCATTGCTCAATGTCGTTCCTCAATTATTTGAGAAACTAGAATTCTCTTATTTCTACGTGCTGCGCTGGTAGATCTACTGAGTGACAAACATATTGGAGACATTTTATTTTTATTTTATTCCGTGGATGAAGCCTTTCTCCTGTAAAAAATGAAATATGTTTTAGAAATAAGTTTAATAAATAATTTCTTTTAATCACTTAGAGTACGATGCTTTCAACTAACGCCTAATTGCACTACAACTACAAATCACCATTAAAAATTTGAGCTTTTTAGGCATTATCGTTTTTGTTATCTTTCAAATGAGTGCCTATAGTTTGCAGAACATGTATAGGTTTTGAACTATTCTATAAACTACTTTTTCTAAGGCTTTAGAAATAATATTGAGATTTGCGATTTTTTCAAACCCAGCATGCCTATTACCTTTGTGAAAGTGCAAGCAATGAGTTGACGAAGTTTCATTGCAATCGGATGAACGTTATGGCAGTGCATAAAATACGAACAAACAAACCCACATTAATTTTTATATATAAGATATTTTTGCTAATATTGGCCCAACTTAGATGATTTTTTTTTGTTTTATATAGAATTTAATTACCTTTTAAATGAGCACCTATAGTTTTCCAGAAGATATATAGGTTTTGAGTTATTCGAGAAAAAAAAATCTTAGGTTTTAGAGATAATTTTTTTCAACCTCTTTGATTACGATTTTTTCAAACCCAGCCTGCCTATAACCATCACGGAAGTGCAAGCAATGAGTTGACGAAGTTTCAATGCAATCGGATGAACTGAAGAACTGAAGAACCCATGAAGAATGGGGCTGCGCATAAAATACGAACAAACAACATTAATTTTTATATATAAGATACACACATATATATATATATATATATATATATATATATATATATATATATATATATATATATATATATATTACATATATATACAAATAAAATGTACGGGGCAGGCAACTTGCATATGGTTTGGGCCACTGGCGTGTCCATTGAATAAAATAGAGGAGTCAAATCAGCAGGGAAGAGAATTTGAATGAATATGAACAATTGAGTGTAAACATGGACCTCAAAAAAAAAAATTATACAAATATTTAAGCTCCTAAGTAGGAGAAGGGATAAAGAAAGTAAAAAAAAAAATTGGCATGGGCCCAAGACTGCAGCCGATAACTGGAGGCAGCTCTTACAGTTGATAAACATTTGTCATGCTTCAGAGTGTCCTTCTCGAATTATTTCTACAATCTTTTAACAACTGCAGGGAAAAAAAAGATAAGTAATTAGAGATGCCTCCAGACTGCAGATATTCTTTTATAAAATATTTTTGTATGTTTCTAAAACACTAATTTTATTTAATTTTTCTTATGGGTGCAAGGAGGTTCGAAAAAGAAACTATTCTTGGCCAGTGAACGTTATCAATATTTAACTATTTTAAATTTAACTGAAATTAGGAAAAACATAATAATGAAAATTTAAATCAATGTTCTATAATAATCTGAAAATTATACCCGTCATTAAAATTGGACATACCGAGTATATATGTGTTAACGGAAGTATGGATCTTTAAGTTTTTATCTAAGTTTCAGTTTTGAAAAAAATAGTTTGCAGTAGAGACACAGTTTCTACATATTAGCATTACATCAATAGCTAAGAGATTAAGTTGAACATTTTAACTTTTCAGGGGAGTGATTTAAAAGCCTATTAATGAACGTCAATGTTTGCCATTATAAGAGTATTGCGATTTAATATTGCGATATCTTCCTAACAAACTCAACTTACAGAGCACTTTTAGAACACTTTAGGACTTCGTTCATATTTCTTATTCTTATTCACTTTGTGCACAAATATAATCATAAATAGATAGTATCAAATATAACTTAATGCTGGCAAGGAGTAGTTGGCTGTCAGACATACATAATTCGGAACTACCTTAGTTGTTCTTTTCTCATTATCAATTATTCTTACCAGGTCTAGAACCAGCTCTAGGCTAATGGACTCCGCAGGATTACAGACTCGGCAAATATTTGTCAGGCCACAGGCAACTTGCCTACACGCTTTACCGAAAAATGAAATCTTAATAACAGGATTATCAAAACAAATATGACGTTTATAATGAATATATGAAAGGCATTTATTTGTTCTTGATAATGTCAGTTCTCTGTTGTTTAAAAAGTCTATCTCTAAAGGAAAAGATTTATTTTTGTCATGGTAATTGTACACATTACTCAGTAAAAGAAGTTCTATTAAAAATTTAAGCTCTTAAATATTCGTTACTTTTAATTATAATTTTCACAGAATTAAAAAAAAAATGTGAATTCTATGCTTTCTCCGATACCCTACGTATCAAATTCAGTTACCAAATAAAAAAAAAATAAAGAAAAGCCGCTGAAAATTATTACGCTATGGCTTATTATTCCCAAATAGTTATATACGAATCCCTCCTACGATCCACCCTCCAAAAAAATTGATTGATTTTTATTTATTTTTTAATATATTTTAAAAAAGGCTTTGGTATAGTAAGTGATTCTAAAACAATTTATATTTACCTTCTATCTAATGATCGAGATATGGGCGAATGAAATCTTTAATCGGTCACCATTGAAACAAAACGGCAGATTGTAATGCCGGGTACCGAGGATCATTCTGTGATGACCTGTGATTTTGGTGCCGAATCTTTAAAAAATTGGCTCAGTTTTCTCGGAGAAAATCGAATGACAGCGGACAGACGGATTTCATTGTATTCGATTTTTGAATTATACTTATCTTGAAACGCAAAACCTCAAATTTTGAGAGAGGGTCAACATTTTTTTTTCTTGGCCGACTAAAAAAGTTCATTATTAAAAGTAATGTTTGTTAGTACATAATGTTTGTAAAACTGTAAACCAGCACAGTTCAACCAATCATAAAATCTGAAAATTAAATAAAATCCGAAACTCGTATAATCAAAAAGTATGAATAAAAGCTTAATTCCCAAAGCCCTCCTTGTTATTTCGGTAGATATAAATTAATTTTTTTCATTGCTATACGGATTCCAAAATGTTCTCACAGCATTATTCGATGTTGTAATTTACGGGATAAAGTTCTTCCGATTCATAATTTTGGTAAATTATGCCCAATAGGCTCAATATAAACGAAAGGGTGGTCAACCAACAGGATGGCATTAAGAAATACTAATGAACTAAAAGTAAAAAAAAAAAAACTTGATGAAGTTCCTTTTATAGAGATCTGTGACATACTCCTCGCTTGAGGATGGCCCACAATGTCGGCTTGTATAATTGGCTTTTCACTAACTTATTCCCTGATAATCCACAATCCAGTTAATTTTAAACATTCCAAAGTCTAAATTGTGCTACCAATCCGCTGGGTAGCTCATAAAACACCAAGCTAAGTAAAATATAAAATCAGAATTATAAGTTCCTTAAAACACTGGCATAACTGACAGATTTATTTATTTGTTGTTTTGGAGGGTTGATTCGATAACTCTTTCTAAGGATCATTGTATATAAAATTGGGAATTATTTTATGACATGATTAATTTCTAATTTTTTTATTTAATGAATAAGCTTTATTCCTGTATCCAAACCTGTCAAAAATGTAGTTAATCATAGAATTCGCTGAGTAAAAATTGGGTATTGTGTCATGACAGAGAATAACTCCCGTCTTGATTTACAGTTCACAGATGCGGAAGATAACACATCCAGCTTCTTGTTAGCATTCTAAGGGTCGAGCATGTGGGTTGTGGCTATTCCTATAATAAGTAGTTAGTTAAGTACTTCGGAAGTTATCGTGAAATCGTTTGAAGTGGATCCATAAGCGTTTGGTAATTGATGGTAAGGTCTATGAAAAGTCAGGTTGCTAACGAACCTTGGAGCTTAGGTTACAGTCCTAAAAGTTTTTTATTGAAAAATTTGAAATTTACTAATGTGGGTTTTCTTGGCTGTTCCTTTTATCTGTGAAGCGTTGGTCCAAAGGACTCAATTCAGTAAATGTGTGTTCAATTCCTATACAAGTTATCAATTTTGAACGTCTTAAAAGAAATGAGTACAATACTGTTAGTCTTGGGTGTAGAGTTTTCTGAATAATTTAATAATAATAATAATTTGTTCTTGATATCTTAATAATAGTTTTATAGTCCTTTGTACATTTATCCTGAGCCAAACGTGTTTGTAAAAACTATGGAGTTCTCACTGTATCATGCATATGCCTTTTTGACTCAGCGTTGCAGTTGGAGGTGTTTCATTCAGGTGCACTATAAATTTTGCATTTGGGTATTAATTACTATTACAGAGAAATATGATTAAAGAAAACTATGGTTAATACCTTTTTTTGTTATTAAAAATGTAAACAAATTATTTTATTGTAATTTGTACTCCCATAAAGTAAATTGAGTATCAAATGCTATTGTTGAATAATTTGACAAATCTTAGTAGAGGTGTCAGATATCTGAAAACAATTAGGTCTGTATTAGCTTCATTTTTGTTTTTGGGAATTGATTAAAACCCATGGAATCAGTCAACTGTACATTTGTATCACAGATATCCAGAACTTTGGAAAGTGATGACAATGCACTAAGATGAATGTTGAAGGATTACAAAAGGCTAGAATTTTTTCGTTAGTTTTGAGTTTATTTCTACCAAAGATAGTCTAAATAAGTGAAAAGTAAACCAGAACTAACTTCTTTGTTAAGGATCAGAATTTGTAATTTTTTATTCAAAATTGTATCAATTATAAAAGGATTAGTTTTATTGATCAAATCATATTTCAATTGTAAAATGTAATATAAAAATGTATCAATATAGATTATTATTTGTAATTGGGTTCCCAATAAATTTGTTTTATGAGGATAGTACCACTAAACTGAATACCATTATGATTTTCTTGTCACAGCAGTTTTTTTTTCTTTCCTGAAATGTATTATTATTAACTAGTCTGTCGTTTAAGAGTGTTTTAAAGTCAGAATTATATTTAATATAAAATCAAAACAATGATTAGATTTAGGCTGTATGTGATAAAATGTGTTGTGAAGATAAGTAACTATTTTAATTTTGTAGTTATAGCCACTGGTGTTAACTGTATAGTTTATTAGCTACTATATTTTATAAATGTTCAAAAGTCATAAATTTATGAAATGTATTTTTCATATCGAATAACACCTTAGGCATAGATAGTATGCATATTTTTTACTTTTTCAATGTATATCTTTATTTTCTGAATAATGTTTCTGAAGCCGTTTTGTAAATTGGGATGAAGAAGATTGTATAAAAGATTGGAGATTGAAATAGGTAAATTCTTTTTCATAACAGTATATAATATGTTGATGTTATGTATATATTTTAGCATATATTATTATAGTGATGAATAAATTCTAACTAACATTGATTGGGCAAGACTACATGGCTACGCAGTATTATAAGCCAATAACATAAATAAAAAAAAAAATAATAAAAAATAGTATTTACTATTACATGAATGAATATCGTTCAAATTCTATAAGTATTGGAAGAATGTCAATATTCAACATTATCACAAGTCTCATTTAAGTTGGGGACAGGGAAAAGGGACGGGCAGGATGTGATAACAGCTAAAAACCTAATATTGTAATTACAGTTTTAAAAGGCTGTACCACCAAAACCCATGAAGTTTCTTTAGTTCAGTATTTGGTAAAAGAGAGGAGCTAAGAACAGGCTAAACCGCCAGGTTTTACACCCAAACCAATGAAGGACCAGGTATCCATTTTATAAAGGAGTTGGGAGGCCAGTGCCTTACTCTCTGAGCTACCCCACTCCTTCAAACAAGTTTAAAAAATATCAAAAAAGATCTGACAAAATCCGAAGGTCTATTTTCCCTTCTTTAATTTTTTATCTTTAATTGATATGTAATTCTTTAAATTACATATCAAACCTCACAGCTACCATTCAGACTCCATTTCATTTTTTAAAAAAGCTAATGTTATCAATACTCGATTTGATGTTACTCGACAGACAAATAATTGCGAGCAAAAGTATACCGAAGGACTTGACGGATTTAGGTTAACTACACTACATCAAAAACTATCCTTGAATTAAGAAGCGACAAACGGAATTAACTTGAGTACATCAGTGATCAAAAGTTTTTCACGTTCATCACCAGTAAATAATGGAATTCAAGCATTGCTAAACAATACTAAGGTACTTCGTTAGAAGACTTGAACAAGTCGTCTCATGCTATCCCAAATTACATCGAAACTTTTCAACCAAGCAGAGTAAATTATCGTTCAGCTCCTTCGACTTTTCCTACTAAAATCTTAAACGGCACTGGCATCTATGGACTGTTAAAAGTTACTCAATTGACGGATAATTGGATATACGGTATACTAAAACATAATCTCCGGTCTGATTCCGCAGGTTGAAAAATAAACTAACCGTAAATGAAATAATATAGAAAATATTTACAAAACGGATATTGACTTGGGTAATCTCCGGATCTATTGTTGAACTTTATATTATATGCGTCTTTGGCAATGTGTAAAATTGAAATATTTTATTGAATGCAAAGAAGTTTCCTTCAATACCAGGCACGTTTAACAAAACTGTATTATAGCATTTTTATCTAATGTTTTCAAGTTTCCTAGGTTTGTTTTAAGTCAGTTTCAAAAATTCGTAAAGCAAAAGACAAGAGAGCGTCCATAAACCATACATATTATTTTGTAAACGTCATAAATTGTGTTATTAGAACAAATACATTTTTTTAATTTGAAAAGGTAGGTATGAAAATCGTTTTATTTAAAGCTTTATTACAAAAAAAAAAAAAAATCTCATCTGAAAAACCTGTTTCAGATTGATTTTATTTTTATAGAATTAGTACAACCATCAGTTATTTAAATCTAAATGTGTCTGTTAGGTCGGAACTCAGTTTAATCTCCTGTCTGTTACATCAACTGACGAGATTACAGAAATCAGATAGGTTTTACCTCCTATTTTCTAAAAAAAAAATTTAAAAAAACAAAAACAATAATATAAATAAAAAGATTTTGCTATATATTTTAAGAATAACTGTAATTTTTGTGAACTTTTCTAAAGAAGAACTTTAATGAGATTCAACAATAAGCTGTGGAATAGCTTAATTAGATGTGATAATTACTTGTACCAAACAATATGCACAAAGCTCCCATTGACAGTGGGTAATTAATTAATAGATACCATTTAAGGCAATCAATGATTTAATTAATGTTCTGGTAACAAGGTAATATAGGGTAAGCACGCAATAGATTATGCAAGGTTCAACTTTAAAATCTTTATTTTTGAAGCTAGATTTCTCTCCTTTTTTTAAAAACGTTTCTTATGTTTACATTTTCAACGATTATGTTTAAATATTAAATTCAATCATGTCCATTTTTATGAGATTGATAATTCAATTTAGTAGTACGTTGTACGCACTTCCCTCTGCTGTAAGCGATACGTCCATGAGAGGTATCTGGAAGACTCTTATTCAAGCAGTAGTGATTGTGAGGAAAATGCGAAATAGTTCGTTTCCGGAGGAATATGATACTGATGTAATAATCGAAAAAAAATTAAACTGAGATTCATATTTTACAATCTTCAGTGGCAGTTACGTAAGTAGAAAATGAAATCTTACTTTATAAATGTATTAAAAAAAAAATTATTTCTTAGTGTCACTCTCCAGTTGCCACGGCAAAATATGATAGTAGGGTTAAGTTTACACCACATGTACTTGTCCCACAACAGAGATCTGTAAGTACAGTAAGTACTCCTACTAGCATGTTTTGCCGGGGCAACATTAACTGTAACTTAAAAGCTATAAAACTGTCAAGGGAAAAGGCAAATCACAAAGCATAAAGGAAAGTAGTAAATCATAAGAACAGCTTATGATATATATATATATATCTTTTCAACTCATTATTCGTCTCCTTAGCGAACTCCCGTGCCCGTGGATGATTTATGATCCATCAGTGTTTATCATTAATACTCCGTAAAGGACAGCTCTTACCATTTGAGGGTTTGGATTTAACGATACAATTACGCATTACTCCAAAGAGGCACTTACCCCACTTTAACTTAATTGCATTAAGTCTGCACTAACATTAGACACACTCATTACTGCTCTATTCGCATTTAGGCGTATGGCGACAAATACAAAATGATGATGAAGTGAGAGGGTTAAAGATAATGAAGGTACACCTAACTATCAGGGATAGAATTTCGATTTCTGAGATAAACAAAAAACACTGAATACAAAAAAAAGAGTTGTGGATGAAGCCTGAAATATATTCGAGGATAAATAGGAAATAAATATTTACTCAACCGTCATAACCCGTACACTCACAGTAGGAACAGAAACTTTTAGGTAACTATAATAAGATACATACAAAATGAATTGCTAAATGTGCTTTGAAAGGAGTTATTTAAGAAGTTTAAGAAAGGACAAAGCAAAAGGAACAGATATGATTTCTGTCACACCCTATCCTATCAAGTTGGAAATAAAAGAGATTATAATCTAAGAATTGAAAAGTTTTGGCAACTGAGATTCGTAAACATTAAGGAGTTTAATAATATTAATTCCATGTTCTTGTTTGGAAACTTGGCAAAGAAAATTACGATGATATTCGCAACTTATAATTGGGCTAAACCTTTCTGGTCTCAGGCGCAGACTGAGCCGCGAGATGATAAATGTGAATGCTACTAAAGGGTTTCAATTGTTTATAAAATAATATTTTTAAAAAGTTCTTGTTTTGTTTACCATTAAATAAAAAATGCAGGATTTTTATTAGTGAACAGGACTTCCTTTAGTCGATTTTTTTTTTTCAATAACAAACATATCATTTCATTTGTAACGTTTCGGAGTCTTATCCCCATCAACAGAACATCATATTTTTCTTCAATACATATTGATTGACATATTATTACTACTTAATCATGCTGTTTTCTCTATTAGAAAGTTAACATAAATTACATTTCAATATATTTTCCTATTGCTCCTATTTGTCAATACATTTCAATGTTAAAATATTTTCATAGATTGATTAATAATATTATAATATCACTAAACATTTCTATAGCAGTATTTTATTTCTTTTATCTATCTCTTCTCTTTCACAACTGACATGTTTATTCCCTGTTCAATAATAAATATAGAAATACCTGAAGATTATCACTCTAAATTAAAAAAAAAAATATAAAAAATGTTCCGTGAAAATTAATTAATTAATTAATTCTATCAGTAAATGATTTTCGAAATATGCAGTAGATTAATGTAAAAATACAAAAGTTACTAAGTTATAATAATTGGCTATTGAATTTTCATTAATACTAATACAACCATTTTTATCGAGGTCATTGAATAAAATTTCAAGATTGTAAAGTACAATGGGAACCAGAGATTCTATTTAGATAAAATCGTGAGGATTGTGCAGAAATTGGATACTTAAGAATGATTTAAGAATATAGAAAAGGAATAATTGTTTACGATCCTGTAAACGGCAGAGGAATTGATATTCTATTATTTCCTGAAGTCTAAAGTAATAATGTTACAATATTGAAGTCAATATTAACCACTTAACAACTTTTAGCATCGTAGTTCGTAACTTAGTGGAATATTTAATTTTTTATTTAATATGATTATTCATCATTCTTCACGAAATCAGCGAGACTAAGAGGTAATATATTTCTGTATGTTATTTTGTATCGCAACGCCAATTTTAAACAGTCATGAAAATATGTCACAGAAAACTGATAATTTAATGGGTTATTGATAATAACATTATTATATATTTTCTATAGTATACATATATATTTGGAAAAAGCAAATATTCTTTATTACACGGATATTACTTTGACTTACGCTTTCTTTTTTTTCCACAGTTTTTGGAGCATTTTAGCAACACATATTTTTTTCAATGTACAACCATTGCTACCTGCCGTTTTTATATAAACATAGTTAACAACGCTGTTTGTTATTTGTTTTGTCACTAAACGTATCAGTGGCAGATGGAGCCTTTTAAATTCACTAATTCATTAAGTAATTTCAATAAATAACTTGCAAAATCTGGATCATTTGTGAGTAGTCTTATTTAACCATATTGACCAACTAGAATGAAATTGAATAAGTTTCAAAAAATCTTAATTAGTTTTCAAGGAACAACTAATATTAATTCACAAAACCAGCTTTGGAAGCTGCCGATTTAAGAATATAAACATGCCTATGGGTCCTACAGACCCACCTGTCGCGTTATGGGTTAAGTCTTTTGGTCTCTATCAGTAGGTAATTCACTTTCATTACTTAGACCTGGTGGTTACATCAAGTAGATACTGAGGGAGTTTAATTTGAATAAGCTTAGGACGTTTTGCATCATCAATCACGAAAAGGATATAAAAAACATTTATCGTAAAGGAGAATCGATCCTGGCTTACACACAAAAATAAATAATCAGCTCTAATTAATAATTTACAGCTAAATCATAGATTAATAAGTTGCTGTATTTACTTATATTTTATTAATTCCCGACCCAAAACTGACATTTCATGTGCTACATCAGATATGAATTCTAACAAATCATTGTGCGATATAATCGAATTATTTTACAACATTTTTCTGAATTCTTTAAACTTCTCTGTAGATATGACAATGTAGTTCGCAACCAATGAGTCATTTTTCATACTTATTTTTCATTAGAATTAAGTTCTAAAAAAAGGATTTCAATAAAATTTATTAAGGATAAATTATTTACAGGTCAGGTATTTAGTGAAGCAGTGAATAATTTAGACACACATACACTCAAAGAATTGATTGTTAAATTAATACAATATAGCAGTTAAATTCGAAATTAGAGAAACTCTGTTATGAGATTTATAAAAAAATGAGAGAGATCGTAGGCGGTGAATACATTACTGGGAAAAAGCTCCACAAGTTTAGACTATTCCATAAGATATATTACTGAAGGGGTTCGGCCGATATGGTTCAATGCCAAGGAGACTTATTGCCTTGTCATCCACAAGCGTCCCTCTATTCGTGTTCCCCATTTGGGCGGCAAAGCAGAACTGACCTCTTAGTACCCGTATAATAGAGCTTAGAAGGTATTTTAGCTGCTTTAATGTTTCTTCATAGCCCATATTCGCTCAGGGAAAAAGCATAATTTATAAAACCGTGTATACTTATTGGATAATATAATCCCTTACACATATTAAATGATGAGAATAGATTAGTGTTCTGAGCAAACTATTTTATTTTGCTATCATGTTATAGTAATGTGCTATCATGCTATACATTGGGTCTCTTGATAGACCTCTTATCCAGCTCATTTTGAGTCTCCTCTTTATATCGCCGAATCTTAACGGTTTTTTGGATCAATCTATAGGAATGTCTAAAGTAATATCGCCGCTCTGGCCCCTATTTCATAATAAAGTATAAAAAAAACAAGTGGAAAGGTTCGTTTTTAGAGGATACCGGTTACTTATAGGTACTACATAGTAATAGTTTTATTCATTTTTTTTATACTAGTTATACTCGTATAAATATTTTAAATCTTATCGTGTTTCAACATTTCACAGAGTGTCATAGGTCCACTTGGACTTCATTATGAAACAGTGGATGCCTATAAAGTAAAGTACAAGTGGTCCTATGACTTGCAACGCCTTTGACTTATACTGTGAAATGCTGAAACACCATAGCATTTAAAATAGTTAAATTCAAAACCGGCTTACAGTAACAACATAGCTATCTCAGAAAATAAAATTCTTGATTTAAACAAACTCTCATTTTTATAAAAGTTTTTATGAAGCTCTGAATAAAAACTTCTTATTCTATTGAAGAGTTAAATTGACGTATTCGGTATTTTAATGAATGTACAATAGTTTCTTTCTTTGTTCAATTCTTTCCTTGTCCCTTAATTCTCTATTTTGTGTTATACCTATCAAATTTAATTAAAATTATTGTTTGATAAGGCAAACTTAAGTTGATATTATTAATTATAATTCTGGAAAAACAATATCTGAATTTTAGAAATTAGGATGAAATCAAGCTGACAAAAATTGTAAATTTTATTGTGAAATTAAAGGTGCGATTAAATATTTGAAAGATAAAAAAAAAAAAAAAAAAGATAATGTAAAATTTCATATTCTATATTATCATGCATCAAATCGGTTTTAGTAAAAGCGATTTAGTTTTTTTTTGTATCCTTTTAACCTTGTTAGTTTAGGCATGCAGTTTTTTAGATTTGGAAAACAGATAATTTAGTTTTATGGTTGGCGGTATCTGTAGTGTCTTCTAATCTCGGGGTTCACTAAATCTTTTTTATATTTTTTTGTTTATTATTATTATAACGGTCTAAAACTAGAATTATGGTTAAAAAAGTAGGAAAAAAAAACGGTACCACCAGACCAGCAGAAGCAAGGCGCCTAGTAGGCTGCAATGCATAGCCTTCCCGCCTTACAGGTTTGCCTATTTCAAAACTGACTAAAACTATCATCAAATGGGTTGTATTCGGAATGGTTCCAATAATAAATTCATAATAAATTACGAAAATTTTATCGATTAAAATAATTCTAAATATAATTTTTTCTATGTTAAAAAATAAAAAAAATTTTAGTTAATAATAGTTCACACCAAGAAAACTATCTCATTAATATTCATAATTAATCTATCCCCCAAGCCGGCTCAAACTAACACGCTTGACCTGTTCGTTAGGGTGCAGCTCCTACATGATCGTCCTCCACGGTTTCGAATTATGTAAAAAATTAAAATAATTTAGACATCAGGACAAACAATCTTAAAATGAAGAAATTGTAAAAGGAGATAAATTTTATGAGTAACAATATATTAGCAGGAAATGTCCAAAAAAGGTTAAATTAACAATGTATGCTGCCAAAATTATTTCACTTCCACACCATCCAATTGATGCAGACCTGCTCATAAGCAGTAGTTTTAGATAAGCAGTGTTAAAAAAGATCTCACACCTAGGCATAAGGAAAAATCCAAATTGGAACCTTCAAAACATTTCTATTGATAAATTGGTTGCTTCGACCTCTAAGCAAACGCTAATTCCTACAGAAAGTAAAATTTACTTTTTGGAACTATTAAATAAATGTAAGAACTATAGAGTCCTTTACACAAATTCTCCAAAAGCGTGGAACAAGCTTATTCCCTCTTTTTATGAGAAGCCAACGTCATCAAAGAAGCTTTATTGTACATTTATACAGCTCACTGTAACCGATCTGCCATTTTAACAGACTCGATGAGTGTTTTAAAAGGAATTGAAAAATCAATGACTCATCATTCCTTAATAAAATAAATAAACAATTCATGTTGGTATTAATGGAGGAAAAAAAGAAATAGTCCTCATATGGGTACCCGGGCATTGTGGTATCTAGGGTAACGAGGGAGCTGATGCTACTTACTCTTAACTTTGCTCGCCATCAAGCCACATAATCGAGACCATCCCCAGAGAAGAATAGACACGTCAGCTTGTCTCACTTCATAGGAGAAAATGGAATAAAAAATGAGACCTGAGTCCCTAAATTAAGACTGACTGCTCTTGGTGGAAAACTTCAAATCAATAAACTACTGCGAGGACAGGAAGCTCAAACGTGCATCTATTGCCAAATTACCAGAACATTTAAGATGGGCACAACCTGAAGATGAACACAACAATGGAAGAAATCCTCCAGGATGACGAAGCTATAATAAAGAACTTTTGGGTTCTAAGAAGATCAAAACAGTAGTCAAGACAGTAGTAACATAATATCCCAATGATCCTTAGTGGTAGAGGCGGAATAAATAAATAAATTTGAATGAAAAATGAGAACACGAAACTTCTTCAGTCCAAAGAAGTTGATAAAAAAAATGTAAGCATGGATGTAGTCACAATGTGATACGATTTTAATTTTTATTGGAATAGAAAACATAATCAGTTCACATAAATGAAAACAGCAAAAATACTTGCGAATTTAGCTAACCTGCCGGCGACCCAAAACTATAATACCAATATTTGTTGATTCTAGATACACACCTGAAACAATAAGAAACAGAAGTGAGTTTGAAATATTGGAAATAATAACATCAAAATAAATTTAGCATTTACATGAAATTAAAACATTATTTAATGAAATTTAAAAATGAATAATGTTAGGCGTTATCAAAAACTTTAATGATATTGAAAGACAATTCAAATATAAGGAGCATTTTTTTTCTCGGATTATTAAATTTATAATAATTTGAAAAATCTTTCTCAAGTTTAGTCCGTAATATAAAGAAGAGAGCTTGTAGAATGGAGATGAAAAGAGAAGGGAGTTTGAAGAAAGAAACCCCTAGAATTCAGGAGAAATGAAAAGTTTTCTTTTATGGAAAGGATTCAGATTTTTTCTCTTTTTCGGTCCATTGGTGGATATCATATCGAAATAATTAAATGAAAGTATTCCTTTTACAAATTACTTTCTACTACTATTACTTTTCAAATAAATCTTATACAGCCAAAAAGTCATAGTTGTAACTTGCAAGAATAATAGCAAGCCTTTTATTGCTTATAATTAGTTATTGAATAAATTTATTGGACCGATTTCCACTATAAACCTAACTTACGTAAAGCCAAATAGCTTAATAAGAATAAGTTAGGCCCAACAATACCTTCAGAGCCCAGGATACTTATAGCATTTTTGAAAGACGGATCAACATTTTGCATCAAACGCCTGATTCATTACGTGAATATTGTCGGGTACTCATATTTGATGGGTTGAATGGACCAAAGAACTGTATGACATCCTGACGCTCTACTAATTTTCTGTCTTTAAAATCCAACACTTCTTCCAACTTATTTCCAAAATCAAAACATCAAATTTTCAAAACTGATGTTAAAATAACTGATCGGCAAAAGTAACTGACACATTTCTAGGCAAAATAAAATCCAAACTAAGAATATGAACAATTTTATTTATTTTCATCTGAAAGGACATCAGATGCCATTTTAGATACAGTAATTAATTGATTAAGTTTAGTTACAGTAATTAAAAAAAAAATATATATATCAGAAAAGTGTGTGTCGTTGTTACGTACAAACTGGCACACTACTGAAGGCGTTCAGGAAAGTTGTCCATCACACGGCTGATCATTTCCTGTGGAATGGGAACCACTTAATGTCGAGATGCTTGTTTTAATTGATCAATTTTGCAAGGGCGATGAATGTAAAGGACAAACTCAAAGTACATACTTTGAGGTAGCCCCGAAGGAAAAGAATCACAAGGGTTCGAGTTCACGACACTTGCTTAACTGACATTACTTTCTAAAACGAATTACTTACGGTAACTAAAATTAATTAATTACTGTCACTAAAATGTAATTTTCTGTACTTTAGGATGAGAATAAACATTTTTTTTCATATACTTAGTTTATATTTTATTTAGCCTAGAAATGTGTCAGTTACTTTTGCCGTACCCTGAACGTAATAAAATGGTAATACTGACCATTGAGACGGAAGGTGCAAAAAAATCACACGAGCTCAAGTGTCCTTTTTGCGGAGAACTCATTTTTAGCTTCTATGACATCTCAATTATGGTTTGCCCAAATTTCAAATCAATATCTCAAAAATCCAGTGACATAGAGTGTTTGAGTTCACTTGTCTTGGGTTCAATATTCCTCAATATTTTTGTTCGTTTTTTGACAAAATATGAGTTATGTTGTTACAAATAGACTACTGGGTAGTGGTACTAGAGGGAAGAGACCATCGCAGAAAGAGAAGTAGAAGTGGAATAAACCAAAGTCTCTTCGAAAAGGTGATAAGTTGGCCATTTAAAAATATGTAATGATAAGATATGAACGTAAATACATCTGGTACTACAAACCATATAATCCATATGTCTTCTCCAGATTAAAGTTCTGGAAGCACTAGAGCTCTAACGAAGGAGAAATTATATTGATTTTATCGAAAGTCACTCATCCTGGAATTGCAGCAAAGAAAAAGAAATACATGCAGGACCTCATGTGCTGTGCAGAGGTAGATAGTAAACGCTGGTTGAACAGGAGCAGACCACAGTTTTGCACTGTAATTCAGAAAACGTGGAAGAGTTACTCAGCCGACGAGAAAGGCGAAGATGAAGATCTTATACAGTTTTTAGATCATTTAAAATAATTTTCATTATTATATAATTTTCCACGAATAAATTTTTATTTGAGCAAGTATTAACAATCCTTCTATGGAAAAAGGGCACTCTAACCAATTTTATCAAATTGCATTTGTAACAGCGAAATATCAGATTTCAGAAACATGTTTGAATATTGTTTCTAGATAGTTAACTATGATATTTTATTATAGTATTGTTGTACACCTCAAAATAAAAATAAAAATGCAATAGGCTAAAATTTTCAAATGCGTTTTTGCACCTATCGACTCAATTAGTAACATTCCTACTTTTATATGAATATATTATATAACGAATATATTACTGCAAAAGAACGAAATTAGTTGAATGTCGACATTGTTCTTATCATGCACCAAGTCTTTTGGAGTAAGCCTGAAATGATGTCCGAATAAATATCTTCATTTCTCACTTACACCGGGAAAAGTTGAAATTCGCCTTGCCGAAGAGGTCGATGTTCAGAAACTTATAAGGACTTATTACATAAAAATGAGATAACTTCATTAGTTATCTCAGGACGTCGCACAATGAGACGAATGGCAATATTAGGACAAAATTATAATTAGTCAACATTTTCAAGATTTGGGTTATCTCTATTGGATTGGATTACCTACTTCTAGATTTCAGTTATTTCTATGTTATCTTTCGCATTCTGTATGGGAATAAACCATAGTCAAGTTGACTATGGCAAAACGTTCCCGAAATATAGTAATTTTCATGTAAGAAATAGTTATAAAAATGATAAAAATGCATGATTTTCTAAAACTGTTCTTGTTAGGTATCAATTTCTGTATATGCTGAACAATAAGCCAGCATATATTTATATATATATATATATATATATATATATATATATATATATATATATATATATATGTATGTGTGTGTATGAAATTTCGAATAGAATGTATACTGTTCCTGTATGTTTTTTATACCCTGACAATATAAAAATGGTCAAAAAATGAGTTAACACGAGCTGCTGAGGCCACAGAATAAGAATCTTAATGAAATCATATCATCAGTTTTTACTGCTGCATTAATAAAGGAAATAATTATTAACACAAATAATTTTCATAGCATATTTATTGCAGTATTAAATTTAAAAACTTTTTATTGCAACAACTTAAACCACTATGACACCGAGTTAGTTACACACGATCACTCTGCTTTTACCGCTCTATTAATAACAGAAATAGTAATTAACATAATTTGTAGTTAATGTAGTTTTCCGTTCCCACCAGAGAACATTTGAGTAAATTGACATTCACCGGTGAATATTCGAACGGCAAATTTATTATAGCAAATATTCGTTCTTTCATGGATGTTTTTGGTATTTCTAGAAATTTACAGATGAATGTGAAAATTTATTGATTTCAGTCTTTTAATATTACCAATCCCCTTTATATAATGATGAAAAGTTTCAATTAACAAAATCTCAGAGAGTTTTTGATGAGATCGCTTTGCTATGTTTCATAGAAACACTTTTTTACTTTCGGTTCCCAACCAAGATGTTGGAAATGGAATCTATTTAGTCTTTAAGAATATTTGAGTTATTCATTGACTAACGAATCGTAAGTCCAGTCAAAAAATTAAAAATTTATTGTAAGGAAATATCCTTCTCAAAGAAGCCCATCAGGTAAAAAAAAATCTGATTATAGTTGTCTTTGTTGGGAGTAAAGCCGAATGTGGTAAAACAATACATTAATCAATAGTGACCTCTTACGTGTCGTAGTTAAGACTGGATTCGTGATAAGGAGAGGATGCTGTATTACTCAACCAATATAAAAGGAGCGGAACTTAACCAATGGGGTCCATTATTCAGAGTTGCGATGAATGGTTAAGGGAAGAGCTATGGTGTGTATCGAATTTTCAAAACTACAAAGCACATTTCGTCACGTATTGATCTAGTAAGGTTAGAAGTAAGGACAAGGCAGGAGTATATTAGACCAGTTCTGAGTCGAGAATGATTGAAGCGATTCACATGCATTCGTGGCACGTCTTCATCCGTCGAATCAATAGTGAGATGGGAGATGAACCAATCTCAACCGTTTGTTTCTCCTTCTATCTTATTCACTGTGAGCGCAGCGATGCTCAGAATATGAACAGCTTCCCGGTTCAATCTCGCTAATAATAGTATTCATAACTGGTTATTCAAATCGTTTTGAGCTGAAGCAATATTGGCTCCCTCTTAAAATCCAACAAATTCTATCCACTCCTGAATATCAACCACACATCTTATGGGGCATTGAAATAAAAATAAAAAAGAAATTTGACGATAATATTTCCAATAAAATGGAAATACTTGCTGATGATTGAAAACCTAACAAAAATACCACTCATCCCTTCCTTATACATATTAATTTGCTTGGTTATAGTTTGTTCCAAACTTTTGGAAAAAATACTTTCAACTATAATTAAAACGATAAATTACAAAAGAGCAAACATATAAACGAGCTTGCAAACTGAGAACACGCGGAATATCAAGGAATAAATGCCCCAACCAACGTCTCCAACTTACGCAGACAACAGCTATTCTTACAAAAACGCATACCTCGCTCAGGATTAACCTAACTCTCAAGCCCTAAAAACAGAAACTATAGGAATGGTTTAAAACAACGGAAAATCGATCTAAATCACGACGAAGAACTTTTCATCACCTTCAAACTCCGACACATACCGATGCTATTCAGTTTATATGAGCTATGTTCCTATACTACAGGTTGGTACGGTTCATTACTCAGACCTCACGTTGAATAAAGGATGCTTAGTGTTCCACATATCAAACCACAACAGCATATCCTAAACTATAGACAAAGGATATTGTATCGCTCTCACAATGACGACCAACACTGAAACATGGATTGCGAGTTTGAATGCCTAAAACTCTTTAGGAGATGTCTCTGTGAGATCTATCAACATCATCTTCTGATAGATCAGTAACCGAACACTGCATACAGGTCTCCATATACCGACATTCGGAAATACGAAGGATTCCATGACAAACAAACATTACAAAATGTTGTAGAGGCCACGACACATAAGCTAGAAAACAACCCAATGTCTGATAAAAAAAAGCGGGTTAAGCAATTAAACCAATTCTGATTAAACTTCTTGATTAAACCAATTTAAATTTCAAGTTAGAAGTAGGTGACCTCCATCTTGCCTGACAGTCCAATTATTAGCAGTAAAAGTCTCGTCTTCGCTGATTTTCAACGATGTGTAGATTTATTGTAAAAAAATAACAACAAAATACTACACCCAAACTAACTGTCTAAAATATTTAATTTCTGTTGTTTATTTTTTTAAAGTGGTTAAAGCTCTTATAAACTGCGATTAAAGGAGCTATTTTATAAATAACCAAATGATTCTAGCCAGAGCGGGAAGGTCAACAATTATTTCCTTGATCCACAACAAAACTCGAAGTAATCCAAGCCCCGAATCAAAGGAACATCCCGTTTCTGATCACTATTTTAATACCAGTACCACCGCTCCATTTCAAGACTTTCAAGATGCTTAGATGATTTCAATACATTGGAACTAACAATAGTATATGAGTAACATGTTGGCACATATAAAGACATGAAACGAACATTCAAACCGAATCTTAAACTATCGCCCAACTGAAATTCCTCTGGTCCAGAAATAAAAGACACGCTTAAAAATAATACAATTTTTATAATCAAAATCATTAAAACTGATCCCCTAATGTGATAAACAAAGCAACAGCTACTTGACTAATTGACTAATCATGACATATTTGTTCCAGGCTACTAAAAATAAAAATTCATTATATTTTTAATGTCCAATTTTAAAAGTCCAATTTAGAGACTTACTAAATGATATTTAAAGGAGTAGAGACCCGTCGACCTGATTATGGTGACATCTGACTTCAGAAGGGCTCGCTATCTGACTCTAGTGGGTGTCGCAGCATTAAAATGCTGTCTGCCACAGTTCTAGTGATACCTAATCTTGCTGTAGATAAGACACTAATGGGGTAGGAATAAGAAGGGAAGAGTTAAGAGTATTATGACGGCTTTAATATTATTTAAAAAGGCAGGAAAAACAAGTGTGAGGCTTAGAAGAAAGAATAATAAAAAATGCAAAGAATATAAAAAAAAATTAAAAACAAATTGGTTGATACAGAGCATATATATTCTTTTTTTCAAAATCCAGGTCAAATATAATTAACAGACTCCTGGGTAAGTTAATTAAAATATTTGAAAATGCGAAATTGTAATTATAATTGAAATTGAAGGAAAATGTTTTACGGTAGCCTAACATGCATTATTTCTAGTCTAAATTTTTTTTTTCCTACGTTTCACATTGACTTTTTACATCCATCAGAACCCTGTATTCCAAATTCCAATAGTGTGAAATGAATTATAGATTAATTATTTTTTAAATAGTATTCAAAATACAAGAACTAACGAGACGATACTAACACCGTTCAAATTTTCTGGACTACAGTTCCTCACCTAAGTTACGAAACCAACGATTAATCCACACAACACAATTAATCCAAATAACACAATCCACTATTCTTCCAAAAATGGTTAACGCACACTAAAACGCACTGTAAAATCTTACGTAAAAGACAAATACAGCACACTTCACTCATTAAATCGTAGTCAGTTCTAATCCACTGCGCACTTACAGTCCTCCTTCATATTAGAATAGAATAGAATAGAAAAATAAACTTTATTCTGGGGTTCGGTCCTTTAAGAATAACAAGTACGTACAAGTAAAAAAATAACAGAAAAAATGTCTGGCCAAACACTACCTTAATAAAGTTCAATTAATATTTAAAATAATTTCAATTAAGCATATAAGTAACGAGAAAATAAAAAGGATATTCTTCTGCTAAAAAATATAATAAATGTAATTTAAATAACAAAAAAAATGAAAAGAGAAAAATACAGAAAAAACGTAGAAAATAAAAATATAAAAATAATATGAGTGGAGTAATCCTCAGTTAAAACAATATTAAAAACTAATTCTCACTTCTAAATAGAATTTCATTCAACTATATGAAAATAATGATTATCCGGTGTACATTAATGTAGGTTAAAAGATAGTGGCTTCCTGCTTCACTCATAAGACAAAATTTAAATTAAGATGCACCATGAAGAAAATCAAGGGAAACAAAACAAGGACAAATTTGCTTGATGCGAAAAATATATTGTAAAATAATACAAAAAAAAAAATATTGCATTTTCATAGGTTTTCAAAGATATGCTTAAAATAAACATATAAATAAATTTAACTTACAAACATACACTCCCATTACCATGCACAACTAATAAAATAAATGATTTCATTTCGGCATATTTATTTTCTTTTTTTAACGCAGGGAAAGAGAAGAAATTTTAGCGAATCTGTTTGTAGAGGCATAGGATTCATTACCAATCAAATTATCAAATCTGTCGGATTTACGGCCTCCGATTCCTTCACCTGGCCCAATTTTCCGTTTTTTTTTTGTATATACACTTCTAGGGGCCCCTGGTCTCATATTTGTCCCTCCCCCCCCCCTAGCGACGACGGCCAAACAGCGCCCCGGACGCGCCAGGAGGAGGCCGCCCAGCGGATTAAGCCCCACTTCAGGAGAGCTTATCGCTTCTAGAGGCTTCTCTCCTCCCCCCTCCCCCCCCCTCCTCGCAAGACGGCCGCCACAGGAGACAGAAGTACCACGCCGTGATCAAGCTACATCTGAAGCATAGCTTTCGCTATAATCAGCTCCCGAGCCTCACTACCCCGGACGGAGACGGCGCGGCACAGAAGCATGTAATGGGACCTCAAGGCGACGTCCATTCAGATAAGCCATCCTTCATAATATGAGACCCCTCCCCCCCTCTTCCCAAATCTCTGTTAACTAGTTAATTAGTTTATAGTTCAATATAGTTAATTAGTTCAATAAGTTAATTACTATCAATTGAATTAACTCACTAACGTTAATGCCCCTTCAGGGAAACAATTTAATGCCCAATAAACCTATATTAACATGAGATGGCGTAATTTTTCTTTCACGTTCATGAATATTCACAACTTTATTTTTTTTATATACAAGGGTTATTATATAAGGGTTTCCCGGTTATAAGGCATATACGGGGCCCCTCAGTATTGAACAAAATCAATTAATACCAATCAAATGAATCCAATAGGATTCATTAATAATAAAATCTTACGGTAATAATGGAGAATTTGAATAAATTAAACGGTATTCGATGTACTCAAGATTTGATTTTTGATCTCGGTGTTGGTACACACAATTAATTTTCTTTTTTATGAGAGGTACGGGAATTAGAGAATTATTTTTTGAGCCAAGGACTAAATATACTCATATGTAGAAAACAAATTATTAGAAAGGGAAATTCACAAAAAATTAGTGAGAATCGATGCCTTCTGCTACTTTCAGAATTTCTTTTGCCACGCCTTCTTCGGCCCGCGCTTTGCCATTGTCTCGATTGTTGGGTTTTTTCAGTTTACTATTTTCTTTATTTTTTTTAATCTTCTTAAAAAAACACAATAGGCTTGAATTACACAACGAAGTGTAACCATGGGGCAATGGCCAATGGCCTAAAAAGATTCATGTGTAAATATTCTATGTAAAATTACCTAAAAATAAATATTGGAGATCTTCAATGATTGTTGATTTCTTTTCGAGACCTTGGATTTTTTACTAAAACGATAACTTGATTAACTGATGAAATTACATTTCATTAATTTCTGTTCTGATAGCCACTATCCCGAAAAATTAACATTGTATGTGAAGTCACCATGTAGGTGAAGACGAAGTTATTTAAAAAATATAATACTGATTTTTAAGGAGGGGATAGAGGTATAGGATATTGAAAAGTATTTAATTTCGAGAACAATACTAACTTAACTAATGATACTATCAACTACATTCATTAGCCAAAAAAAAAAAAAATGCTTTTGACAAAATAATTTACTTATATTATATATTATATTTACTTATATTACTATTAATTATATTTACTTATATTACTTATTGATTATGGCCGCGGGGTTACTGACCTAACCTCAATATTTCTAGTTTCACTCAACGGAAAAGTACAGTAAAAATCACCGTTACCTACTAGCGTCAATAGTACAGCATAATTTAGACATTTAAAAATTATATAAGAAATAAAATAAATTGTGAATGTTAAAATGTTTAAATAGTTTGACTAAAAAGCTTTACTATGAGAAAACTTCGGGAAGAACTTTAAGCAAATTGTTGCAACTAATTTTACTAATCTAATTAATATTAAGACCCAGAAAAAGAAAATTTAATATCCCGCCCTCTATTATAAAAAAGTTTCTAGTCAGCAATTATAAAACTTTTTTCTATAACAAAATAGGAACGAGGTTAAAACTAGAACCACAAACTGATTGCTGATTCATTATTTTATTTAAATATTTGACAAACTATTTAATTTATTATAAGATAGGTTAGGATAAGTGTATACATGGGGATTAGTTTCTATAATCTATTTTGTTGGGAGAGCTGCCGTCAATGGGAATTTTATTATTCACTTCGTATTTGCTTTCCATTTATGGAATTCTCATTAATGGAAGCTCTCCCAAAAATATAAATTTGAAATCTATACTCATGCGTGGAGTTGTCCTGAGTATGCATTTACCCTTATGTACCTTATGTAAGTTTACAAGTCACTGATGGATTTAAATGAAAATTTAAAATTCATGTTAAAAAATACCAAATAAAATCGAGATGAAAAGAAAAAAATATATATAAAACAGTGAGTTACATTGATCAAAAAAAGATATGAACTATAAAAATGAATCAGGTAATTTTAAAACTATTTGAAAATAATATTAGCTCTCAAAAATTGATTTTGTCGAAATAATAACTATTAGCTAAGATAAAAAATCAGAATAAAAAGGAAAAAAAACTTATTTTTATTTATGAGAACACTTTTTAATTAAGAGATAAATTTATTGTCAAATGCAGATGCAAGGACAGTAATATGTATTGATATTGGACAATATTATCGTTATATAATTTAAACAGACCAGGTGCGAACAAAAGAATTAAGGGACGAGCAAGTAGAAAGAAGGGTAACTGACAGGCGATGACAGATGCCACCACATAAGAGATAAGGGATAAGTTAATTTAAAAGCCCTACCGAGAAGTTAACACTGTAACAACGCCAAAAGCTGGGGTACCTAATCAATTTTAAGAACTGGTCCCCTTAGGCTCGGCTGACCTCGAGGAAAAAGTGGAGACTGCCTGGAAAAGGTATGATTAAATTATGTTAGTTGGATAATGGTTCGCCGATACCGGATTTCAGGGACAAGGGGTGGAGCCATCCGATGAAATCCCAGAATTTCCTCCCTCTCTAAAACTAGTCGGCCAATGAATAACGTTTTCGACCCTCTCTTAGGCAGAACAAGAGAGAAAGGGGGATAGAAGCAAGGAGGTGAAAAAGAGGGACAGCTTAACTGATCGAGGCTGAGAGAGGACTTCTAGACTGATCTTGGCTGAACGCTGACCTCGAGGGACTCAAGCCTTCCTAGCTGATCTCGTTTGAGGACGGAACAACGAGACTCTGAAGATGAGAAATGCGCTCTGGCTCCATGACTGAAGATATGCAGGGGAACCCGAGGGAGAGATGCTGAGGAACCATCAACACCAATTAGTACAGATAAGAGATTTATGTTAAAACAATTTATGGCTAAGTCTAGGCTGAATCATTCCATGGTTAACTTTTTATTGTAATAGTTTGTTGTTTTAATTTTGAGGAATAAAGATAAATTTTAGCAAGGAGGTAGTTCTTTAGTAACCTTGCCCATATTTAATTTGAATATATTTCATTAAGATAGCAGTAACTTTGATTAACATTAGTATTAACCTTAAAAGTAGGAACATTATCTTGGTTAATTATTAAATAATGGTAACCACAAACCAGGCGCTTGGAAAGGTATCCAATTTAGAGGACAAGGTAAGAAATTCAAAAGTATTCATAAGCTTACTTAATTTTGGGATAATCATCCTCAATGATTGCCCAATGGCATCCCTATATATATATATATATATATATATATATATATATATATATATATATATATATATATATATATATATATAGACTAATGTATTAGCAGCTAAATAGATATCAAGCTCAACTCAACCTAGATAAACATAGCAACAGGATATTCAAAAACTGAAATTAATCTTCGGCCCTAACCGTAGAAATATACTTGTAGATATATCAGTGACTAATTATTACTTTTTTAGACTACTGAGCTTTTCTTTTTTTTTTTTTTTCGCAAGTCTATATAAGCATTTTTTGATTACTTCGTACATTATTGTTCCTATTTTCTCCGTATTTTGCAATGTATTGAAGACCATCGGAAGAGGGTGAGTATGCATTTTAAATCCGTTTCATAAGCCCTACTATAACACGGTTTTGGGGGTTACGGATAATGTTTGATGTATACAAACATAGATATTATTTTTTTCCTAGCTTGCATTTTTACACTTCCAGCCTTTGGATAAAATGAGTTGAATTAGGTTTGTATGGCTATTTTCTAGGCAGAACAATACCATAGTATCAGGGGTAAAATTCAGTCATAATTTAGGTATATCAAATGTTTTTCACGATTAAGGTTTTGCGCACATTAACCACTCCATATTGAGTTGATTGAAGTCCTTATTTGAGAAGTGCCTTTTCGGTAGGGGTCTCAACATTCTCCTATCATCCCCGTCATTTTGATATTTTCGAAGTTGTTTTTAAGTGAAAATACGACTTTAGGCTCCCCGGATATTTGCTGGCCAAGCAGTTTTTATTATGCTAATGTTTGTTTTATATTTGATATTCCTTATATTTATCATGCGGAAAAAACATTTTAAAACATATTTATTTCACGACCTTCATATCGAGCGTTAGAATTTTCAATATGATATTTTTCAAACGATAAAAAAGATTGATTGGATTGATTTGTTTCACTAAGAGCTACTAAGATAAAATCTAATCAAAGAGTGAATAAGTAATTCATTTTCACTAGTTATAGGCGAGGTTTGTCTGGGATCCCGAATACGTCACCATAATTTAGTACACCATCCACAGACCTCAGGTCCGTCACCATATATTACCTTTGTATCCGAATACAGACATCTCATTACCCTAGCACTGTTCCCGACATGACAGTACCATTCAATTCTCCCACCCAGGACATTGCTTACCCAAGATAATGTCTGTGATCCACTCTCCATCACCGAGGATATTTACGGCCCCAGTGCTCGCCCATCAGACAGCTAGGGGGAGCGGGGAATGCAGAATAAACAACCGGGTGTCCTCTTCTTGGATGGGGGAAGAGGAAGGATCTACCCTAGACGAGACCATTTACAGAAGGTCTCATTTAGACAAGAAATACATTGACCTTGTGGAATCGGACATTCAAAGGATATCTGATAGGATCTAACGATGCTAAAAGAATATGTTTAATTAAAAGAGAAAATATTTATAAGCACCATCACCGCATTTTTTAAGAGAAATATTAATATTTTATAATAAATATTTTAAAAACATATAAATTTTTACGTACAAGATTTTTTAATCAATGAAGGGAATGAGGATTCACTCCGGGCAAAACAGGCGACATTTTTTGGTACAGCAGTTTTGAACTACATCAAAAATAGACATGATTCTGCCAACTTCGTCTCGATTTAAAGAGGACGCATAAAAGTTTGTGCTGAACCTCATAAACTGTTCGCGAGTTAAGTGGACCCACGATTTTCAAACGAAAATCACCGTCACAAAGCACCGTCCATAAAGTGAATCATATCAAATAGATGAAATATTAATTCCTAGCAAAACGAATATATTTTTAAAGAATAAGAAGGTCCGGGTGGCGGTCAAGAGAAGTTAATCAAAATAATAAAAACTATTTATTGAGAGCCAACGTTTTGGCCCACATTGTCCCACAGTTCTTCATCAGGAATTATGAGCTCCAATTACAGATGGGAACCATTTTATGAAACGTTGGCTTTCAATAAATAATTATTACTATTATGAGGTTCTATACTTGACCACCATGTTGGACCATCTTATCCATTATTATCTAAGAAATAGTAAACCATTAAGTATTCAATAATTACAATTCTAAAGAATTTGGATTACTATTAATTCTCCTGGTGTGTATCTAAAAACTTCAAAAGAGACTAGAATGACAAGAATTGCCAATATAGATCACAAATGAGGATAGCACAAAAGTTCGAGAAGAATTACACTTATACCCGAAACGAACGCGCAGTAATGAGTGAGTAAACTGAAACAATTCTAATGAAAACCATGATAGAAAACATTTCCTCGGTGTTTCATTGGCATAAAAGAATCGTTTTCAAATATGTAATATTTCAACAAAAATGCAAATTTTGATACTTTTACAGAACAGCTATTTCAATAAATATATATTTCATATTATCTTCTTATAAATACGCTTATTTCATAGTCTGGGTCGCTTAAATATTAATCCGAATAAAAGGGGTACAAGGTAGGAAATATTTGAGAATTTTTTGCTTAGAAGACTAGAAGAGTCGCGAGGAAAGATGGCTAACCACTGCCTTATGACTAGTAAAATGTATCAACGGTATGACTTATTAGTCCCATAAAAAAATTATTATATTAATCCATTAACAAAAAAATAAATTAAATAAATAAAAATACCACTGATATATATTGTTAAATTCAGTAACGCGGTCTCAAATCACAAATGACGGAAGCTGGAGAGTTATAAATAAAGATATATTGCCGCCGATCCCCTTAAATATGAGGCTGAGGAAACTTTTGCGGAACTTCTGTTCCCGACCAGAACCCCTTAAGTATTTAATTGCTTTCGGCTGCTATTTATCGAGGAAAACATTAAATTAATATTGAGATATATAGAAAGGACTTCCGAAAATATTTGAGAAGGTTGTTTAATTTTAACTAATTATTTCATAGGATTCGTCGAATATTTTATGGTTTAAATTAAAAATACATAAAACATTTAATTAATTTTTTTTTTTAGTAAAGCCGTCCAGCGCGTTCTTTCCTAAGTATATATATGTATGTGTATATATATGTATGTGTGTATATATATATAGATATATATATATATATATATATATATATATATATATATATATATATATATATATATATATATAGAATTTATTCATTGAATAGATGTTCCATGTCTTTTAGAGGCATACTACATGTATTGTCTGTTTTATGCGCATGATTTAAATAATACGAGATAATTTATGTTACAAATTGAATGTACAATACGTTAACTTAAGAAAAATAAAAATATATTTATAAAATAAATAAAAAAAATTTAAACCTTTAAATAACAAAAAAATTGCTACAGTATACAGTTAAAATTTGCAAAAAAATATTTATTTTTTTATAAAACCTTACAAAATAAAATGTAAACCTTTAAATAGCAAAGCAAAATATAATAAAAATTCAAACCTCACAAAAATAAAAATTTAAATCTTACATTTATTTAAATCGTTACAAAAAAAGAAAAAAATACCTTTAAATAACAAAAGAAAATAGAATACAACCAAAAAATGTTAAAAGAAATTAAGCTTTAACAAGTACAACATGAGAAATCTAGGTTGCCCTTCTAGCCAGTCTGTCGTTCAAAGTCAATTCGTTTTATAAATTTTAGTAAGTCTGTCTTAAATTTAGTAAAAAGGATGTGTTCTAATTCAGGCTAATTATCAAGCTTATTACTTAGTATATTTTGTATTTATTTTAATCTCTGTCTGCCATATAATCTGCTGTCATAAAGTATATATATCTAATATTGTGAATCTGTCCATCTTCATCACATGTATCAGTTAACTATAAGACATAATCGTCTTAAGTAATATTATGTGTTGCCATGTTCTGTATGAAATTGTGTCAATGTGTATTCTGTACTCTGTATTTCTTTGTAATTGTTTAGTGCTATTTGTAGAATTCATTTGTGTAGATTGGGTGATTTGGTCGAAGCTTTACACATAGAGTTCCACTTAACAACACTATTAATTATTAATTTACAATAAGCATATAATATTGTTTAAAATAATGCTTTAATTATGTTAATACATTATATGATAATGTGATACGTTGATAATTTTTTTTATGATCCACATACTATTATAATAATTAAGATTTTTTAACTTTAATTTTTGAAGATATAATCTTTCGAAAGCTCAACAATTACCAGCTCAATACCTATCATTGCACCACAGCCTGACGCTGACAGGGTTAAGAGCTGTTGAAAACCACTGAAGGCTCGGATTAAATAATTACGGTGGCATGAGCGTTATTGATTGGCTGAGCTCATCAGAGAAATGCTCACATCAATTAAAATTTCATTAAGTTTTTTTCAGACATGGTGTCCAGCTATTTATAATAATTATACATTGAGAGACAAAAAAGGTGAATAACCATCATTTATTGTTCTTGTTTTCAATAAAATAACAATTAATGTATCCAAAAACGTTTTGGAGTCAACAACAGAGATAAAAAAAAATCTAATTAGGAACGCAATTTATAATCAGAAATTAAAAATAACATAGTAGGGTTAAAAAAATATGAAAATTATTATTAATTCTCTGACGTTTAATTAAGCTTATATTCAAAGTGGCATTGGCGTAACAATATTTTTAATTTATTTTCGTTATTTATATTGGTCCGTCGGTGCATAGAGATGAATAATAGTGAACTTTAAAAATCCATTTGTAGCTGGAGGGGTATGAAGAATTTTAAAGAATCGATTATTCCTTATCAGACAGGCAGGCGCGCACAATTTATGGCCCCTATCTGTATAAGAATCAATACTGATAGAACTACAATCTTCCGGATGTCAGAATCACTGCGACATCTATTTTCTATCTTTATCGGACATTATTGGGAAGATCGAGAAGTTCATGTAGATACCTAAATCAAGAAAATTAATTAATTATTAAATAAGTTGGTATAACAATTAGTTATTATAATATCCGCGACTATTATAAAAAAGAATTCCTACTTAAGTTAATATAAATTGTAATGTATAAATACATTCTTTTAAAGTTCTAATATATATATATATATATATATATATATATATATATATATATATATATATATATATATATTTATTAGTACTTACGATGAATTTATTTGACTGTATAAAACAATAAATGAATTAGTAAATTTAATTTAGAACGCATATTATGTTTCAATTTAAACTAGCCCATCAGTATTCAAGACCTTAAAGCCATACATGCCAACGACTCTTAATTGAACGGGAGGCAAAATATCCAGCATAAATTGCTTAATTTGCTAGGAATATTTCAATTTTAATTAAATTAAGTTATTATAATTTATAATATTATAAGGCTAGGTTAGGTTATGTGTTTTATGGAAACTCAACGGCTAGGTCCTTCTTCAATATTTTCTTTAAGATTTCTCTCTTCGTGATCTATTAAATTTTATTAAGAATACTGTTTTCTTTTCGGAATCCAATTATTTTTTTTATGTTAGTGCTATTATCACCCAGAATCGTTTGGAGTTTTCTTTCCATCTCTAAATTGGTAAAATATCTGTCATGTAGAGGGCAGACTTCTGGAATATAGAATCGTCAGCTGCACATTGCACATTAAACATTTTGGAAGTATAGTTTGTATAATATTATAGTTATAATAATTATTATTTGTTAATTTACTTAAGACTGTCAAATTCGCATTTAGAATCTATAAATAAATATACATTTATATCTCATTTTATTGATATAAATATCCCAATAATAAAACCGGCACAATTCAAAATTTCTGACGACATTTTAACAGTTAGACCTCTATCATCCCAAAGATTAGCTTGCCCTCAAAATCAGGCCACACCATTAAACACAACAGGTGATCTAAAAACTATCTACAAGATGATTACACAATATACATATACATAAATATATATATATATATATATATATATATATATATATATATATA
This sequence comes from Rhaphigaster nebulosa, assembly GCA_948150685.1. Taxonomy (NCBI): domain Eukaryota; kingdom Metazoa; phylum Arthropoda; class Insecta; order Hemiptera; family Pentatomidae; genus Rhaphigaster; species Rhaphigaster nebulosa. Next base: position 130,916,733 of record OX411308.1, read on the forward strand.
TATATATATATATATATATATATATATATATATCACTAAATGGTAACGGAATAGGATGTTATGCTACGAAAGAAATGAATCGTTGAATTGTTAAAATGGCCGAACTCTGGAGTACCGTCCTTTAAACACGCGACGAGCCGGCGCTCGTGCCAAGTGGCCCATGAATCTCAACTCCAATGAACTTTCCACTCGTATAGTATAATGTGTCAAAGTTTTTCCCAAATATTACCTTTAGAAATTTAAAAAGATATAATTAAGGAGAAGTTGGATGGGTGGTACGGCAGGAAAGAAAAAAACAGATAAGTATAAACTTATTAATGTGAGCCAACCTTTCGGCCTAAGCTGCAGGCCTTCCTTCACCAGGGATAAGAAAAGTATAACAAGGATAACAAAACAGTATAAAAAGAAAAATAAGAAGAAAAAAAACAGTAATATAAGAAGACAACGGTATATTAAAGTCAGTTGATACTTATCTGTGAGTTTTTTCATTTCCTGACAGTACCCTTAGTTCTTAGAATTAATTATACGGTCAAATGTACCTCCATTATCAGATATAAACAAATTAAATTTTCCTTACCATATCCATTTTACTAGTGAGGATTATGTTATTTAATATTTAAAGAAATGAGCGGATGAATGTTCTATATAACAAAGTTTCAGATATTGATTTTTCTCAGAAACAAGGGCGCTATTTACTTATATTCACCTTGTAACATTAAAAGTCCACGATTCTGGGCTTATTCCATGATTTATTAGTTGATTGGATAGACATGACTTTAAAAAATTACATCATAAAAATTGTATTAGTCATTTTCTTAAAACCATGGTCATTTTCTTCAAATCTGCACCTCGCTTTGGTGGACATGAAAATATCCAGAATATTATTCACTTATTCCCTATCAGAGGACACAGCTATTAACCTTCTGATAGGGACTTCTCAAAGGTTAAAAGAAAATTGAGGAAGGATTGTTTCCCTTCATGAGATTACTGATATAATAATAAATAGTATCAATTTCCGTAAATTTACAATGATGGATATCCAAGATTCTTTAACTCTTTAACAATGATTGGTGGTCAGCATATTATAAAAAAAAAAAAAAAAAAAATCCCATTGGGAAATGCCAGCCTGTTTAATGCAAACCGAGTCAAATTTTCGGTCTCCAGTATTCAGATATTCGTGCCTCAGCGTACGAAGACAACATTCATCATACTTTTCGCGTACTTCAGAATACCGCTCTTGAACTTCCGTCAACATGAAGATATATATATATATATATATATATATATATATATATATATATATATATATATATATATATATATATATATATATATTCGGCTTTCTAAAAATCATGCAGTACGTTCCAAAAAGAACTAGACTATATATATACAGAGACTATATACTAGACTATATATATATATATATATATATATATATATATATATATATATATATATATATATATATATATATATATATATTCGGCTTTCTAAAAATCATGCAGTACGTTCCAAAAAGAACTAGACTTTTATAAGGAAACAATCAATAGTTACCCACCACGGAAAACATCTCTAAAATGATTTTTTCTTGCCATTTTTTTATACTTCGTAATAGTTTTGCTCAATATATTAGTTTAAAAAATTGTTATTTTGTTATTACTGAAAGAAATAACAGATTTTATCCAGCACAGATGTTTAATGTGTTTTTTTTTAACTTTAAAACCCTAAATTTTGCCACTTTCAAGATGAAAAAAATGAAAGTTCTATTAAAAGATGCAGGGGCATGTTAAAAGGGTAGAGCTTCACCTATTATAAAAATTTGTGTAGGGCACACGGATTGATTAAATGACCCAAATTTATCATTTTTACCGCTATTCGACATAGCTAAAAAAACAAAATATTTTTATTTTGCAAATATGCTTTGCGAAAAAAAGTTAATGGCGTTATAAAATTATTAATACAATTTTTTTAGAAGAACAACTGCAATTATTTAGTGACCAGAATAGTAATCGCGATTCCACTTCATACAGAGAAGACATTATTATCGATCATTTTGTTTAATGAAGATATATACTGAAAATTCATTCCATTAAAATATCTATATCGATAGTAAGACGAATAACTAAACTAGTATGTTCATTTTATTTTAATTTTTTTAGTTTTAGTATAATCACTACAAGTAAGAGATTCACTACTATATAAAAATATAGTATCTAGATATTAATATAAGAAGTTATAATAACAAAAATCGTCTACACAGAATAGCTGAAAAGGTGAGCTAGTACTAGGAGATACAACAGCAAAAGGCTATCGTCCTGTAAACTGGTACAGATAGAGAACAAAAAAATTCATACAATTCTGAAAAAGACGGAAACTCCTGTTCCATTTCTCGTTAAGATTCTGGCGTTATAGGCCTCTTGAGCTTTGCCTCATCCAGTCTTGCGTTGGAGACTGCAGGCTACACGTGCCGAGTAGATGTCTTTTCAAGCCGGTCCCTTATACTTTATGTATATATATATGATTGTCTGATATATAGTCAGGCATATCATTAAGGTTTAAGAGGAAAAGATAATTTTTTTTTATAAGCAAACCAATAAAATAATTAATTAGTATTTATAATTTATATTTATTATATCGTGTATAAATATTTATATTAATTAGTATACATAATATACATTTATTATATCATGCATAACGTATGTCTGTGTGTGTGTGTATAACTTAAGAGCTTCGCCACGCAAAACATAAAAAAAAAAATGAAATTGGGAGAATAAGAACACGCATGAAGGCTGGTTAAATCCTAACTTTATTCAGATTCTAATCCTCTATATATACTATTTACAATGTTTACAATGCTAGTTTGGAATTAGTGGTTATCCTAATATAAGTCCCAACTTCACTATATATATATATATATATATATATATATATATATATATATATATATATATATATAAGATATAGTCATCATCATCGTCATTTCTGGCACTACAGCCCACGTGGGATCAAGTCCTCCTGTAGCATCAGTCTCCAGTCATTCTTGTTCTAAGAATGACTGGAGACTGTTGCTTCAAATACCCTAACCAAACCAATACAATAATTAATCAGTACATATATATATATATATATATATATATATATATATATATATATATATATATATAATGTTATATAGATAGATAGATAAAAGAACTTTATTCTGGGACTAGGTCCCTTAAGAATAACATGATTGAACAAATAAAACAGAAATAAAATCTGGCCATAAGACTACAAAATACAGATCAGTTAATGTTTACAATATTTTCAGTAAAATAAATAAGCAAATAAATAAGTTCTTTTCTCGAAAAATATAATTAATTTGAACAAAAAAAGAAAGATAAAATGAAAAACACAAAAATAATGGGCTGATTAGCAAAGTTGAAACTAGTGCATTAAAAACTATTATTTACTTCTGATCTAGATGTTAATCTAAAATTTAAATTTCGGAATTAGAGAGCATCATTTTGGAAAGAAAGGAGGCGTTGGAAAAGGAGGGATTTGAATGAGGATAGAGAAAAAGCATGGCGGATATTCGAAGGAAAGGGATTCCAGAAGGTAGAGAAGCGAGCGAGAAAGGAACGTTCGAATGCTTTGGTTCTATGGGAAGGGGTATAGAGGATCTAGTTTCCTGTGCGTGGACCGAGAATTTAAATTGTAGAAGGCTGTAGATGTAGGAAGAGTGCTGGTGGTGATAGTTTGGTATAGGAAAGATCCGAGGAAATATTGTATACGGTTGGAGGGGAAGAGCCACTTTAATTCGCCGCAAGGGTGGGACACATGAGCCCGACTCGAGGTACCAATGACAAATCTTAAAATACACGATATATTAAATATATATTATACATACATTTAAAAATACTAATTAATCATTTTATTGGCTTTCTAGTGATATCTTCTCTAATTAAATCTTAATCATATGGCAGATGGATAAAAACAGGCATTGTCACTGGCATATAGTTAAAAATATTATTTTCTTAAAATGAAAGGTTTCAAAGAGATTAAATTTGAATGATCATTGCTGAAAATGTTGATTAGACAATAAAGCCCTCAGCAAAGGAGCTCGAAATGATTCATAAAAAACAAATAAAGGGACAATAAAGTGTTGTTTTTTTTCCTAAACTGTGCACAGGATGAAGAACTAATAATGTTTCAGGAAGAGGGAAAAATAAAGAGCATGGAATGAACGGAGAATATAGATTGGCAAAGAAATGGAGATTTTCGAGGAAAACACTGGTATAAAAAAAATGATTCTTTAGCTTGGCAAAAAGGTCTTTAAATACAAAAAAAATGTAAAATGTTCTTTTATCAAATTTTTTTAAAAAAACTAAGAAAACTAATAAAAAATGAACCCCTACTAAAGTCTTTATTTGTATAGTATTAAATAGTTAAGGAAGTTGAATAAAAGAAAAAGAAAGATAAAATTAAAATAAGAAGTAAACCATGAATATACGTTAGTTAATACTGAAATATGTAATTATTTGTATGTGTTAATGATTGATAGTTATGCCATGGAATTGTGTAATATGGTAACCAAATGGATTAGAGCCACATAATCGAAAGATGTGTTACAAAAAGATATCTTTTACAGATTTACAGACTATCCGTAAAACCAATAAATTCTCTAATCCCTTTTAGTGTCTACCGAAAGTATCGTTTTATTTTGTATTTATTATTATTGATTTATTTTGAGATAGAGTTCTCACACAATGCGAATATCAAGACTTCATCACATACATTATATACTATATATCATATCAAATATTACCAGTCGCAACTTAAATGCCAGCAAGGATGAAAAACAATCAGTAAATGCTTGCCAAAAAATAGTGGAAGAATTGAAACGTTTGAAGATAAATGTGAATCAAGATACAACGAAAGGCATAATATTTTCGTTCCAGAAATTGAAGCAAAAACTCCCATCACAGTTTAAAATAAATAACTGTATAAGCAATGTATCAAAAATTATCGTTTATCTTGGAATCACGTTTGACAGGCATTTAACGTTTTCAGCACATTTTCGTAAAAAAACAAAAAAAAAAACAGTAAGAATTAAAACATATCGGCTCAATAATTCATTACTTGCCTCAAGCCTATCTTCTCACTTAAAACTTTTAATATATTAAACTATTTTACGTCCCATTCTATTGTATGGTGCATCATTATTTTCACACGTTGCTAAGTCGACAAAAAAACTTTTACAATCATTTCAAATAGAGTATTGCGAAAAATTGTAAAAGGAACTTCACTTCAAATAGTGAAAACATCGAGAGTCTATGAGGAATTAAAAATACCAAGAGTTACGGGATTCCTAACCGAGAGGAATAAAAAATTTACGAATCGATAAAACAAATAACAAACTCCATATTCAGAGAGCTAATACCTTATGGAGTACCTACTCCAGCGTTGGAAACAATTATTTGAAAATTAAAATTTAGTTTTAATTTTAGATGGTAAGATCGACACAAAATGAAAGGTGAGCCCCATCACCCTAGTAATAATAAGAAATAATAAAACATTAATATAAACTGAAGATGCATTATAGACCTCCTTAAAAAGCATATCAGCAGACAAAGGAAAATTTCCAAAATTCAAGTACTCAGAAGCGTAATAAGGGGCTAAGGAATAAAAAAAAAACATACATCATATAATAATAATATGTAGCTGTATTTGATATCATCTTGGTGGGCACGAAAAGACTTAAATTATCCATATAAATGTATTGATGAAAGTTGACCTAACAATGTTAAATTACGAGAAAAATAAATAAATAATCATAACTAAAAAAAAATCAAAAATTAAGGAAGGAATACTGATTATCTCAAGAATGTAACAATGGCGTTATAGAGTACAACGGACTGGAAATGTTCAGGAATTTTTTTATCTTTCCCAGGAATTTATCCCGTCGAAACGGTTCCTCCAATCGTAGCCACAGTTCCATCACGGACCAAAAATTGTTTTGCACAAATTCCTCATGTAGTCACAAAAATGGAAGATAGAACTCTTCTTATTTCCCACCAAAATTTTTTTTTCAGTCGCTGTAAACTAAAGTGCCAATGTACCAGGTGATTATTAAACCAGGACAAGTGATAAAAAAATCTATTAAAAAACCGATAGAATAGAACTATATAACAGGCTAGGACAAAAAAACAAATCGGTCATAGTTATTGATCGGAAACTTGATTGGGTCATTTGATTGAACGTTGTGGAAGACTTATGATTGGTCCAATCAAACCTCACACGATAACTGCTTCAGATAGATACCTATCGCCCTCCTATCTCGCCAGTGGCATGATAGTGGCAGATATTACACTTCTGTCAGCTTATTTCAGATTTATAAGCTATTTGTCATCATAAAATTAAAGCATAAATCATCTCTGTTATTTATTATAAATACACATAAATAGGTAGTCATGTGAGTGTGTATTTTTTTCAGGATTGGCAGACCTAGAAGATGTGGTTGGAGTATTCTCAACCAGACTGATTTATTTTTATATTTTTATAAAGATGAATTAACTTTATTGAAAAAGAAGGAAATGCTTTTACTTAATTATTATAATCATTATTTATCGGCACTACTATAAGAAAGTAAAAAGCACTTAGCAGAAGGAAGTAAAAAAAGGACAAAAAAGTAAAAAAAAAAAAGAAAAAGAAAGACGAATATTTAAGAAAAAAATCACAAAACTTACAAGATAATTAACAGTCAATATTCGGTAATAATTTAAGTAGCGGATTTATAAGTGAAATAAAACTTCAAATAAGTACATATATGCATTTACGTTTTGTAAAATTAATGTGAATATAGAAAAAATAATGAAATATGGATATATTCACACTCTTTTTCTTTTCCTTGTGAAGGTAAATAAGCCGCTTAACCCCAAATCGTTGACTTGTTTTTGCTTCCTTGTACGAAGTAAAGGAAGTATTGTGATCGCGAAAATTTTCAGTTTTCAGATTTCAACGGAAATATCCGTTCTGACCATCCCTGAATCCATTTTGACTAGTTTCGTCGTGGCGTCTATACGTACGTTCGTTCGTATTTCGCATAACTCAAAAACGGTTAGCCATGGAAAGTTGAAATTTTGAATTTAGGATTGTTGTAAAATCTAGTTGTGAGCCTCCATTGTTTGCCACTGATTGATCACCGGAATGTCATAATTGATTTCCATCAAAAATTATATTAAAATACTATGCATAACTTTTCAAATTTAGTATTTATAATGTATATATATATATATATATATATATATATATATATATATATATATATACTATAATATAATATATATATATACTATAATATATAATATAATATATATAGATATATTCTATATATATATATATATATATTTAAATAACATAGTAGATTTTGGTTTAAATTGGAAAACCGCAAGCGGTACTTTATTTAAAGGTCATATTAGACTTATCAAAAAATATATTAAAATATAATGTAAAAAATCTCAAATTTGGTAAATAGGACTTTTATATCGATATAAATGTATTTAATATATTTTGGTTAAAATTGGTGAGCCGAAAAGGGTACTTTATTTGAAGGTCATAATAAGCTTACATCAAAAATTATATTTAAATTAAAAGAGAAATCATATGTTTCGGTAACAAAGGTTACAAATGCAATTTGGTTTCCAATCCAATTAAACATTTTTATTACTTGTTGCGTGTTAAAATTGAGTGTAAAATACTGGTTTTCCTCTCCATTTGTGAGATCCACAAGTCTGCGGCATGAGAATAAGATATTAGTGAAGTGGGTTTTTCCGCTTAAAATGTCGAAACTGTCGATTTCTAATGTTTTATCCAGTGATATTGACAGTTTTATTGTTGTCACAGAACATGAAGAAATATCTTGGAAACTAGTTATCTACTGAAGGAAAACGACATATAATAACGGAATGAGACCTTCAGTAACAAGAGTGTGTGTGTCAATAGATGGATATCGGGAAGCCAAGTGTCGTTTTTACTGCAATCTTCGGAAACTTGTAACCAAATTCAGTATCACTTTTTGAGCCACGGATTTATAACATAATAGGCGTACAAGGAACTCATGTGTTGCCCACATCAGATATTTTCTATAGCTGTCACAAAACAATACATCCGCGTAAAGATTCATTAGGAAGTTCGAGAATTTCAAGGACTTTAAGGATTAATTTGATTTTTGGCATTTTAAAAGATTAAACAAAAAAGCTCAATCGGGAACATCTAAGTATGGAATGTGACAAATACTGAATAATAAATAGAAAACTGGTTGGGAAAAAAACATTCGCGGAAAATCAAATTTGAATTTCCGGTTCAGGCCCATGGGGCGCTTTCTTACTCCAAAATTCACCCAATTTCTTGTTTACATGTTAGCATAAGTACTTTCAATATATATATAAAAATCTTTCCTTCTGTTTTATATCAATTTTTTAAATGTTTAATACATATTCACTTTTTTTACTAAACATGGAAAAAAATATGTAATATATTCTCCAAATATGTAAACATATGGAATAACCTTCAAACACAAAAAATAAAAAATACTTTATTTCCTTTTGAATTATAGGAATCGTAAAATAAAATATCGAAGAAGGATGGAGAAGGCTTAAAAAAATAAATAAATAAATACTTATAAATCCAGTACCTATTTGTCACCAATATCTAAAGATGGATACAGTAAGCTGTGTAAAACCAATATATTTGGTCCGCACCACTAGATAAGCCATGTGCTTCGTTTTTGACATCACGTCTTTGCCATAGCTAAGGGAGACAAAAGGCTATTAAATTCTATCATCGATAATTTTCTATTGCCTTATAATCATAAGCGATCCCAAAAAGTCTTGATGCAAAGAAATGTGATAAACAGTCCGCAATATCAAGTTTTATGTTTTTCTAAACTGCCTAAAAATTTCTGGGACAATATTATATTATCGTCGTATATAAATAACATTTCTATTACTTAATTTGATGTTCCAATCACGTTTAACTTATACTGTCAGATTTAATACGAATATTATTTAGGAGTGTGAGCTACGAGTTATAAGGCTATAATTGTCATTAAAAATGGCAACAGGAATGAAATTATTTGGACTGAATGTAGAATTACTTATCAAAAAATCAATAGAAATAAGCTTTTTTTTTTTTTAGTTCAACGTCCTTTCCTGCATCAATTAAGGCAAACAGGATGGGTTATTCCTACAAGTTACTTATTTATTGTTCTGTGCAAAATATATGCCGAATATAAGATAATTTGGTATCCTAAATTATTCCTTAGTAGATATATAGAAAACATATTGTAATTGCATATTGGGTGTACTTCCTTGCCTTTGATGCTGTTTAAATATTTGCTAAAAATGTTCAAATATTTTTCGTTGACAGATCTACATATGTTTCATTTTAGTTTTTTTTTTTTTTTTTTGCTGTCTCGCATTTAGTGTTACATTGACACTGTAATGTCAATAAGCAACATCTTAGTCAGTATTTATTTATTAACTTTAACAGTTCGTCACTCAGGAAATCCAAAGCATTCATACGGAACTAGGTTAACCTTAACTGTCTAGGATATTATAGATCAATTATATATATATATATATATATATATATATATATATATATATATATACACATTTATACACACACTTTCCTCTAGCTTGACGTTACAAATTTATTAATTATTACTATTAGTTTAAAAATTGTGTTGTTTATTTAAAAAAAGGTTTTTCCAGGAGACTGGGATAACTAAATTGAATCATTAGACCAGTCTTTGGACTATTATTGTCAGTAATTAACCTATGTGATGGATCAAGAAAAAAAAATTAAACTATCTCTCCTCAAAATTTGAAGTCTTACGTTTCAAGATACATAGAATCCAAATCATAAAAGGATACATAGAATCGATCCGTCCGCCTTCCGCGACTTTTCTCTGAGACTAGTGGGTCGCTTCTTATCAGATTTGGTAACGAAGTCCTAAGATCGTTCTCGGACATTACCATCCGAGGATTTACCAATTAGGGGTTTCATATGAATGGATTTAAGATGATAGAGGAACACTATGGAGTGTTTTTGAATCATTTTACCAAAGTATGAAAACAAAAAACTATGACGCCTCGCAACATTCGGTCTATTTGGAAGTAATAAACCACTGTGTAATAATCTGTAGCGTTTTTATTTATCTATTCAATATTTGGGAAGATCTTCTAGAGTTCAGCAACACAGTTCTATATGCTTTATTTATAACAACTACCGAGAAGCTGTCTCTCGGCGGTTTCCTCAGTTGGCGCTGGCATCCGACATTGGTGGAGATAACGATAGACACTCTTGTACTTTATATCCAGTTGATGCCAGTTTCCTAGTTTAGATGCTACTGAATGATATTTGTGAAATTAAATAGAACTTATTAACTTCCGTCGTTTGATACAGCCATTTATTTTATCTGTCTATTTTCTTAACACCATCAACTAACACTAACATACCAATTGTCGATCACAGAATGATGTTCTTCCCCTTCTCTCAGAGAAGATATTTTAAGAACTTAAGAATATCAGATAGTCCAGCAATTTCCTTTTCAGGCCATTCGCCTCGTAACAGATTTATGCTACATTGTCGAACAGACTTTAAATTAAGAAGTAATATTTATAATGATCATAATATTATAAATTATAGCGCGTATACTGGTAATTATTTAAATGCGTTTCAAATTGTCGATAATGAAAAAAAAAAGGTTCCTTTTAACTTTCGGTTAAACAATGGAAATAGTTAAGTCAATTTTTAAAGAGATTCTTTTTTCTCAATAGATTTTAAATTCAAACAAGAGAAGGAGAATTCTTTCGAAAAGGACTTGACAATTCATTCCAAACCACTCCACCTGTCCTCCACTTGAGTTCAAGCATCGTCTACTCCAGACCTGAAAGAACCGGATTCGATTTCTGGTTTAAAATAAATGAAATAAACGTAAAATTCGCCAAGCTATTATTTAATAAATATTCGATACCAATTCATTTAAAGTTTAATTTTACAAAATTAAATGTGATTATTATCACATGCTTTGTATTTCTTTTTTTAATAATTTCTTTATATGAAAATTCACAACTATCTTAAGGTTGAAGACAAACAGTGAATGTGCTGAATTGAAACGATTTTCAACAATATCATGCTTAATACCCAGACAGAAAAGAAGTCAAATAGTAAGATCAGTGTTGCAGAAATGCTGTGTGACTACGTTTAATAGCCATCATATTGTTTTGTAAACTCACGGGTGTCTGCATGAGCTTTTAAAGTGTCAAGAGGTCATTTGTATACTCCCTTAGATTTGTTTCAATTTAATTATTTTTCTTTATTTTAAAACTCATAGCGTTATGAAGATATGTTATTTTAAGTTTTAACAAACAGCCATATGCCATAATTTCACATTTCTCAACGATTTTAGGCATGATGAATTAAATAAATGTGTGAAAAATATACAAAAAGTAAGATTCACTAGAATAAATAAAATATCCATCAACTAACAACAAAATTAAACGTTTCGTAAAAAAAAGGTTAATAAATATTGATTCCCGGGTTTTCTGAGGAGCTGAGATTAAACACTTCTATAAAATGGATAAATACTTCTACAAGTCAAAGCAAGATTATGATGATTGAGAAAGGGTTTATTCAATAATATTGGAACAATAATTATTATTATTTAATTTGCCATCTGTATAATTATTTTTGCAACAAGCAAATCTGTGCTCATCTTGGTATAGCGGCCAACTTAACAAGTCTCTTGGCCACCGCATCGAAAGTCGTCAGGGTGGGTTGTATGGGTTCGTAATGTATGAAAGTGTTTGTATTAAGGGGCTCATGGTTCAAGTCAGTCTGTTGTATGTCATTGTGTAGCAAGTCATTTGTCACACAGAATGGCGTCCACCATTTTTCTCAATGACTGGTACGACTGAATTTTTCGGTTGTTTGAAGTTTTGACAGAGCCCCATAGCTCTATCCCGTATGCCCATAAAGGTTTAATTAGTACTTTTTAGACTGTAGGTAGGTCTGTTAGCTAAGAATAATTTGGAGCGTCTGTCAAGTAACGTGGATAATAGTCCAAATCGTTTGTTCAGTTGATTTCTTTTCAATCTGATGTTGGTTCGCCATGTCTCTTGTCCAGGTGAAGCCCCAAATATTGCACTTTTTCAGATGTAGGAATAGGCACCTTGTTAAATTACACCTGAGGACATGAATCTTGATTAAGTGTGAACACAATGAACACAATCTTCGTTTCGTTCGTCTTTATTTTTCACCTACTAGACCAAATACTAATCTCATCAAGGTGGCTTTGAAGTACGAAAGACTCTAATATGGGTTTTTTGTGGGATGTGAGAAGTGCTGTGCCATTAGCAAATGTAGCCACTAACGTATGATCATGTTCGGGTAAGTCTGACGTTAAGATATGGAGTAACAATGGTCCCAGTACACTGCACTACAGAACTTCTGCTTCGACATGTTTTATGCCTGATAAATCGCTACCCATTTTTACTGTAAAATGTCTGCCTGTCAAGTACAAAAGTAATATTAAGTAATAAGTAAAAGGAAACAAGAATCAAAAATATCTTGTAAACAACGCACAAATTAGATAAGTGAAATTTTCAGAGGCTATTCATGAAGAGTTTATTTTTTATTTACATTTAAATACCCAGCATATTCTATACCACGGAAATCAAATTGTAGATATATCACATATGCATTAATACAGGAGTCACATATACAAATACAGGAGTTTTTCCAATTTTACTTTTTTAATTTTATACCTGTACACTCTTCTCGACATTTAATTCCAGTCGATGAGAAAACAATAACAAGGAGAATACCGCAACGCCTAAGCCCACTCAATCGCATCAGATGATTGATGCTCCAACTTTCATAGCTACTTCATTTACCATTTATTTTTCAGAGCGCTTCGGTCTCCTGATATAGAGTAAATATTGATAGTATGAAATGAGCGCTATCAAATCTGCTTCAATGTCATTTCCAAAAACAATATCTAATGAAGATATAAGTACTTTCCAAAAGCGGGTATTTCTAAAATTCAACAAGATAATATAATAAAAAGGAGATTATGAAACAAAAACAAATGAGTAGAGTGAATATGAAAAAAACAACTCTTTATGAAACATAAAAATATTAGATTAGAAAATAATAATTACCTTCCAATTAATTAGGTTAATTATTAATCTAAATAAATATTGTAAGATATTCATTCACATTATCATAATTAAATTTTTAATATTTACTAATTATTACTTCTTTTTTTTTTAATCATATCTTATTTCTTATATTATATTTATTTCTCATTGAATAATTAATTTTTATTTTAGTACACAATGATGAAGATTTAATCTACTAAATTATGGTAATATTATTATAAATTTCATATCAAAGAATGAATTTGCCAATTTTCATGAGGACCACTAGGCAAGAATCACTATCATGGACTAGCTCAATTTCATGATTCACTGGAATAAACGAGATGTTTTAGATGAACTATCATTGACTGCTGAATAAAAAACTATATCTTAAAAATCCTTCAGTTCGAAAATTCACAACCGAAAAACATTTTTATTAACTGTGGTGCATCCCTATGAGATCCTGTTAAACCCTGAGTCCGCAATTCTCTGTTTTTTTTAAATTTTATTATCTTCGTTTTTATTTAAAAATTAGCACCAGCTGAATACAACCAGGAAATGTGCCGAACTGCAGACGAAATATAATATATTTTTTTATCTTTTATTTAAGTATATTTATAACTAAGGCAAGACGGAGACCAGCATCAATTGGATTATTCATTTCTATGAATGTTTAATGTATTGTACATTTAAATTTTATTTTTATGAGAAAAAAAAAATATTCTGTTTTGTTTAGTGCATGAAAAGCAACGTTATTACTATTATATATATATCAATATATCTCATAGGAGTAATTTCTGTCTCTCTGTCTGGAAAATGGGTCTCTGCTTTTAAAAATAAACTTTTAGAATAAGAGTTTTCGGGTCCCAGAAATTCTTCATCCCAGGAAAACTATTATTTAGAAAAAAAAATTAAAACCAACTAAATCTTCCCATCTAATCATATTTGATATTAGATAAACGTTCTGATGAATTAATCGTCTTTCTCTTCATATCTTATAATAATTTGCTAAGAGAAAATGTGAAGTATCCCATTTTTTTAATTTTAAAATTTTTTTCCCGCATTGTTGAGTAAACATTCTTAATAGTAGAAAAAATAAACATTATTGAGAATAAGGGCCACAAATATAATTTAAAAAAAAATATAAAACAAGATGCTGCTGCTGAAAAGGAATGAAAAGCTGAAGAAAATAAAATAAAATGTCGTGGCAACATGTCAGACGAAGCAAAACAAAAAATTAATATTGTATAAAAGTCTCGATGCCTTTATTTGCCCTATTATGTGCCCTTACCGTCACAAAAAAGTCCTACAATCTTACTAGTAACTAATAATAAAATATTTATAGTTTCTAAAACTATATTAATAATTATACTTATTAATTAAGTGAGACACTTCAATAAATTTGTGTGTTATATACATATAAATTAACCGATAAATCAATTAGAATTTATTCGAGCTAGCTATTAGACCTGAAACTCCCACATTATCTTCAATATTACATGTAAAATTATCTTGAATATCAAATATATAGACGTTGCAGCCATGGTCGAACTAAACAAAACTAAGGTCACCCATGCCATTTTCGCCACACCATCCCATTGATACTATTTATTTAAGCGATCAATTAAATAAAACTTATCTGATTAGTGACTAACTATTTAAAAAAAAAAATTGATATTAAAGATTTTTCGCTCCTAAACTTTTCCGCCCAAAGGCGGCCGCTTATGATATTTTAAAACTGATCATAGAAGTCACTAACTTATAAACCCCACTGAATCTTAGGCCTTTTGATAATCTTTCCAGGCAATAGAGGCATTTAGCTTTTTCTTTGATATTTCGGATGCTATGAACAAATCTCTAACAGCTCCTTACATCCTTTGGCATCTTTCTTATATCCTAGTTGCCCTTCTGTGATGATATTATACTTGTTGATATGCTCTGATATTTTAAAACTGATTATAGATGCCAGTAACTTATAAACCCCATCCAAGCAGGTGATAGGCTTAAAATCTTTAGGATCAAGGCGATCCTTGGCTGATTTAGGGATTAAGTAAGTTATTCCTTTCTAATGGCGGTTTAATGGCTCTCAATAGCTCTCAGCGGGATATGGTATGTCGATATCCATAGCCCAGGAAAACCTGAGAAATGGCCCTAGTCCACAAGTGGACGTGACAGCAAGTCCCACTCCCACTTCCTCGTAGTGACCGCTGGACAATGCACACCAAGGTGGACATTGGCTGACGGGAGAGGGCAAAGCCGAGTTTCCAGCGCCTTAAAATTGGATCCTTCGACTAGGGGAGGAAACCCCGACAGAAAATTCTGGTCCTCCAGGTTGGGGGCTGGACGCGGGGCCATCAACTCTGTTCCGTAAAAACTGTAAATGTTTTCAAGAAACCACAAAAAGCCTTGGAAAGAAATGGATCAAATGGGAAACGACTTAGGCATGGACATGGACTAATAAATATGGCAACCTGGAACGTGAGGAGTTTGTTTCAACCTGGAGCTGGGAGAGATCTTGAAAGGGAATTGGAAAAATACAAAATAGATATATCAGCCCTACAAGAAATCCGCTGGAGAGACACAGTACTAATCAAGATGAAGCACTACACAATCATTAATAGTGGCGATAGACGGAACATATTAGGAACAGGTTTTGCGATAAGGAATTTCCTCTTGCACTCTATTATTAAATACGTGGCAGTAAATGAGAGAATGTGCTTACTAAGGCTGCGAGGAAGGTTTTTCAATATCTCTCTTATCAGCATACATGCACCCATAGAAGGCAAGGACAATGAAGAGGAAAAGGAAACCTTTTATGGAAGGCTAGAAAATCTATACGATTCCCTACCCAAGCATGATGTGAAAATAATTTTGGGAGATTTCAATGGTAGGATAGGAAAAGAAACGATGTTCTTCCCCATAATAGGCAAGCACAGCAAGCATGAGGAAACAAGCGAGAATGGACTCAGAATGGTCGATTTTGCGATGACAAGGAACCTTAGGATAAGAAGCACCTTTTTCCCACATAAGGAAATACATAAGGAAACATGGACCTCCCCGGATGGCATCGCCAAAAATCAAATTGACCATGTACTCATTGCTGCCAGACACGCCAGTGATATATTTGATGTTCGCAGTTACAGGGGAGCTAACTGTGACTCAGACCATTATCTGGTCAAGATTTTATATAAACAGAAGCTGGCTATACAAGGAAAAGGAAATGTAAGAAATGCCACCATCTATAATGTAGAAAAGCTAAAGGAGGATGCTGTAGCCCAGCAATTCAGAGATAGGATCGCAGATAGATTAAACAACAACTTATCTATTGGCACGAATACAGAAGAAAGATGGGCACGCCTTAAAGATGCTCTCAAAGGTGTAGCAGAAGACATTCTTGGCGCAGCACCGAAAAGACAAAGCAATGACTGGTTTGATGAGGACTGCATGAAAGCCATAGAGGAAAGAAACAGTGCCAGGCAGAATATGATCCAACGAAGGACCCGAACTACGGCGGAACATTATAGAACCAAAAGAAGGGAAGCAAAATCAATATGCAAACAAAAGAAAAGGCAGCAGGAAACAAAGAAGCTAGATAAGCTTCAAGAAGACTTTGCAGCCAAACAGACCACGAAGTTCTATAAAAGCACCAGAGAATTCCGAAATGGATATATTCCAAGGCTGGAATTCATTAAAGACAGAGAGGGGAACCTGATTGGAGATAGAAGATCTGTCCTGGAAAGATGGAAGCAGTTCTTCATACAATTATTAAATCCGAATAAAGAAAAACCAACTTATAATAAAAAAGTATTATTGGAAAATGGAAGAGACTCGTCGAAAGTGGATGAAGAAGAAATACCACCAGATAGGGAAGAAATAGTGGAAATAATTGGAGCACTCCATAATAACAGAGCACCTGACGGTATCCCGAATGAGGTCCTGAAATATGGGGGTGAGGCAGTGTTGGAGGAAATATATAATCTCGTATTTGATGTATGGATGGAGATGAGGATGCCACAGGACTGGAATATGGCAGTGTTATGCCCAATACATAAGAAGGGAGACAGATTAAACTGTCAAAACTATAGAGGTATCGCTCTATTGCCTACTGTCTACAAGGTACTTTCAGTCGCAATAAATAGGAGAATTATGGCATGGGCTGAAAGAAATATAGGCGAATACCAAAGTGGCTTCCGGCCAACTAGAAGCACAACTGATCATATCTTCTCTAGAGAAAGCATATTGACCTCCACCACCTCTTCATAGATTTCTGCCAGGCCTACGATAGTCTCGACAGAATAGAACTGCTCAAAGTAATGAAAACTCTAGGGGTCCCAGAAAAGCCAGTCGGATTAAGTGCGATGACATTGGAGAACAGCAGATGTAGGGTAAAAATCCAAAATATGCTATCAGAAGAGTTTGAGGTGGAGAATGGTCTGCGCCAAGGAGATCCCCTCTCACCTGTATTATTCAACATAGCACTCGAACAAGCTGCGAGATCAATCAGGACCAACCCAGGAGGAACACCTAGCGTATGCTGATGACGTAGTGATATCAGCAAGGTCAAAGGCGGCGCTTTCAGGAGCCTTGCAGGAATTTGAAGAAGCTGGGAAAAAATTGGGTCTGGTGATAAATAAGGAAAAAACCCAATACATGATTTCCACAAAAAATGATGGGCAGGAAGAGCAGAGTCATGTGCAACTGCTCCACCACACATTCAAGAAAGTGGACAGCTTCAAGTATCTGGGAGCTTTAGTGACACGAAAGAATGACATCACTGTAGAAATTAAAGCAAGAATTTCAGCAGGCAACAGATGTCTTTTTGCATTGCGAAAAGCATTAAGATTTCGGAACTTGTTACTTAAAGAAAAATTATTGATTTATAAAACAATCCTAAGACCAATTGTCACGTACGCTGGTGAAACGTGGGTCCTGACCCAGGAATGCGAAAAGATGCTGCAGATCTGGGAGAGGAAGGTGCTTCGGCAGATATTTGGGCCAGTATGTTATGAAGGCCAATGGAGGTCAAGAAATAATAGAGAGCTTCGGGACCTATACAATGAACCAGACCTAGTCACCTATGTCAAATCAGCACGTATAAGATGGCTTGGGCACGTAGAAAGAATGGGAGAAGATAGGTACCCGAAGAAACTATTATATGGCAAACCAGGAGGCAAAATGAGAAGAGGAAGGCCAGGCTGCGATGGCTGAGTGATGTGGAGAGCGATCTGCAGAGGATGGGAATCGGACAATGGAGAGGTCGAGCTGCTGACAGGGAAGACTGGAGAGGCGTTGTTGCGGAGGCCAGGGCCCTACAAGGGCTGTAGAGCCATGGAAGAAGAAGAAGAAGTAAGTTATTCCTTTACAAAAGTCTTTTGGTGGGATAATGTTATTGAATAATAATTTTCGGTAATAAGGAGCTAATACTGAATGCGAACTAATAAAATATTTTAACCAATAATTATGAATTTCGTCAGGGCCAGGTGATTTCCAATTTTTCATTCTTTTAGCTGCTTGTTGGATATCATCTTGGTTTATTGAAATTTCATCCATTTGCAACGCTGTGCCTGCCTTTTTTTTTACCATGTCCATCCATATATATGGCAGCAGGTTTGGTCTCAATCTTAGAACACTACTAAAGCAATTTGATAAAAATATATTTATTGGTGATAGCAACATTTCATTTCATTTATTCATAAAACGTACAAATTCAAGACGATATTTTGACACAGACAATAAAACAATAAGGTTTTTATGAAAATATTTTTGTTATTATTTAATTATTTCTGTATTTACCTTTTTCATATTTTTATAATTTTCGGTTCTATTTTAAAATATACAAACAAGTAGCCTCGTGGGAAAAACGTGAATATAACAGAGTGAAAGGCGTGTCATCAAACCAAACTAATGAACCTTATTAATTTATTCCACTTAAATCTCACTAAAACAATTTTTTTTCAAACAATTCGTCGTTAATTATTCTATTGTCAATTTCTTTGTCCCTTATTTACTATTTTATTAAAAATGAAGGGACAATAAAATGAACTCTGGACGATTAAAAAAAGCAGAGGAAGTGTTTTATTTTGAACTTATCTAAGGATTATAAATATTAGGTGTAATAAATGCGTTGTAATAATATGTTTTCATCTTTATTGTATTGATAGTCTCGAATATTTAATAAAGTAGTAAAATTAATGTAAAGTACATGACTGTATAACTTATTTTATCAATGTTAGCTAATTAAATAAAATAATTTCCGAGCTTGGCATATTTTTAATAAGAAGGACGTGATTTTTATTTGGTAGTAAATGACCATTTGTAACAGGATATGGATTCAGAAAAAAACTTTAAGTTATTTGTTATGTATTTATTGTTCATTGACTTCTTTGCGATTATATAATAAATTCCCAACAGTTCTCTTCGGAACGACAATAGTTCCAACGAGAGATTAGGCCCTAGCCACAAACCAATTTATTGGCACGCCATCCAGAATAGACTCCCCACTGAAAATCCGCCCAAGCGGACTTATTAGTATTACCAGAGCATAGTGTTGATGCAGCACTGGTTCAGAAAAAAACTTTAAGTTATTTGTTATGTATTTATTGTTCATTGACTTCTTTGCGATTATATAATAAATTCCCAACAGTTCTCTTCGGAACGACAATAGTTCCAACGAGAGATTAGGCCCTAGCCACAAACCAATTTATTGGCACGCCATCCAGAATAGACTCCCCACTGAAAATCCGCCCAAGCGGACTTATTAGTATTACCAGAGCATAGTGTTGATGCAGCACTGGAGCCGGGAATGGCTGATCTCCAGATTAACTTGTCCAGGATTACTCCTGCGGACTGGAAGTGACTACAAAAGCTACTAGAGACAATAGAAACTGCCGCAGAAGACTTAGCGGTGGTCCAGCTTAGTATAAATAGCCTTTCTCCAATAATCTGAGCCACCGGCCACAATCAATATTAAACAATAGTTAGTATCAATTACAAAGGATGTTGGAATGGCGTATTGATCGGTAACTAAATAAAACATTAAGCATTGGAAAACTACTTAAATTAATGAACATTAACAATAAATAAAATAAGTCCTTTAATTAGAATTTTCATATTAAATGAGGGTGGGGCAGAAATCGTTGACAACTTTTAGATGTTAGAAAAATTACTAAATAAATAAAAGAATCCAACCATCCCCATTTCTTCAAAATGTGTTTATAATACCAGAGTTTATAATATCTCAGAACCACTTCTGTCCTGTAGTTTGGAGTTTGCATCATTGCTGAGTAAGCTTTTTCAATGTGCTTTTTTCAATATTTTTTTTTAGAAAAAATATTATATTAATTAAAAAATGTTCGACATTCCGTATAAAAGAATAATCAGGGAAGATATTTCCAAAATTATAAATAAATGAATACACTACAGAACCCCGATTAAGTACAGCGACAATGGGTACCATATGGCATCGCCCGCGAATACAGGTCCCTTCAGCATTGATTAGCTGGAGTTATCGAGTTTCTCCGGGTTAATGAACTCACTTCTCTCGCTCCAGTAATACCATTTTGAGTTATAAGGCAATCGACCTATTTTCGATCAGTAAATAACTTAAACATGTTACACTTATTGGAACATGTCAATGATTGCTTCATTGTATTCCATTCAAGATCCTGTACTTGCTAAAGGAAGTGACTTGAAATCTTGAAATCTTTTAGGAGTGACTCAGGAAGTATATATAACAAAAATAAAATCACTTAGGTCTAGAAACATAAGCAGATGCTTTAATGATATGATTATTTTTATACAAAGGAAGAAATGACGTAAATAATTAAGAGAACAGTCTTCGTTAGCGATTTAGGTCATTTTTTTATTATTATCAAATAACCAAGTACCAGCTATAAGCAAATCCGGTGAAGTTTTGTTATTTCTGGTATAAAAATAAAATTTATCATTTTTGATTAGTTTTTCAAGATACTATAAAAAAATATTAAATTTCATGATTTTCCTGAAATGTTTACCATTTTATGTACAAATGTTATAAAAAGGATCGTATAATACTCAACTATTTTCTTGAAAACAAACAACAGAAGAAGATAAGTCCTATGATTTTAACTAGAGGAAATCCAGATTCATAATATAAACAAAATCAGACGATAATTCATTTCACAAAATGGTTTAAAATGGCATACATAGGTCAATCTCCTAGAAATTGTATTTCTGAAATTTCGCAAACATTATCTTACAATGTTTCTTCCAAAAATAATTCAGAAAGCTCCTTTTGCGCATTAATACGTAAATTTATTATACCCAAAGCTCAGCTGCATGTGTATTTCTTGAATGGAAAACATTCGAACAAATGTCTTCTGCGAGGGTACGACGTTGGCTTTAAAAAGTGTCTTTTAAAAAGTAATGGAAGGGTCTGGCTTTGACCGGAGTCTCTCTTCGAAGCAATTGGGTACATTACCGAAAAGGATTTATGCCGGTAGAAAGAAGAAGGGCTTATTTTATAAGGAACTCTATTCAATATGTTTGTACAGCTCGGTAATATCACAAGAAGCATACAAGAAGCACGTTTTTGTGGGGAGCACCTTGGATTGTCGTCTGAGGAGTCTCACGTTTAGGAGGCGAGGGGATGAAAAAACTGAAGTAATTTAAAAATAACTTTATAAATTTTACACGAATCAAAAATCATAAGGTAGAGATCGATTGCTGTTTCTAAAATAAATCTGTTATACCACGAAAGAAAATAATAAAAAAATGACACCATGTTTAATTAGAGCGAGGGAATGAACCACAATAAAAATTCAGAACCGACTCAAAACAAATGAAAATAGGTGGCACCTTAAGACCGCACTGAACACGGGTGAGCAGGAAGGTCTATAAAAAAACTTTTTCTTGAAAACGTTTTTCTATTACATATGCAACATGGACTTTTATTGATATAACTTTAATTGATATATTGAATTTGGATTGATTAATATGGATTTCAAAACTTTGAGAACAAAACATTCAATATTTTAAAGTATCTAGAGGGAGGGGAGGGCCTGGTGCGAAAGTGCGCCTCTTCTCCCCTCACTCCAGGAAATTGCTGGATCGCCACTGTTTTCAAAATCCACGCGAGCTCAAATTTTTACCTAGTGAGAGAATGAAACAAATCTCTAGGACTCTGTTTTAATAGGATACCTTCCGTTTTACTATAGTATACTATACTCAAGTGCGGGGTGCCGAACCCAAGCCACGCCTGCCACAATGTGGCACACTGGAGGCTCGAAATTGGCATGCGGCCGACTAGTTGGTTTTTTAATTTTTTCAATTATATAATCTTCTTAAAGATTTGACTTTGAGTCAATTATAATTAACGATAAGCATACTTGCTGAACCTATAAATTGTACATGGTTACTCCTAACATACATTTTTATTGGATAAGTAATAATTATTTACTCTTTTCATTATGTTGGTATTATTCTCAAAATTGATTCGTTTCGCCTCGAAGCTTTCCATGTCTTCTGAAGGGGTAAATATCTAGAACAGCATTGCGGTTCTGTGAGGGTAGTAGTATCGCGTGCCCCAGTTCATCACTGCACCAACGATCTGGGGTCGTTCATTCTCACACAAGGTTTCATTTTCAATCTTTCATTATTTCCACTTACATAACGCTATGATGAAGAATCTTAAATAACTGAATGCTCATATAGCGGCTTCGAAGCAGAAGTGTTCTATTCCCAAATTTCTGTTTTTTATCACTTAAGATAGTTCAGAGTACTGTGGATTTGATGCCTTTGCCTATCTATTATACTTGACTCTTAACTTGGCAATATGTCACACATGATACGATTCTTTAAATCACGTTTTCTCATTATATAGCTCTATTATTCGAATTGTCAGCCAAGCTTAATGATATATATATATTTATATATGTATATAGAACGCTGAGCTGACTGGTAAACGTCCGAGGGGTAGACCGAAACGTAGGTGGGAGGATAGTATTAAGAGTGATCTAATGAATTTGGATTTGGAAGGTAGTCGGTGGACCGAGATTTGTAGACAGCGATTAGTGGTATCGGCATCGAACCTCCGGGTTCGCTAAGCCTTTTATTATTATATTATATATGTATATATACACACACATAGATAGATATTTAAAAAATTGGATAAATTTAATCATTTTGTATAAAGAATATTGAAAAAAAATATCTCAAATAATGCTCTGTCTAGTTTAAGGCTAAGCTAGATAGTAAAACATTTGGTTTATACCAAAATGGTATGAAACTGTTAAGCAAAAAGTATTTTAAAAAATTCTCTGATGTAGAAGTTAATTTTTGGAGTCAAGCTACTTTGATTTGAAGCGGCGATATATTGATATATTTTCTACAAATTAATTTTTATGATTATGGTAGATCAGAAATATTTTATTAATGTAAAATTAATTCATTTTTATCGATTTGTATTTTAATAAAATTTAACTTGTAAAGAAAAGACTTTCACTGGTTCTGCCCACCGTAGCGGCAAGCAACGCTTACCAACCGATACCGCTAACAGTTAATGCTTGTATATTTTGTTAAAACTGCAGCAGTTTCAACGGCCCCCTAAGAATACGGATCCCATCTAATTTTTGTTGATTTTTGCTATTTGTCTTGATTTAATAGATCCAAACTTAGTCGATGTTCAAAAATTAGCATAATTGAGAAACAAATTAGTTTTAAGTATTCACTATTACAAAAGTATGAAAAAATTAGTTTTATAATAAAAAACAAACAAAAAAGACAAACCGAAATCACTGGAATCTAAAATCTATAAAATACATAAATCACACTGAAATAAATCTGAAAAATACAAAAATTAAATAATATAAATTAAAGTAGATACAAAAACGAAATGAAATCTACGAAAGCTAAAAAAATCAATTTCTTGCTGGATTCCAACGAACACTAATTACGAAAAACTCAAACAAATGACTTATAACCCCGCCACGTTAGCCCTACGGGGAATGTAATGTTTTCGTAGACGATGGACAAAGGCGTTTTCCACAGTTGGATATGGTGCATTTGTTGAATTAGGCTCTTATTAATTAATATTAATATTAATTATATTTTTACTTAGTATAAGTTATGTAATTCTTTTTCTTTGACAATTTAAATATTTTCTAAGACTTGCGATCTTTTTTTATATTATTAAATTATATTTACTGTACTAAAATAACAAATATGACTCAATAATATGAGTCATGAATCATCAACTGCTCTTAAAATTTGTTTTAATACACGATAAATGACGGGAACATTAGGCAACCACAGGAATACCTTTTGTGCATCCTTGATCCGATAATACGACAGACTGGGCTCCTGCCAACAGATGTTTGGCGTGTGTAAATACGTTGCCAACCCATTGAGTGAACAGGAACAGTGAGAAGTATTTGGTATTGTTTTTAGTCGGTGATTTATTTAGAACTCCATCTTTCGTGATAGGAGAAAATGTACAGGACATAAAGATATGCTCAGATAAATGTGATTGAAGCAATCGTACAGTAATTCGTAGAATATTGAGAATATTAACAAAGGTCTATGAAATGTTGTAACGAATTTCAGGAATCGTGTTACTCATAAACGTTTAATGATGGCGTTTTAGGAGGATTGCACTGAAAAGTGTTCAAGAAAATCGGCAAACTTTTACACGAATCCTCTGTTAATATTTTCATAGCATGCAAACATTAGCTGAAAATATCCACGTTTCTGCAAAAGGCAGAATAGCAGGACCATGCAATAAACTATTAACATAAACCTTTAAACTTGGAAGTCGAGCATGCATTCATTGCAATGAGGTATTGGTATAAATATGACTAATTTATAAAAAAAATGTTTTTTCTTTTTAAATATATGAAAATTAATTATAAAGCTAAAAATCAGCAATCATACGACAACAAATATTCGAAAGTGGGCTAGCCCCACAAATGAAATTCGCGAAAATGCGTTGCATGATTTTAATAATTAATAATAGGCTAGTTATCGGAGCTCACAAAGAAAACTGAAGGTCTTAACAGATGAACCATTTGGCCGACAATTTTTAAGCGAAGTAAACGGCTTATCCGACGGTCTGAAGATGACGTCACAATAATTTATATTATATTCTTATTTTCTAGCAAGGTACTATTATTCTCTGTATATTATGTAATGTGTAGTATTATTATGTATCATTATAGATTAAAATAATACACATAAATACACTAAACAATAAGTTTTAAAGAAATTAATACAATGCTCACGTTTATCGATTAATCCTTGTTTGGCACGTTTGTGGGTGTATCTTTTTAGTGATATCTTATCATAGTCATAGGGAATGGATGAGTTGATGTTTATTGCAATGAAGAAGGATCTATTACTGAGATAGGATTCAAAGAGGTTAATAATATATGGTGGGAAATTATAGTTGATATTTTTGTGGGTGAGACCCATGTGCCAGACCTCGTCAAATGCCTTTCCGATATTGAGAAGAAGCATGTGCGTGTGCTTTCGTTATATCCTTTTGTGATGTAATCTGTCAGTCTGGCTAATTGTGCAATGGTTGAGTGTTGTGCTCTAAACACGAATTGCTCGTTAGCTACGATATTGTGTATTGATAAGTGCTTCAGCAGTCCGGTTAACATTGGTTTTTCAAAGATCTTAGAAAATATATTTAATAGACAGATAAGTCTATAATTACTTGTTTCTGTAGTATCCTTATCAGGATTAGGATTTAGTATAATTTTGGCTGTTTTTTAGAAAGATGGGTAATATTTTAAATGGGAAATATAGTTGTAAACTTTTTTCAGAAAAAAAATTGCTTTCTTAGTAAGGTTTTTGATGACAATGGCGGTATATAAATCTCGTGATTTTTTGGTTTGCAGTGATTTAATTATTTTACTTGTTTCTTTTGGTGGTGATAAATATGAGAAAGTAGGTGGTACTGGTTTTTAAGAAATCGTTTTACGGAATAATTAACATTAAGTTTGAGGTGGTTTGAGCCTAGGTCCGAGGAAATAGAACACAGCAACTGAGATATCACACCAGTGATTCAGATTTTTCTGTTTCGGGGTAACCCTACCCATCTGCTTGTTTAATTGGCTGTATAAATTAGTCACGATTGGTATTTTAAAATTTTAAAATTGTATGTAATCGCCATAAACATTTGTCTCAAGGGCGAAATTGATTTAATCTTTGGGACCAATGTTCGTTTGTCCACTTACTTAATTGATTTTTTTCAAAAGATTTTATTTTGCAGAAAATAGTTTTATGAATGCGGTTATTAGTTCTGTGTGATATTCT
Source organism: Rhaphigaster nebulosa (assembly GCA_948150685.1). NCBI lineage: Eukaryota > Metazoa > Arthropoda > Insecta > Hemiptera > Pentatomidae > Rhaphigaster > Rhaphigaster nebulosa. The sequence continues at coordinate 130,943,210 of OX411308.1, forward strand.
TCTGATTCTATTTGTGTTTTGTTCTATGTAATTTATGTTATTCCATAATACATTAATAGTACCTTTAAATTCTTATTCTTTTCTTATAATTCATTTAGTATATTCTGTAATATCATAATTATCTAGTTGTAATTTATGTGTAATCACCCTTATATGCTTAATTTTTCGGTAATAACTTTCAAACTGTATACATATTATTAACGTTGAAGCCTCCACAACACCCAATTAATTAACATTCCTCGAAAAATACTGTATTTTAATTGTGTAATTGTGTATATAATATAGTGTCACCTGAACGGACCGAATGGTTATATTTTACTAAATAAACTATTATATTTTAAACTCAAAATAATTTTTTCAACCCATGCTATATTCGTGTATTCATGTTTCGATTTCGATCGCCGGTGAAAATTGGAATATTTATCAAATGGAATGTATTAATGTGAGATGGTTTGATTTAACACGAATCTATAAAGTATTTAAGTTAATAAACGAATCAACGAGAGCAAAATCTCAAAAAAAGAGACAGTAATTTTTATTAGAGTATTATTGGAAGACAGCAAACCAAAACCTCTAGCCTCTCAAACATTAGTAAATATCTAACCAATCAACATTTCGCCAATTCATGTACTATCAGGACAGAAAAAGATAACGAAAATTCAGATCATAGAAAACACATTACTCCCAAAACAATTCACCGTTTACTGAATAAATTAATGCATAAGCATAAAAAGAACCAATAAAATTCTAGTAATTAAAAAAATTATTTAATTGGCACTACAAGCATGATGTGAAAATTAGGTCGGGGATTGCAGTGGATGAGGCAAGATCGCGTGGCTTATCAATTACAGGCATCACTTTACTACGTTCATTATGCATTCCGTTCCATTCGGTATTTCAGTTAAAAATGCAACTGTCGTGCAGGCATTGTCAAGATCATCGTTCTTTTTGACCATTAATTTCGAAATAGATTTGGAGAATATTAATCAAATATTCGTATGCAGGTTTTCTCCTCCTCTCCCTCCTCCCAAAAAAGGATAACTCTCGGAGATTTTATATCAAATTTAATGCTGAATAAAAACGTTTCCAAAGAACATGAACCAGGGAATGAGCTCTTCACCAGTTTCCAGGCCAAAAAAAAAAAAAAAAAAGAATAACAGAAAAGACTCCTACCATAAAAAAACATAAATACTCGAAACTTAGATGATGTAAAATTAGATTTGGCGTCGAATCCGACCATTAGCACGTCGATAGACCAAACACGTGTTCTTTGGCGAATCGTCAGATTTGTCACGAGTTTCAAAATCAAGTTCTGTACCGCCGTTAATTCATGTTTTACCTTTCTGAACAAATAAGGCTACGTTTTTAGAATGTTTTTTATTTTGTAAAAAAACGAACCAATTTTGCTGAAAATAAAAAGTTGGTTTGGAATTCGACATTCGCCAGCCATTTTGTAAATCATACCAACTCTGACAACTCACCAATGATCATGTGTTTAATATATCCAGCTGCTTGGTCTCATTCGATGTCAAATTTGATTCTCCATGAGGTTTGTTTTGACCCTTTGGTTGATGCAATGAGCCGTTCTCTATTATATACATCTAGCTATGGGGAGGATAGAGGTCCTTCAAAGGTCCTTATTCTAAGAATAGTCCATTTTAATATTGATAAAGGCTTCGATAAATATTAAATATTTGTTATGGCGCTTTGGGGAGGCAGCATTTCCAATTCCGTGACGTTAAATTATTTTATTTGTCTTTCATGTTTTAAATATATTAAAGTTATTCCCAATAAACAAACAATCGACTAGTATTACATGATAGAAATTAGATGAAAGCTATCTAATAGAAAACAATTAAAGAAAAATCGCGATTTTTTTTAAAATAAATAAATGGTATCTGAAATTAAGGTAAGTGTAAAATTAAGGTTGTTTTTCAACTAAACATATTAACAAAAGTCAGGTTCTAAATGAGAATTAGAACATATTACGTCGTTGTTTACCGAATCCAAGGATAATGGACGTTATAGGTCAAGAAGACTCTGTTGTACTGAAACAGGGAGACCATGTAAACATGTCTGCGGTTCGATGCTAATGGCCAATGAAAAAAAAAAGATAAAAAATTTGGAGTTTTAAGACATGTTAAATTTCCATTTTTGTTTTCATTTAGATTATCTAGGTTAGATTTTATATTGGTTCATTTTTGTAAAAGTTTTTCCTTGGATAGTTAGGCAATGAAACGACCGCGATTTTTTAGGTTGAGTATCCATGTAGTTACGTATGTATTCGCTTATTTGCTTTAAATAAACTAACCCCTATGGCCCCTTCATCAGTAGATACAACTATATAAATAAAAGTATACAATAAAATCACGCTATATATATATATATATATATATATATATATATATATATAAAGAAGAATATGGTCCGGATGGCGGTCAAAAGAAAACACTTTATATAGCATCTAAAACTATAGTCATCTCATGATTTAAATACGTCTACCATCAGAGATAGAATTGGTTATTTCACGCATGCTTCATCAAATCTATTCTCCATGGTGAAACTATAATCGGCGCAATCATTTACCATTCATGGGATGAGGATTTCTGATGGCTGACAGGAGTGATCAGGGAACTAACATCTCTTTTCTGAGGAAACTATTCAAGTCCCGGTTCTGAACTTAATTTTTTTTAAGCTATCAATGTTATTATTACAGAGATTCAGATTAAAATTGTTGGTATAGATCGAGCTGATTTAAACGTATATGAGGTTTTAAAAATAGAACGAAAATTATCTGAAACTACAGGTTTCATTTAACAATTAAGAGTCATTCAAGTAACTAGCGTCAATCAACTAGCGTCTGAATCAAAAGATTAAGTTTGCGTGGATCTCGAACATTTGTATGAGAGATTGGAGTTACCAACGTATTTACGTAAGATAACGTTGAGAGTATAGACTAATCGCATAAGCAATCTACTTGCATAAGATATTACTGCTACCTTAAGATGAAATGAAAAAATAATCATTATTCTGGGATATTCAGTCCCCTAAGAATAACATTAATGTTCCAGTTAGGCAGTATTTGGCTGCCTTCACTGTGGTAAATCAAGCATATTAATAGCAATAAGTCATATAACAATTATTTATAAAAATAAAATAGAAAAATAACTATTTATATATATATATATATATATATATATATATATATATATATATATATATATATATATTTGCTCAGATGTGTATAGTTATTTATTCTTTACATGCACGTGAAAGATTGATCCATCAGGAGATTGAGAAATAAATGGTGTTTAAATGAGATAAGGGACGAAGCTTGACGAATGGAGATGGGAAAGGAATTCCAAAACAAGTTAACACGAATGATAGAGAATGGATATGAATGGAAGAACGTAGAGTGAGAAAGTCAAGAATATAAGATGGTTTTCTGACTCTTAAGGATTGTAATAAGAAGGTACCGAGAAGGTATTTTCGTCGGAAATTAAGATAAAGCCACCCATGCTCAAAATACCAGTGAGATATGTGAGAGCGTTCGTGGAGACCAAAAATGAATCTTATGAAACAATTCGTTTTAGTCTCATCCCGTGTTCACCAGACAGCCTTCCAAACACTAGAGCATCCGTAGTCAATGTGAAGGAGAATGAGGGAGGATACTAGAAGAGGGCGGGTACTTCGAAGAAAATAATCACGGAATCCTAGGAGCTGTTTGAGGATTGATATGAATTTTCTGGTAATCTGGAAAAAATGATTACTCTATGCTAGGGTTGAGTCAAAGGTAACTCCGAGGTTTTTTATATAGTTTTGAAATTGAATTTTGTTGAGGTGTAATAATGGATAGCAGGGAAGAGCACTGAGGGAGGGTTTGGAAACAATTAAAGTTGCCTTAGTTTTCGCTGGATTCAGGCCCAACTTATTGCCAGCGGTTGATACTACCAATATCATTTTGGATCTTACCAGACGCCTCGAGCAAGTCGGAACGGTGATAGGATGTTAATAAAAAGATAACAGTAATTGTAAATAAAAGATCAAACACAAAGGAATTTAATTGCTAACATGATATCGTCTGTTTGAGGACGTTCGTGGATTTGTTGACAGTATATAGATGCTTTTGTTGCTCTTCCACGGTGACATAGTTAAACACTGTTATCTTATTGGCCTTTAAACCTACATAGGCATCTATTCTTTCAAATAATGATAGTTACAGTATACATATTGACATCTAATTCTTTTTTTTCAGATATAAGTTATAATAAAATTAAACTGAGATGAAATAGAATTGATAAAATCAAGATCTAACATAAAATTGATAATGCCTGAAGAAAGAAATATTTGGCTAATTTTACAAATATGTGCCATATGAAATACAATTTTGTAATCGGGACGCATTATCAGTGCTTACTGCCGAAATTACAATAGGAGCCTGCATTGTTTCAGGTGAAAAATGTGATTTAATTAAGTATAATACACGTGCATAAATACATATATTATTTTCTTTCACAGCTAGGCTATCTTGAACGATTTTGAAGTAATGTATCGGAGACATGAATAGCGCCTCCGTCTCAAAGAAGGAAATTAAGGCACTAATGAATAAGAAATGGCTGACGACCATACAAAATATTCCAACTACTGGTTACGTAGGCATTCTTTTCATAAAACTCACCCGGCAAGCCAGACATTATCATTAGAAATTTGAATGGAGTCAGAAACCCAAATATTTATATAAACGTGCTGAGCGTTAGATGCTTAAAATTATTCTAACTTGTTCCAATTAAAAAAAAAAAAAAAAAAAGGAAAAAATTCACTAAAGTTTAACGACTTTGGTAAATGCCATTAACTGACGAAGCTCAATTAAAAAGGGATCATTAACGAACGAGAAGAAGTGACTAACGATAGTCATTCACGTTAATAGGCTCTATTCAAAGACAATTTTCCTCATTAATGTGGAATTAGGCTTTGAATAAAAATACTTCAATGAAATGGAACTGAAAATTTAATCAGAATTCCTCGAGCACCGTTTAGGAAACTTTTTAGCGGTGTTCTTGTCTAAGAAATCAGTGGAGCTGGGAGGGGAGGGGTGAGGGTTTGAGCCCCCAGGATTAAATACGGCAACAGAGCTTTAGGGTAACTTGAGGCTGTTTCTGTTTCTGCAAGGGGGCCTTCTTCCTGAAGGAAGCGACTACCAAACAACCATCTATGTATTTTAAATACATATCACCTATACAAATAGGTATATAGCGCGAAGAGATGTAATAAAAATTTCCCGAAAAAGAAATGGTACATTTCATTTAATTAATGAAAGCGAAGGTTACTGCTATCATTTACCGAAAATTAACAAGCTATTGCTATCGTTCGCGAAAAAATTTAATGTTGTCAGGAGAATTTCAATAAAGAAAAAGAAAGTTCCTACAGACATATAAAGTTGTAAACTCAGTTGTAGAGTAGAGAATGGTTTCAAAAGACCAGTTGGAGGATGACTGGATAAAGAAAAGAAAAGGACATGAGGAAATTTTGGAGATGCAATTGACATGCAATCCTTCACAAAAACAAAAAAAAGAAATTTACAAAAACTATTGCGGAATATAGTACTACTGCAAAAAAAACATAACGTTTCAATTTGAAAAGTGGTGGATTGGCATATAGAGCTAAAGACTTAGACACATACACACACTCAGTCAAACACACACACACACACAAACACCGTCACATTAATGTTTCAAAGAATCCTAACTACATAAATACTGTTTCTCTGTTGTTAAAAATGATATCATTACTTAATCTTTTATACTATTAAAATATAAATAAAATTTTGTAGTTTGTTTTTTTCTATGCTCTTAATTAACCAGAAACTTTGTTGGAATTATCTGAAATTAAATAGCACTTTATTTCTCCAATTATTAGCGGATATTATTTATCTCTATTTATGTAGATAGTGTTTTTGATATTAAAGTGACAATATATATAGACTGAACCAATTACATAGAAAGATAATGAATATTAAGCTGATGAACAGGGTGCAGTTAGAGACAATTCGATGAGATTCCTCTCTAGTGGTCTCGACATCCTACTTTTTGTTAACATTATCAATAGAAAAATTATTATACCAATGTATTAACTCGTATTCATTAATGGACACCCGAAAAATGTAATAAAATAAAAATAAATATAATAAACAAGCTAACTTGAAATAAGAAGAAGTTGGAAGAAGTAGAGAAAGAGGACCATAAAGAATTGGTGCCTCGGAAGGAACAGCGATTTCCTAACTTTCCGCTCCAACCGAGTGTTCCTAATGTCTCAGACCCTCTCCTACAGCAGCTCAAACATTTTAATAAAATACCACATTTTTCACGAACCTTACAGTCCTCTAAAAGTTTATATCAGCGGTAGTAGCAATAATTTTACATTTTTGCCCTTAGAATACTTTTATTGCCCATAGATTTTCAAAGATATTTTTTCATCTTTCTACTAAGTCAACTTTAATTTTAAAAAAAGGAACATTGGGTTTCAACTAATTGTATTTAAGTAAGTAATTATTCATTTAGAACTTTATTTTTTTTTTATTGACTCGATTGCATAACAACTTTTCATAAGGGGAATAAATAAATTTTTTACCGCTTCAAATTAACTACTTGGCCCATGCAGATAAACTAATATTTTTTTTTAGAAATTAACACATATGTCACATGATTGCAATTAATTTATATTCTTGCCCTATAAAGGTTCCATTGTCCTAGTTCGATGTAATACAAACACTTTTTTTAGGATCTTCAATAAACCTTTGATCGGAACTAAATGTACATCACTAGCTGGCCCGGCAATGCTTCGCAATTGCTTGATATGAGTATATACGTATGTGTATATATATATATATATATATATATATATATATATATATATATATATATATATATATATACAATTGAAAGTTTGATAAAAAAAATGTAGTATTAAAAAATTGAATTAATTCAGGTTCAAGATATAATTAGTTTTCACCTGTTCAAGAGATAACCGTGACACAGGCAGACCTATGTCCAAAAATATTGTTAATCTAATTCAGAGGGACTCGACAACGCGTTAAAAACCGTTAAAAATTTGACCCGATCACAATACTTTCCTTCCCTAGCAGTGCGCTTCTGTCCTGTAGTTCATCCAGCCTGCAGCGGTAGGAAAATAAAAACTTGGCTACAACGTTCAACGAGCTGTATCTTTGCTAATAATGGTCCTATTTCTATGTTTTTTTTTTAAAACTTTTGTAGGAATTTAATCATCTATCAAATGATTTATAGATTATTATTATTTTCGAGTTATGCGCAAATAAAATATTCTTTCCGTCATAACTTTTTCCTTCTTTCTTGTCGAAGTAGCTCATGCATGGATAGTTAAAGGGCTTTAAGGAGAAGACATTAGGCAAGTTCCATAAAAATCTTCCGAGTCGTTTTTAGGTTTTGGCACTGCATTCCAGGTAAGAAGTTGTTTATCGGCTTTTGTTCAGCCGCTATTTCGATAGCGGTAGATTTTATTATTGCAAAACCATCTAAGAACCATGAAGATGATTCAGTTAAAATTTTATAGAGATTGCTTTCGTATTTTTTGCAATTATCGCTTATAAATGAAAAACGGGCTGTCCTTTTATATAATAATATGGAATGGAATATTATAGAAAGTACAACTATCATTATAAATTAATTATTATAAATAATTTTATTTAATTTTTTTTTTAAAAGACAATTAAATTCAATGATTTCGCAATAAATTAGGTATAATAATAATCAGGACTGACAGTACGAGGTAAACAGTCGTAAGTCCAATTTCGGCTGACATTGATTTTGCAATAATAGTTGCATTTTTTAGCTATAATTTTCTAGTTTAAGTATCGGAAATAAGCTAAAAGATTAATTAAATTTGCTAGGTTTCAAATATAAAGATTGACCATTATCAACAATAAGCAATACAGTATGACCTGAAACTTCTGTTTGCTCTCAACTTTGAAAATATTACTTACGACAGTTTAACACTGACTTAAAGAAATACGAAAATAGAACCTTTGTGATAACAAATTTAAAGTAATATTATAATACCACCATACTGAAAATCTTCATCATTCAGCTTACCTGAAACAAAAAAAAATATCATGTTATCATTACTAATCATAATAAACACAATAAAAAATAAAGATAAATACATATAAATTGATATTTTTGGCTTAAACTACTGTACTACTGTATTTTTGTGACCTTTTATTATTTAAGACTGTATCATTTGCATATTTGCTTTAAATTTTAACCAAGTTAGTAAGTCTTTAAACTTACTTAGTTTCTAACCGTCATTTTCGAAAATTTGGGGGAGGGAGAGGAATATAATAGTTTCAGTAATTCACTAAGGGTCTTCCACTTGGTTTACAAATAAAACAATGTTTTATTTTTGAATTTTTTTTAGAATAATATAATATATGAAATATGGCAAAAAAACTTCAAGATAAAAATGTATTATAATACTTATTTTTTTTACCAAAGTATTATTCTTTTCTATCTATTTTTTATAATGATTCATGGATGATAAAAATATTGTTCTATAAATAATAATTATATTATTTCGCAACCTTCTCATAAATTTCATGCACGGTTTCTTTGCTTTTTCGTCCATTTCCTTTCGATATATCGATATTTTTCTACCGATTATCGGTAGATATCGATATTTGGATTCGCGATATATCAAAATATCGAATATCGATATTTTTCTTTCGATGTTCCAACCCTAATCTGGATGTATACTGATAGGTAAGTATTTCTTTTTAATTTTAAATGATTTATGATAGTATTTTTCATTAGATATTGATAAATTTTTTGCCACTTCTATAAATTTGTTTTATTGAATACTAGTTTCGAATGTTATACATTCATCCTCAGTTCTAAAAACACACAAAAAATTCAAAAATAAGCAATTCAAAATATAGTTTGGTATTATTATATATATTAAATTGGATGTAATATAAATCAGTATTAAAAAACATTTATGAATTATGAATTTAACTAAGACAAGAAATAAAATACATGTTGGTACTCACCATGGTTTAAATGGATTATATCAAACAGAAAAGTTTTTACTGGTTTCTTCTCACATTGAACTACCAATGCATTGAACTAACTCGCTTAATGTTTTTAGAACTGAGGATGAATGTACAACATTCGAAACTAGTTTTCAATAAAACAAATTTATAGAAGTGGCAAATAATTTATCAATCCCTAATTACATTGATCCTTCTATACCATCATGCGGATGTCAACTGAGTATTTTTCATGATTAAGGCTGATTTACAGCAAGACAACATAATCGTAATAATTCAATATACATAGACAACTCAACTGAGTTATTTAGCTTGTAAAACCTTGGCTATGAGAGATCTTGAAGTTTAGTAAGAATTTTAGAGTTATTACATCATCATCTCATAACATTAACTTATTTTATTGACTGAATTAAGGTCCAAACAATCAAAAAGCAGAAACAAATACTTTTTACTTAAACTAAAGATCAAGTTTCGCTGGAAATTTGCCGCCCTCTAAATACTTCCGCCCGGGGCAAGGTTTGCCTTTGTCCCTCTCCTCCTCTAGATCCGGTCCTGCGTGCGCATGTGAACTGTGAACGAAACTTGGCTTCGAGGACCTGCACTCTTTCCCAACATAATCTTAACCGAGATCCCAGTTCCGGTCGCAATCTCCGTGAAATACTCGGTATTAACGCTAGACAGTAAACTCCAATTTAAGGAAAATAATAATTTAAAATCAGGAAATGAAAGAGAATCAATGTATAAAATATTTTCATATTTCAACAAAAATCCAAAATATCTTCCAAAAATAAATGTATTCTTTATAAAATCTAGATTTACTTACGCTTGTCCCGTCTAGAGCTTCACAAGGTCAACTAACGTAAAAAAATACAGGTAATCAAAATCAAATGCTTAAGAATTCTAAATGATATCTAAAAAGTTGTAATAAAGTATACTCTTAGGTATGAATCCAGAATCTATCAAAAATATTTTACTGTATCGCTTTTAATGAAATACGAGTAAATATAAATATAAATATATATATATATATATATATATATATATATATATATATATATATATATATATATATATATATATATGTGTATATAGAGAGAGAGAGAGAGAGAATTGTTCCAGCAGAATTTTGATTATTTTAATAGTGATGCTTAGATAGCAGTACTTTAACAAGAAACATCAATTCAAAACGCAGTTGGGACAAACATTTAAGTAAGAATTAAGCTTGATTAGAAAAAGATAGATTATGTTAAGTACAAGAGATCAAGAAGTCAGTACCTTCAAATAAATGAATAAAACACAAAAATCATAAATTTGCGGATATGACAATTTATCTTAGGAGTAAAGACTAGAAGACTCAAGTTTAACTGTTTGTTCATATCATACTCTAAATATGTTCTGTATAGTTTACCGTTACAAGATTAATTACGTTAAACAAAATAAATATTAGATAAATCAACTTAACTAAAAAAACAAAAGGGATATTATTAATATCATCATAGTTTCAACTGATTAAAACGATAAAAAATCGCTATTAGACAATTAATCAAGGATGGAGGACGGGGGGCAAACCACTAGCGGTAGAGGTTCGTTCTTGCGGCCAGTGGAGGAGTATCACCTTTTTGCGCTCCAGCAACTGCAAGATTTATGGCTTCCTTCCATTGTACCCATCCGCTCACTAAATTTACAGTTCACTTTTTTTCTTAGCTTAGCTCGCCCGGAAAATTAAAAACAAAGATATTTACTTCTCAAGCACATGTGGAAAAGTTTAAAGAATTTTTTCTATTCCATCACTTTGTTCTTCATATAAACACTTAAATGAACCTCAAAACATTAAATTCCAATATTTTAAATTAGATATAACTACATTGTTCACAATGTATTAGAAGTGAGGGAGGGAGAAGATGATACCTTTATAAGTTAGAATTGTAAAATTGATACAAACAGATTGTGTCAATCTGTGGGTACAGATGTTGGCATCGTTCCTAGGCTGAACTAAATAATCTTTCTTCCGGGTAAACAAAAACAATAAATTAAATATAAAAGAATTGGGCCAGATTGATTTGATTGGCCCTTAAACATTTTTAAGGGATTCTTAAGAGCTAAAGGATTCATTTTAGTAGAGTGGCTCTAAATGATCTTAATTGGTTTCAATATCCATGGAATTATTCTATAGGTTCCAAAGAATATGGAATGGTTTTTCAAATATTTACATTTTTAAGAAATTCATAAGTTTGCCTAAACTTTTTATAAATAGTTTTCCAGTTCTTTTGAAATTAATAAATGGGCCTAAAGAGGCAAATGTCCAAGGTGACCAAAGGGTCATTTATCTCTGATCGAGGTCGATTACATGGTAGTACAACACATATTTCACAGAAGTATTTTCATACATTTAAAAAAAAATATATTTTTAGAAAAATATTTCTTCAAAGCAAAATTGTACGTTTACGGTAGGGCTGTTATAAGGTTTTACAAGCAATAAATATTTTGCACTAGGCACTGGACCCAAGAGACGCGGGACCTGTTGCATTTGCTACTTCTGCTATATGGCTAATCCGATACTGGGCCCTGATTTCGTCAGAGACATTTAATTAAATCAAATAACACCCCAAAACGAAATTTATTTACATTAAAATATTTAAACGTTTCGATATTTGACTCGTTTATCTTTAGATGAGTAAAAAACTTGAGCGGGTCGAATTTAGGACTCGACTTATGAAAACAATGATATCTTTCCCAACCTTAATGAATAAACGTGCGGGTCTCAGACAATTTAAACATGAAAACAATACTCTAGTTTACGAATATTAAAGATATAATAAAAAATATTTTTTCTTGATGCACAACAGTAGCGTTCTGAAGTTGAAAAAAAACATTCTTCTCCTGGATCTATAATTGAAAAATACTGAGCCAAAACACAGCACAACTATTTTACTCGCAATAGTCAATTTGACGGCAAAGAAGTATTTTAACAGTTTGCCAGCAGGTATAAATATTAAGGGAAGGATTTCAGTATCTTATCTTATGGATTAAAAAAAAAAAAATGGATTTTAATAATAAATATCTCTCAGAAAAATAAAAAAAATATGCTGTTGTTATTATTTTTGTCCCAATATCTTCTAAATAAAGGAAAACATAATTGAAATTAGGATTTTTGAAAATGTTAGGAGAGACCGCTGTGCCTATGAACACTACTCGAAAATAATGGGCTGAACTCGGTAAACATCGGGTGGGAGTGCCATGCATACGTATATTGCAGAGTGAGGGACGTATGCATGGCATTTCTACCCGATATTTACCGAGTTCTCCCATTTTTCACAAGAAGTGTTCGTAGGTACATTAATAAGCCTCCTCAACTAAAAACAATTTTATAGAACTTTATGAGAAAAATTAATCTGTATTAAAAATTAAAATATATTTCAAAAATAAAATTAAAATTAATGATCAATTAAGTTAACGATAAGCCGAGGATGCGCGTTTGTTATTTAAACTCCGTTATACTTTCTACACTTCCTACAAAGTAAAATCGTCAAAATTATTACTTTATTCTGATACAAAAGTTAAGATGTAAGTAAATCAACGACTTTTCAAGAACTGGACAAGTGATTTACGTATCAACTTAATAAGTGAATTAATAGCTGGTAAAATAGTTTCCTAATTTTAAGCGTTTGAAATTAGAATCAAGGAGGTTCGAATTCCGAATCCCCTATACTTTTTTTTTTCCGATGGGGTCGGTGTTTAATGTAGTTCACTAAGACACTCAAAATAATTGTGATTTTTTTAAAGATATATTCCTAATATATAGCCCTCATTTTTATCCTTTGGTTTCAGAAAAAAAAATTAAGTTCTTAATTTAGCAAAATTAAATATCCTCAATCAGCCACGAAATCTTTTTTTATACAACTATTAGGAACTCAAAATGATGCAGCCAATGGTAACTTTCCATTCACTTTTTACTATTACCATGACGGAAAAGTAGATAAAGGGGGAAGTTGTTACGAAGAAGCCTCGAAGGTCATGAACTTCTGCTGCAGACCAGTTCTACCAACAAACATTCCTACAAAGGGAATATAATATTATATAATTAATTACCGGTTGGCTCACTTGGCAATGAGCCCGTTACCGAATGGAAGTCCCTTCAAGAATGCGGACGCTGGTGCCAACCTTTCGTCAGTTATTATACCTACCTCTTTATTTAAATTTATTTCGTTACATTTAAGGGGCTTTAAGATATCGTCCCAAGACACGATTATAGCTTCTAATACAAGTGAGGATTTTAGTGGATGATACTTAGTCTTAAATAAATTATAGTAATAATAAGTTCTTTATTTATCTTTTTATTCATTTAACAACAGAATGGAGATTAGTTGACATTTGGAGATTTCACTTCATATAAACGTCGTACTAGGTTGTTACAAGGTCCTTGTGCATGAACACAATCCTTAATTCCAACTCTCATAATTATCCTATAAGAACGTTTTTATACCTTCTATTTATGCCGATGTTTACTTTGACTAATATTTTAATTCCTTGTGACTTGAGTTGGCTTTACGGTATCATTTTTATTTTTATAACGCACGTGCAATGTCAGAAGAAAAAATCGTGATTTGTGGTCTTTTGAGACAATACTGGAAAAAGGTTTAATCGCAAAGGCAGCAGCCGATGAAATTTGTGCCCTAAAAGGAGAGTCAATTATACATCGAAATAATGCCGCACAACCCAAATCAGATCGTTCATCGGTCGTTGATGATGACGTTCTTCTTGAATATGTGAACCAGGACCCAGATGCAACTATTCGTGATTTATCGGCCGTAGTAGGGACTCAAACCTTTACTGTGAACAGCTAGACAGAGTAGGGTTGGAACATCTAAAGAAAAATATCGATATTCGATATTTTGATGTATAGCGAATCCAAATATCGATATCCACCGATAATCGCTAGAAAAACATCGATATATCGATATATCGAAAGGAAATGGACGAAAAAACAAAGAAACCGTGCATTAAATGAGTATAACGCTATGAAATTTATGAGAAGGTTACGAAATAATATAATTATTATTTATAGAACAATATTTTTATTATCCATGAATCATTATAAAAAACAGATAGAAAAGAATAATACTTTGGTGAAAAAAATAAGTATTATAATACATTTATATGTTGAAGGTTTTTTGCCATAATTCATATATCATATTATTCTAAAAAAATCCAAAAATAAAACCTTGTTTTATTTTTCTAAAACAAAATTGTATTTTATAAAGTTTCCATGCATGCATTGAGCATTCTCAGAACATTTATCTAAAAACATATAATTCATCTAATATATATTTCAGTACCATCGCCATTCATATTATTACCTGTTTGTCTTTACATTGGATTAATTAACAGTATATGTGTTTTTACTAATTATTGTTTGGCAACTAAATATTGTTTATTCTCATATTTACCCCATTATATTTATAAATTAACACGTGCTATATTTTAACCAATGATTATATGCAACAATTTATTTACATTTATAGTATTGTCTATTTTATTTCAATTTGGTGAATGATCGATCCATATTATTTTTTGTGTTGGTAATCCTAAAATCTTAAGTTTATTTGAAAGGTAAGGAGGAAAAACCTGGACCATATTTCTTAATAAAGTACAATTACGAGTAGACCTATGATTTACTATGCATATGACACACTGTGAAATGTTGAAACAATAAAATTTAAAACTAGTTGTTAGCATCTACCTAATATGCCTCGATTCCTATTCTTGAATATTCTTACCTGTGTCTTTACTATCTAGCAATACCTATGATAGTGTTCTCTTTTCTTTTTCTAATTCTTTTAGATCTAATTTTTATTTTAAATTTACTATTTTCATTACAGTTATTAGTTCTTTCATTATATATCTATTTTATGTATTATGTCTAAGTAATGATTTTAAATTTAGCACGATTTTCAATTTCAATCGATTTTGAAATTTAACACTTCTTTTATACTTCTTTATTACTATTAGGATTTTTGGAATTTGTCTTATGCTGCTTTAATCTTGTTTTCAAATTTTGGGACATTTCTTCTATATAATACTTTTCATTGTATTCTTTCCAGTGTAGAAAGGCAGAGTATCAATTATTGACGAAAAAAAAGCATCTTACTTTTTAAACTTCAACTACTGAATTGAAGTCTATGAGCATTCGTAGAGTAAATTATTTCCAACACAAATATCAAATAACAAAAAAAGTACGAAAAGAAAAATTGTAATTTTCAAAAGATATTCCTTTAGAAGAATGTATAGAAGAAAATTTAGTGGTATTTTATATAATTTAAATAAAGTAAATCAATACAAGGACAGAAAAAAAATATTTGAGATGCCAAGTGCTAAGCTACCTTTCAAAACTAAGCTACCTTTCTTTTAAACATAATTAAAACAACGGAGTTAATTCAAATCATGTCGATTCACAAAACACTGATATGCTTTATAGGAAGCAGAAAATGTTTTAGATATTATTTAGTATAATACAAACTAATATATAATTTATAATATAATTTACTCAAAAGAAGACTCCAAACAAAGAAAGACAAAAAATAATAATTTTTTTAAAATTACTTAAAAGAGTTTTTTTTAAATAGCTCAAAATAATGTAAAGACAATCATCATTCTCTTTAGGTTGCTGATGCCCTGATCAAACTCATTTAGGAAGGAAAAAAATTGTAAAAAACTCAACAAAGAAAAAGAAAGAAGCTCCGTGGCAAAACGTGCATCAATTAAGGCAGGGTAAACCGGAAATGTTCCCAGGACTATTATAAGAATACAATAGGAAGGAAAGAGGAAAAGAAATAACAGGAATAATGCTATAGAGGGAAGACAGATTTTTTTCCCCTTCCAAAAATCGCCTTAGGAGGAATCACAGCGAAAGCTGGAAACAAAATATTCAACCAAATAAAAAAATTTTTTTTTTTCTTTTTACAGCAGGCAGGTTACTACGAATTCGCCCTTGAAATCATATAACTGCTAAATACTAATAATTAATCAATAAAACCACTTTGGAGATGAACAGGACAATTAAAAAAGACCACAAAGAAAAAATACATATATTTCGAATCATATATTTTGGTCGACTCATTTTTCTTCGGCCAAATATTTTACGATTTATTTTCAAAACCTTTCATGTTGTTCTTTTCTTAATGAATATACGTATAAAGTATTACAGTCAATAGTTATTAGGGAAAAGGTGTAATATTAATATCGCTAAAGAAAATAATTGAGTTAGGGAAAGGATTAATAATAAACTAACAGATAAGTCAAATAATAAATCTCACTTAGTATCGAGTAACGAACGCAACACAATTAATTTATAAAAGCTTTGTGATGGAACGATAACAAGTAACTCTTTGTTACGAGAGCTTCTTGAAAAGGCAACAAGAACATAAGGAAAGAGGAAAGTTTGAGCATTAATAAAGGGAATGTCGGATAAACAATAATTAAAATATCTAACATATATTTTTTTTTACAGAAAAATATTTTATTTCATTTACTTAAATGAAAATTCGTTTTTTAACCAACTTCAATAAAAATTTTTATCAGTTTTACTTTATTTTTGTTCACTCACAACTTCACCATTTTTAAACCGATTTCTACTATTATTTTTTTAATCAAAAGGATACATCTCTAGGATGATCTCATATAACTTTTATCCGATACATATATTTTTTTTTATGTACGTTCACTCATAACTCCGTAATTCATGGACCTACTCCTAAGATTCTATTTTTGATCAAAGGGCACACCACCTCAGAGAAGATGATGTGGTTTTATATAACATCCACAAAGATCCGATAAAAACTTTCAGGAAAAGAATATTTTTTAGCTTTTCAGGAATTGGCAATTTTTACAACAAAAAGTCGAGAATACTTTAAATATTATAAAATATTTTATTTAGTATTTTAAAATCAAATTGTTTCAAAACATTAACGGGATCTCAATTAGTAATTTGAGCTTTCAAACTGATAAATTGTGTAAAAAAAAGAAGTATTTTTTGTGTAAAAGCACAAATTGAATCTAGTTTCTATTTTAGAAAGAAATGATTTATTGAACATCAATGCTGCCCAAATACATGGGGTTGCTACAATGCACAGCTTACTAATCAATCCTTAGTTGTATATACTTTATATATACATATATATTTTAAGGGGTCGGGGTGGCCGAGCGGGCTAAGGCGCTTGCAATAGGTAATCAAAGTTAAGCAGCGTCGAGTGTGTTTAATGCTTGGATAGGTGACCACCCAGATTTGGGTGACCACCTACCGGGGAAAATCCACGCAGCCTGGGATTTCCCTTCTCCCCTGGGTATGTGAGCCCCGTCAGTCTACTCTCCAGTAGCAGCTCACACATACCGGGCGTAGGAGTGATGACCCTATACCGTGTACCTGGATTGTGAATCGCGTTGCGGTCTTCCAGGATGTTAAATAGCCGCCCTGAGGTTTGGTTTATGGACGCTCTGCTTCGAGGAATGAAAGGATAACGGTTATGAGTATAAAAGTATTGACGGGTGTCAGAGGATGTTTAGGAATGATAGCTATGTAAAGGGAATAAAGAAGAGGCCTTAATTCGCTGCTTTGAAGAAAGCTACCAGATTATACATGGAATGAAGATAAAATGAAATCTTGGGATATATAGAAGAATTTGTACGTGCGAAAGAATTTGAGGGTGAGGTAGAAGAGAGGCAAGTAAAATATTTTTCATTTCCTGTGAAAATATATTTCATCCAGTAGACCGTGATGCCAAACACTATCTAAAGCTTTTTTAATACCATGGAAAATGGCCGAACAATATTCATTTCTTTCTAATGTTACTGCGATGGCATCAACTAAAGGTTGGCTATTGCAGTACAGTGGATTGATTGGATCTGAAACTAAATCGATGGATCGGATTACTTTTTGTATTTCTAAAATTGGTTTTAGCTTCTTAAGTATTTTTTTTCAACAAGAAAAGGCAGCTAAAATGTTTGGACATGTTGTCACGGAAACAAAAACTAAACATATGCAGGCTAGACCATAGCGTTTCCGGGAAGAGCACATTGAGATGAATTTGGATGGCCATAAACGTCGATCTATAAAGATATTAAACGTCGGATCGCAGCAGTACAGGTGCTATTTGGCCTATCCAAGCAATTTAAAAGTAGGTTTATTACCAATGTGACCAAATTGAGGCTTTACAAAGTCCTTGTTCGCCCGGTCCTCGCGCATGGATCTGAAACTTGGGCGTGGAATAAAGCTGATGAGGATAGGCTTCTGAATTTTGAAAGGATCCGTTACGGGAAAGTAATGCCTGGAGAAGAAGAAATAATCGGGAGATCTTTTCAAGAACGCAGACATTGTTAAATGGATTAGTGTGAGGAGGCTCAGATGGGCGGGATAGAAGACCATTCCTCGCCAGGATGGAATATTCTTGAAATACCTGACCGGATGGCTGCTGCGCAGAATAGGGATGAATGGCGGAAACTTTTGGAGACGGCCCTGATTCAGAAATGAAATGTAGCAATGTATATGTATGTATTTATGCATGTTGGTAATATTTTTATCATAACTGATGACAGTAAAACATTCTCGTTTTTAATAGTACCAAGTTTTTATAGAAATAATCCAGTAACCATGGTAAGTTCAATGACTATAATATGTACACCATACCATTCAATTTCTGCATCACAAACATCGT
Organism: Rhaphigaster nebulosa; assembly: GCA_948150685.1. Lineage (NCBI taxonomy): Eukaryota > Metazoa > Arthropoda > Insecta > Hemiptera > Pentatomidae > Rhaphigaster > Rhaphigaster nebulosa. Next base: position 130,961,996 of record OX411308.1, read on the forward strand.
ATACCAAAAGGCAAAATTATATGTTTTAATTGAAATACGCTATAATAATGATTCCTTAAATGATAATCGATAATTCATTCCGAAAACTAAAAAAGTGGAGTAATATTTTTGATTAATAGCAACAATCATACCGTTTTCATTTTTTTCCTTTTCTGAATTCCCTTTTCGTTTTCGTGATTAGACACGTAATATTTATTTCTCGTTCTTCTTCATCTTCGTACAACTTTGAGGATATGTTGAAAACACAGTCTTGTTATTTTTTACATTCCCTAAATAAACGAAGTAGGCATAAGACGCGAGGTCGGGATGAGAACCTTCTTCTGCTGTGAAAACCCAAGGTCGTTGTTTCTTTGATGGGTCTCTAATACCTATAATATGTGCAGTGCGGAGAGATCACTCTGCTGATGATATTTGTGGTTGTCGAAAACGCTTCTCTTGGAGGTCTGTTATGGTACCTTGCCACCTCCCAGGCCTATTAAGTGGTACGATATCTCGGAGCATAAGGTTTGAGCAGTTCTTTAGTCCGTCAAAGAATACGATGTATCGGCGGAACTCCGTCACAGTGGTGGGCTAAACTTGGTCTCGGGTACTGTTTCATGCCCTTTGAGGCATGGTTCTCCGGCATATCTTCTACTAATTTAAGATTTCCGGGGAATTTCGCACATCCTTATGCCCTGCATCATTATAGTAGTAAGCGATTGAAATGGTACTTTCTGCCAACCGTCATACTCATACCATGACATTCTCTTTTCCACTCTCTTAGTACACTTTCAAAGTAAACCTAAGCGAGAAGAAGAAATATTGGGCATTAAACATTAATATTGGAGAAATATAATGCTGCTCAATAGAGCAATTTTAATAGTCTATATCTAGTACAAATAGACCAATTTATAGGAGAGAAATGGAAGGACGATCCCAGCTTATGATAAACAAACATAGACAATTGATGTTTGTAGTTGTCGCAGGCAAACTGGCTATATTGCGGAAGTGAGGATTCAATTAGGAGGGAGTGGACAGCAGTGCCGTCTTGATTGGCTCGCTAATGGCTCTCTCTGAGTCATGGCCCACAAATCTCCCTCTCTAATCAGCTTTAATGCCAGCCTCCTTCCTTCGCCCGAGAGTTATTGGTCACGTGGTATAACCCCGATCGTTTAGTGGCAGGTTCCCGGGGAACTTTTTCCAACCCTTCGGCACTGCTAAAACACGCCTATCGGCGTTGCTGAGATATATTATCTCCATCATCATATTCACATTGGACATAAAATAATAACGAATAACGATATATTTTAGATGTCTGTACCATAAACTCTCATACAATCGTTATATCTTAACAATCAGAAATTGAAAAATACATCCTGTTCTTCCAGGATTTACCTACAACTAAAGATAAGCGATAGTCGATGGTAATATCGATGAATTGATAGTTGTTAGCCATCGATTTCGCTTTTGCTAGTCATAACTATTGAGAATCAACTAATTACGTAGCACCACATTTCTATTTCCATTATTAGTCAAATTAAAATTTAAGAATTAATTCTTATTTAAAATATTATTTTTTTTTTCACTATAAAAATACCAAGATTCACTGCAGCCTGTACACAAATCTATCAGTGATCTACTGATGGATAATTCCTCAGTATCGGACTTCATTCCATCATTACCTACCTCACATGCTCAGTTATACTGTCAGTATTATTATAACTTCAATAGTACCGTCAGTAATATTGATTGTGTAAGAGCCGCTTAAGATTCAACCGTAATAATAAAAAAAATATTAAAAAAAGTTACGAAATCATATTCTTCAAGTGTTACCAAAACAGAGCTTTGCAAGAAAAAAGAAAAAGGAACAACAGCCGGTTAGATAAAGTTAATGGTGTGTCCTACGTGCCTCCACTAGATGAGAAAAGTCCGTTGAGTTTCCATTTATCGTTTAAGGTCGTGGCTGAAAATCTAAATAAAACAGAGAGGATACTTAGCAAAGTCAATATCATAACACGCGGTCTTGGAACGGCACTAAGTTCAATGAACTTCGTGCTAGATGAGCCGCATGAAAGACACGTCGGGCTTCCTCATTTAATTCCAAACTTTGATGTGCAGGCAAAACTTTAACCTGTGTTTGAAACTGTGCTTTATTTATCTCTATACGATTACGTCGTGGCTAGTCCACAACTGCCTATATGCCTTTAAAAAGCTAGCGAAAAACAATATGCGGACGCTAATGGTAAACCGATGCACGATTGGATAAAAGGGAATGAGGTTGCAGATGAACTAGTTAGGAAGGATTGAGAACAGAAAAATGTCAACTAGCTTAACCCCTAAGAGCGTGGACCTAGTATATAGTTACATAACTTCTAAATGGACGCAGTCTGTCATAGCGCTAGGTTAGAAAATATTAAATGTTCCCGGAATGTGCATAGTTCATTGCAATTTCTTCTGAAATCAATTCGAAATTTTTGAGGCGATGAGGTCATACAAATAATTTTAAAGTCAGAACAAATAATATTTTTCCAGGTTCAGCCTTACTCTGAAAAATAGTTTGAATGAAGTTTTCAAGGCAATTTAAATTTGTTTGTTGTTAATTATTTTTAATAATGAACCTTTGTAATTAATCACGAAAAAAAATTAACCCTCTTAAAATTAGGGGTTTTACCTTTCAAGATACGTAGAATCCCAAAACCGAATAAAAACAAGCAGTCCATATTTTTTGAAATTTGGCACCAGTCACAGGTCGCTTTAGGATGATCCTTTGACATTACCATCATTGTAATCACCGACCCTAAAACATGCAAATTACGTAAAGAGATGAAAACATTTCTTTGAATCTCGTTGGCCTTCATTTTATTACTCTAGGAAAAATCCTATAAAATAGAAAATACAAGAGCCATGCTTAATATTTTTTATTTTTAAATGTAAAGATTCTTTTTGCCATAACCGTTTAGCATACAGCTGGGAAGGAGTGTCAAGAAAGAAGCTAATGGATTGGCTAGGGACCAGAGACTGCCCAATAAGGGCTCCAACATAAATCAAACCATTAGTTTGAAAGAGAAGAAAGCTCAGGATAAACAAAAAAAGATGGAGAGTTTTCTAACAATAAACTTTCTTATATGAAGAGTCAAAAATTCTATCGTAAATAAAACAGTTCTTTAAAAGTTAATGACAACATTAACTTATAATTAAAAAAAATAATCTATTATAAACATTCTTTTAACTTTTATTAATAAGCTTTTATCTACAGATGTAACTCTTATCTATAATAACCAAAATTAAATAGGTATATTTTTTAAACAAACATAAACTAAAAATAATTATGACGTTATTATAGGTATTATTACATTTCAGTGGAATAGTTATTTATTTCACTGGCATTAATTAAATGAACGCAATACCGGCAGTCGAGTCTACAAATCAAGAATATTCGGAAAATCTTTTCAATCCAAAATTTTAAGACTGATAACAGAAGCTCCTTGGTACGTAAACAAAAAAACTCAACATATCAATTTCCAAAAACCAACTATCGACCAATACATACGTATTCTTTATTCCCGTTTCTATAATAACCTTTATGGAAATCTCAACAGACTGATAGAAGATATGGCTACGGCCTACATGACCATTAGGAGAAGGCTAAAAAGGAGCTGACTGAGAGATCTCCTCTCCTGGATTACAGGACTAATTCAAGACTGGCAAGAAGTGCTGCTGAGTACTATCCTTCCTCATGCCTATCATGCTATTTATATTTATTTTATCCGTACATTTGCTTATTGCCACTCTTTTGTTAGAAAAGTACGAGATATCGAGGGATACAGTAAAAAAAAGTAGTTTTAGAACGTAATTATTAACGCTATTTTTAACATTTATTTGGTAAATTTATATATTTAAAAAAAAAAATCATAATTACAATATGGCATATCAATGCATATGAATCTGTTGGTTGAATACTATTTAACATAGCTAAATGAAAACATGAACTAATTAAAAACTACAAAAGATAAACAATCAAACTTAATACCCCCTTAACATTTTCGAAATATAATAAACAGGAAGCAACAATATGAGTTATTCATTAGACACCTGGTATATATCAAAGAAGACTCCAGGTGTTAAAGCGCCTGGCTGGGACATGACAGGTAGCTAAAACTTTGAAGAGGTGTTAAATTTCATTTAGCTTCTGTCTACATTTACTTTGAAATATCCCTTCACCTATCTAAAAGGCAATAGCATTTTCGAAGAGAGAAGAATGACTGGGCACACTTGTATCTGCGTAAATATACTACAGTAAAAAAAAAAATGATGTTTGATGTTTATGAATCATAAATATGTATATAATATACGTACCATATTATATTATTACGAAATTATATATAACCGTGACTGGTAAATTTTCAATTTTTTTATAAAATAACTTTGTATTTATTTGTTTTTCTTATCTATACGATAAGAGAATAAGAAAAGTCTTAGTTAATCAAATAATATTTACTAACAAATGTTGGAGGTTATAAAATAATAAAAAGAACTAAACGTTAATTCATTGATAAAACTTGTTTTCTTTTTTTTTATCTTATCCTCTTCCAAACCAACTGCATAGTGACCTTGTAGTGATAATTTCTAAACAATGATCTCGCAATGAGTCGTTCACATTAACCACTTTTGAGATCTATGAACGTTAAAAGCATATCAAGACAAAAAAAAAATTAATAAGAAATAGAATTTCAAATTTGAAAAATAAGGAATATAAATATAGTATGTGGATAATTATTAGAAAATGGGAAGATTTTCTAATAATTTTTTTATAACTTCAGCAAGACACTGATTTTTTTTTAAAATTATTTTATTGATTTTTTATTGCATCTCATATACTTTTGTCAAAATATTCCTTCGTAATTATTTTTAGAACCCAAGATAAATCAAAACATTCCAATTTTCAGAAGTGAGGGGTTGAGGGTATGAGTGAGGGAGTGGGCATAGAGGAGTGAGAGAGTGAAGGCGAGGAAATATTACAAGGAAATAATAACAATTAAATAACAAAATTACAGTTTTATTTAAATATCTTTAGTTTCAATAATTTTTAGTCAAATTATTACATTATCATTAAATTATTTTATTATTAAATTATTACAAAGCATATGAGATAAATTATAATACTTATAGCCTATTAATAAAGCAACTGAATAAATGACATATTGGATGAAATACAATTTTTATAATAAATAAAAAGTGAGGCAGTGAGGTTTTTGTGCTTATTCATTGTTTACTGAATTAACATCCCACAGCCACAGCATGTTAATGGAGGTTTCTCTCAACATCGGCTTAAATTTGGTTTGGAGAAATCTGGTAAGGTTTTCTAACTGTTTTCCGTAGCTGTAGAAGGTGGTGAGTTTACTTGGCGCACATTTTTGAAAAAAAGCGAGTAAATGAGGTTCATGGCCAAGATACAAGCAATTAATTTAACTAATTGTCGACGTAATTATTATACGACGAATTTTTTTTTTCTATTCTGAAAATACTGAGCTTGTTTGCCAACCTAATTTATTTTGATAGCGATAGTTTGGGTTTTCTGACTGCTAAACAACATCAATGTAGAAAATTGAAGCAATGGAACATGTGAGGGAATGAGGATTTTAATCTTTAAAAACACGTTAACAAAACTAAAATTATTGTTAAAATAAAAGCTAACCTCTTATAAAACAATCTAAGAACATGATTTGCTAAAATCAATGAAAAAATTTCTGCCAGATGCATCAAAAAATCCCGGTTTCTTTATGGGACTGTGCTTTCCCAATTTTCGAAGAATTACCCATGTGTTTCATTTTGGGTAGTTATATGAAGCAAAATTTCTTTCTGAATCTTCTGTATAATTAAAAGAGTTCTTATGCTATTTTCAACGTTTTGGGAAATTGCCCCATCTTCAGGACAACCTCTGAATTGCAAAAAAAAACATAATTAGATTCACACATTTATTTAAAAAAAAAGATACTTAACAAATTCCTAGAAAGTGCATTGTGAAATTTAAATATATTCATAAAATATAAATATTCTTTTTAAATAAGTTTTAATTCTTTCATAAGAAATAATATAACAAATAATATTAATGATATGTAAGTTATTATTGAATTGATTCAAAATAAATTATTTTAATATACATATATTTTCCCTGAATTATTCTTTAAGCCCTATAAAGGAGTAAAATAAAAATTTGAAGTTTATCAGTAGGTTCTATTAAAAACACAATGGTCATAAAACTCTTTTAATAACGCTTCCAGCTGAGGAAACAATATTTGCCAGGTTTTCGTTGACACTCCTAAGAGAAGATAATCTAATCTCGCTGATCGATGAACTTTACAAGACCGACCTGTTGTTTTAAGCCTCATCTTAAACAGCTCCACTTATTACATCAGCAGAATTTGAGTTTATTTGAAAACAATAGTATTTTTTTCAAAAATGTTTGTTTAATATGTAATGAAAATATATATTTGTATGTATTAGATATGTATAATTACTTCCTTGTAAAAGGTAATATATTTTATAATGCATGTTGCATATAAATTATAAATTACATGTTTGTAAATTTAATAAATATAACATGGATTAAACATTTAAATATCAAAAATTAATATTTTTATACAGAAATACAGAAAAAAATATAAAAACATTACAAAAAATATAGAAAAGATACGAATAAAGCAATTAATTAATTAGAATAAAAACTGAAATAAATATTTGATGTGGATACCTCATGACTTCCTTGTACGGCTAAGAAACTATAAATCGGTGGTTCAAAAAGTGATCCAGAATCACTATTTGGTAACTAGATTCCGAAGAGAGCAGTATCTCAAAAACGACACTCGGCGTCGCGACGTCTATTGGAGGTACCTGAGTCGTACGTCTGGATGTGTTAGACACGGAATTGTATTTGATGCTTTTATTTCTAAAATTGACAGAGAACCACTTAAAAAATCTGATCTGACTAGCACATGAGCTTCCGCCAATTCCATGTTAATAAATCGGAAGTGATACTTTACTTGAAACTTTAAACTGTTTTTTACCTCCCACCACATGGTAAGGGAGGCAAGGGAATCGAGCTAAAAATCATCTGTCAAGATTTTTTCTTTAGTAATTGTACCTATTTTTTTTATATATTTTTCTGTATTCTGTAATAAGTACTAATTTAATAATACACGATACGGTGCGCTCAGAATTTAATTTTCTAAAACTAAAAAAACAATTCTAAAATTAAAAAAACAATTTTTCAACAAAAAAAAAAGAAAGAAAGAAACTGTAGACATCGCCTGGTAAAGCATCACTTCCGGTTGGTCAATTTTAATCAAAATGTAGTATGTTATTTGCATTGACAAAATCTTAAATACAAAATTTGAGAAATTTAAGTCTATTATGAACTTCAAGTAAACACAACTTCCGGTTATCCAATTTTAACAAACATCTAGTCTGTTTTTTAGATTTACATGAAAGTCTTAGGTATACACCGCATTTGATAATTATTGCGTTTAATATAATATAATATTTGATGAAAGTCTATTATGACCTTCAAGTTTACTTCCCACTTCTGGCTTGCCAATTTTAACCAAAATCTATGTTATTTATATTAATATTTAAGTGTTATATTAATAGAATAGTCTTAATTATATAATAGTCTTAATTTTAGAAGTTTTGCATTATTGTAATATAATATTTGAAGAAAATCTGTTGTGACCTTCAAATAAAGTACCACTTCCGGTGATCATATAGTAACAAAAAAGGAAAGTTCACAATTAGTTTTGATGTTACAGCAATCAAAAATACAAAATTTTAACTTTCCTCGGCAAACCGTTTATATCTATGCGAGATACGAACGAGCGTACATAAAGACGTCATTACGAAACTAGTCAAAATGGATTCAAGAATGGTCAAACCAGATGTTTCCGTTGAAATCTAAAAACCAAAAATTTTCGCGATTACAATACTTCCTTTACGGCGTACAAGCAAGTAAAAAGAGACAAAGACAACATTTTATCATTGCAAGATTACCAAGATTCTCTCAATACTATTCAATTTCGCCTATTCAGGCATCATCAATACTGTAACAAATAAGATCATATTGATGTAGATAAAACATAGCACCCATATTTCAAATCAACAGCCTAAAAAAAAATTAAATAAAGATAGTACACCATTTGTACACAGAGAACCAAAATGTTGAAACTGTTAAGGAATGATTGAGTCGAAAAATTGACCAGCCGAAAGTGCCACTATATCTGAAATAGTTTTCTTTTTAATTCTCACATTTTTTTTTGAGCCACCGATTTTTAGTTAAATAGGCGTGCAAGATAGTCATGTGATGTCCACATCAGATTTTTATGATCTCGAAGTAAGGTGTGATCTATCTCTGTTCGGCATTAAGGTGATTTGATGCTTTTCGGTCATGATGTCTGAAATGAAATGAAAAAACGCCAGCTGATTAGGCTATTGAAAAGACCCAAGACCTTTGAAATAGCAACGGGTTCGGAAGTGAAAAGGGGTGATTTAAAAACATTACACCATTTATAAAAGAATTATTTTTTTATGTATAAATATAAAGTACAATAATATTAATTTGGTATACAATACCAAAAATAAAAAATAATATCTGAAAACGTTCATAAAGGCTTATGTGGGTCTCGTAGTAAATAGGGATAATTTGAGATGGGGCTGAGAGCTCTTAAGGTGATGATGAGCGCCGGTGGCGGTGAATTAATACTGTGGAGGCTTTGTTCCCGAGCTACTTCATTTCTCGAAACGGGGATATTCCTCGGTCTCCTATCTTTCCCTATTCAAAGGATTGCAGCTTTTTTTTTTATGGGGTACAAAAGTGTTTGAGGCCAATCCATCCAGAACTATCCAAACCCTCAAAGAACGCATTCAATATGCTAAGAGAGGTCGTTCAAAACTTCCAGGTATGACTCTAAGCACGCTTTTATTTCAATGGAGGATATTTGGCTAACGTAGTGTTTAGAAAATATCTTTATTTTGATATTGTACGCCAAATGGCTATTCTTTGTACTTGAAAAATTAGTAAAAAATTAATTCATTAAAGAATTTAATTTCGAAATCATCCCGTTTCGCCGCCGGAACCTGTATCTGCCAATAGTGACATAAAGCAATCTGATTATTTTGTCTGCTTCTTTGAAAAATATATAAATATTATACATAAATGGTTTACTTCATCAAATCTGGCTACTGGCAAGTAGGAAATCTTCGCCGACATGTTGAATCCGCCATATTAAACTTCCAAAATCTAACTATAAATTTTATATCAATGACCCAAAAACCAGTACCAAATGGAATGAAAACTGACCATCTGTTTGGCTATATGGCATTTTTTCAACATTTTCTATAATTATTATTTATACCAAAGTGGAAAAATAAGCTTTGATAGTAGATTTGTTCTGACAATTATTGTATTTTAAATTAAATATTTAGAGGTAATTTATAAACGTGTTTGAAAATGTTAATGGTGATGTGTATCTCGTTAATGAAATTATAACTTTGACTAAGAAAAAATGATGAGCTAATATTTATATGAATGTTGATACTTACTACTTAGGTACGTAAATAATTAAAAAAAAAGTTTATTGTATTTTTATGTGCCCCAAAAAACAACATATACTTTGGAAACTAGACATTTTAAATTTTATATTAAAATCATTATACGATACCAAACATTTTGTTACTTACTACAACTACTGCACTGAAAATCTCAATTTTAAGCTCTTAAAAAGCTCTTAAAAAAAAAAAAATCTAAATTAGACATATTCAAACAAAAAGATTAATTTGGAAAACAAAAAATATCTTATTTTACTGGCTGTACAGCTTATCCATGTTCAAAACTTAATTTGGAAGCAAGGAAAGAATTGAAATTTTGAAAACTACAAAACATCATGTTTTTGGAAAGTGAGTTATGTTTAAAAGGAAAATTATTACATCCAAAATCATTTAGTGCAGGAGGCAATTTTGTTTTTTGTTTTAAGGTTATTCAAGCCACAACATAGCAGTTTCATTTAGTTTTTATTTATATGGTTATATAATAAATATTCCTATCAAATGAATAAATAAAATAAAATAATATTTTGAGTTTTAAACGATAAACATTAGAAAGAATAATAAATATAAACACGTTAATAAACAAATTATTATGTAGAATGTTCAATCCTGCAAATATTTTTTATAAAGCATTTATTGAAACCGTTTCAATTTAATACGCTTTTCAAAGGATGACAGTTGCAATATAATATATATACATATCTAAAAATGTACATTAGAAAGTAGAATCTCCAAGGGTGTTTGAGAGAGTTTTTCTTCATACCATGTTATGAAGAAGACGGTAAAAAAAAAACAAGTGGGTCGGTGGAGTGGTGAAGGTCCAGATCGATAGTACACCGTTCCGACAATTTCCAGTCCACTGCCTCTTTCTCCAGGCTTTCTTGTACTAAGAGGGGAATGTGTAGACCGAATTGTCAATGGGTTCTGTTCATTAAATTTATTATATAATATTTTATAGAATTTTAGTAACAACAACATTAATATTACACTACGATCGTCCATTGGCCATATCGTCCCTACCACGTCCAACTATGGAATATGAAGTAATGCGAATTTCTTATAGGTCATTTCGAAACGAAATAGTTCAGCCGCGCGCTGTGAAAAGGCTCGACTACCTAACCCCTAAAAGACGCAAGGAGTGAACCCTTGATAGTTAGGAATTCAAGATTTTATCACAATGGGTGCTTGAACTGATTCGTTGCAGTGATCAATATGAAAGTCGAATTTTTTTATATTTCGATAGTTTGACATGATAGGAACGATAGTAGAACGAAAGTACTCTTAAACAAGCAACTTGCCCTGCGGTTTCAATCGACAATAACAAATGTCCTGAAACGGGCACTGTACATAGCCTTGGAATTACCTCCCATTGAAGGACGACTTAAGGCCCACATGCTAAAATAAAACAAAATATTGTTAAACAAAACTACTGAAAATACTTTATCTCTTTTTCCAAATCTTCGAAACTGACACTTAGAAACTAAATACATACAAACACTTATTTAAACCCAGATGGACCATGCAACTCATAAATATAAGATTCCTCTGAGATGACTCACTAAAACTTCAGTATTTTAGTCAAATAGATAGTACGTATTAGATTTAAATACTGAATAGTCTCTATTTTCTGTATATTCTCAGAGACTAACAATAAAAGCTTCTCATTACGTAAATAACGAAACTCTACATGTGCACCGACTTATAACAACCAACACATATGGACTCTTTTTTTCCGCTCCTATTACACAATACCCAGATATACCGACCGAATAATAAGACCCACCCTATTAATGTGATGATTCGAGGAACAAGAATATGTCCAAGTGACATGGTCACTTTACCATAAGGTTCAAAAAATGTTTGAACGTGACTCTTAACCTCGGTAAATAAGGTGGGCCAAGCCATTTTAGGCTAAACTTTTTTTCGACCTCAAATACAATAATCATTTATATTCATTGTAATTGTAATTGTTGGAATTTTGAGGTACGCCTCCCTTGGCTGGAATCAGAATCACTTGCATCAACAGAAGAGCAGGTTAACGACGAACCAGCGAATGGCTCAACATGGCGGAAGGACGTACCGGCCACCTCTTGCAAGAAGGAAAGTATAGGTATCAGGTAATGAAGGAAGGATCTACCAACATGTCTGAGCTTGAGGATCAATGGAGAACCTCGCAAATGGAAGAGGAATCTTCATGAGTACAACTTCGATGAATGGAACCGGCAATCGTATTTTCCCACCGTCGCACAGTGGGAAAATCACCGCTTTAGTTGGACAAAATTCAGTAATCCCTTTAAACATATTGGACTTGGGTAAAACTATTATTTTATACATTTTCCTACATTCTTGGACAATATTAGATTATATTAAAAGTATTGGACTCGATGTGATAGCTTTATCATGTAATTTCATACAATGTTAGTGTTAGTTATTTTTCCTAATAATTAATTCAGTTTCGAGTCAAAAAATAGATTCAAATATAAGATGTTATTTTAAAAAGAATAGGTACGTGTTGTATTATCTGTTGCTTATATATATATATATAAAGTATTTATTTACAGAAAATTAGTATTTATAGAAAAAAAAGTACTATTATCATTTAAAGAAAAATAGGTACTATTATTATTTATAAAAAAAAATTACCCAAAAAGCGTTTATGAAATGTTTCCCACTATTCCGAAATTTTATCGTAATCATGAGCTACATGGTCTTCCGAAGGTCTCATCCGAATTGATATTTTGGGAGAACAATTTTCAGAGAGTAATATTTAGTTTCAATTTTGTTTTGATAATTTCACGCATAAGGCCCGAATGCCCATTAACTTTCGAGGAGCCCGGCAGAGAGGACTCATCACAATTTTTTAAGTATGTCTTCATTTTGTTTATTATTTTAAGTAATAATTTGTTTATAATATCAATAGTTGCAACTTTTGAAATAACCAAAGTCCATACTCGGAGTACTGGAACTTGTAGGCCCGATTTAAATCCTGTTGGCGGGTCCTGTTTTCATTCACTCTTCAAATAATGTTCTTTCCCCTTTATCAGCCAAATCGCAAAAATTCATTAATAACTAAGTTTTTATATATCGAATATATGCATAAATTATCATGAGATAGATTCAAGTAGTTAGTGTTAAATTTATGGTCGTACCTGTCTCAGCTACGCCTATTTCCAACGAAAAATGAATTTACACTAATCAGGGGAGTGCAAGATCTGTCCGGTTTTGATCAACATTTTTTGGGTGATTCTACATTGAAAAAAGTCTACCTATATCCTACCGTTTTGTCCAATGGGCCCGAGGAGCTGAGAAAAAAATATAAAACATGATGATAATGCTTTATTTTATATAAATTTGAAACAAACAAAATTGAAGTTTTTTGCGGATAACGTTGGTTCTCATAAAGTGGGTACCTCACGGTTAATGCAAATCGCGTGGTTTAAGAACCTATACCGATGCATCGAATTTGGTTTGAATCGTAGAAAGAGTTCCTGATTCATGAGCGATCATTTAAATCTTTAAAAAAATTTAAAGACCCTTGGCAAAATTTTTATACTTAGATTCTTCCGAAAATTTAAAATAGGCATTTTTCAAAGTGCTAAAACTAAATCTGACGCCAGTTTTGAATTTAAAAAATCTGATAATATACTCCACTCTGTAGATATATACCGTTTTCACTACATCAAGTCAATGTATACATCAGATTGCTCTAAAATTCAATGATTTCATTTCAGAACATTGGAATGAACATAGTTTTGCATATTGCATATTGGAATGAACATTTCAGAACATAGTTTTACATATAAATACGGCCTTAAAGGGAAGATTCTCATCAATGAACATATTAGAATATTAAAAAAATTAGTTGTGATCAAAAAATAGTAAATATTACATTTTTACAACACAGCTATAAACATTGTCGTAGAATAAATAAAATAAGAAAAAGTAATATTAAATATTAGAGGAACCAAATATTTTAAAATGAAATAATTAAATTTTCGAGCGTTCTGACATGTTTATTGAGTTAGATGTAATATTGGACAATATTATTACAGGGTAAAAATATATTATTTTACTACGATAATGTTCATAGCGGTGGTGTAAAAGTGTAATTATTTACTATTTCTTGATCACAAATACTCTTTTTATATAATGATTAGTGCTTGGTTAGGAACCCAGCCTTACTTAGGATGTCATACTGAATTGAATTAAATTTGAATATTTAAGGCCGTGTATTATAAGTAATATAAAAAAACATTATTCGTGATACAATAATGTTAGTGTATAGTGAATAAATAGTGAATTTTAGTATGATCCAATTTTTAAAAATGAAATAATTTTATTTTGGAGCGATCTGTGTTTTAAAAATTTTATTCTGAGCGGTAGGTTGACTTGATATAGTAAAAACGATGTTCTTCTACTGAGTGAAGTATATTAACAGGTTTATTTATTCAAAGCTTGGGTCAAATTAAGTTTTAGCACTTGGAAAAAAACTCTTATTTTAAAATTTTCGGACGAATCTAAAAATAAAAATTTTACGCCTGATAATTTTCCAAATTGGAAAGGGTACAATTTTCCAAGATTGTATGCCCTTCAATTTTTTTTTTTAATTTATTAACCGCTTATAAATCAGGAACCATTTGAAAGATTCAAACCAAATTTGAGACATCGGTAAAGGTTCCTAAGCCACGCGATTTGCATTAAGTTTCTACGTGTTTTAGAACCAACGTTATCCGCAAAAAACTTCAATTTTGTTGTTTTTTAACTTTAAGGATTTTTGATGTGCTCAATCCAATTCTTGGTGTGAAAAAATCAATAAGGCTTGTTTACTTAATAATTTAAAAACTTTTTTTCAATTTATTTGACCAAAAATCAATTAATTTATAATGTTTATATTTTTTCTTTAAGATACCCCAAAAAACAAATGTTTAGCAGGAAAAACCAACACCATACCATTTTTCAAACATGATACATAAAATAACGCATTTTCATCATGTTTTATTTATTTTCTCAGCCCCTATGGCCCATTGGACAAAACGGTAGGATATAGGTCGACTTTAAGAATCATCCAAAATATTTTGATGGAAATAGGTGACGGACAAATCGTGTACTCCCTTGTAAGTTGAAATCACACAGAAACAATAATTATTACGATTATAATCGGAAAGTGAGATAGCTAATAATGCCATCACAGAGAATTAGCTGCACTCGTATTAACATGTTAAGATTACTAATTTCACTGTATGTGAAAATAGCAAGACACAAAATAGTAATGGCTTGCGTCTTCCCAGCTACTGATAACATCATATATCCCGAAATTTCAAATGGTTGACTTTTTATCCATCTGAATTTGTGGTTTTGTCCACTTTGTATCGGTTCGGGAATCACATTTTTTTTTTTAAGTCGAATAAATGTTGCAAAACCTCTTGAAGATTATAATTGGTATGATAAAAATTAAGTAAATTATCCTATTAAACTAATTGAAGGAATTACATCTATTTCCATCCCTCATATACTTCAAACATACAATCAGATTCTTATTAGCTATGCCTTGTCCCTTGAACATAGCTTGGAATATAAATATACATTTTAAAAAATGTAGACCCAACTTAAGCTTAGCGATAATTAAGATCCTGACAGGATTGTTAAAATAAATGCTCTATAAGAGATAAGATGGCGGAGTAAAGAGTAAAGACATTAAATTAACAATAGAGCCGGTGGCTCAATTTTTGTTCAATTATTAACGGGACTCTAACAAGGGAACAAACTGAGGCCCTCTTCAAGCTTAGAAATAATTCACACGACGGGGTGAAACAAACCCCTCTTGTAAGTGGTCGGTCTTTTTCTCAAGTTTCTGTTTCTTTTCATCATTTACAGCGAGGTTAACAAACATTGCAAGTACAACAACTTAGCAATCAGCAACTTATTTCAACATTTAAAAAAGCTCAGAATGAGCTTCAAAAAGAGCCAGTAATGAATTAAATTGCCGCAATCGATCTGTGAGATCTTTGTTGAGTAGTGAAGAACTTACTAATTACTAAGTATTGGAGATTTCGAATGGATTTCAATTTCGAAATGGATAGTTATTAATCATGTTATTGATTAATTACTTCAAAATTGAAGTTCCGCTTTATTTATTAAATTGTTGTAGAAGCGACTCGTATTTCATCGCTGAAACTAATATTTCATGTAATATTAATGGACATACAACAAGACGACCTCGACTTATTTCTTGGTCCCAAGTAATGCAAAAGTTTCTATAGCATGTCTGTGGAACTTCAGCAATCGGATAAACTGGTATATATATATATATATATATATATATATATATATATATATATATATATATATATATATATATATATATATATATATATACCAGATCGGACGGATATTTTTTTATTTTTGGATTTTACGTATCTTGAAACGTTAAATCTCAAGTTTTGAGACAGAGGGGGATTTATTTTGTTTTCTTGGCCAATTACAAATGTACATTATTGAACCAATAGGTGAATAACATTTTTCATCCCTTGCGGGATATAATAGATTTAACTCAATAAATAAAAAAAAATCTAACTCGAAGTTAGCAGTTTTCTATAGTTTGGTTTAAACAAGAAGTGCATAATTTTTGGTGGTATTTTCGGAATTTCACGCCGAGATATTGAAAAAAAGGCAATTTTTCATTTTCTTTCTTTTTTTATGCTTAAGCATATAATTTATAAACAAATAACTTTAGTTTACACTATATCTCAGGATTCGGTTTCATTTCGAAAATCTTCACACATGCATGAATTTTGGAAAAGAAATGTTAAAATATTTAACATTGTTCAAGTATTGTCGCAAAAATCATGTCAAAACATTAAGTTCTTTAGTCTAAAACTATTTAAACTTAAAACTAAAACTGTTTTCAATGAAATTTTTAACAAAACAGCGATATTTATTTAAATCGTACAATGTTTTTAGAAAATACATGAGGCGCTTTATGGAAGAAGGATGAATTCGTCATGTCACCATAATTTCTTTTTTAATTTAATACAAAACATAATATTTATTTACGATTATTCTATTAATTAATTAACATTATTTGCGTACGACTCCTCCAAAATAAAGTTGTCTACAGGTATTTTCTGTATTTACTATCATATGTTCAAAACTCAGTAAAAATAAATAAGCCAAAATATTGAATTCTTTCGTCTATAACTATTAAACTGTATTCAAGTAAAATTACTAGTCCATTTATAACAAAAGAGGAGTATCTAAATCATATAATGTTCATAGAAAAAAGATCACGAAAATCAAGAAAAATTTCTTGATGTGTTATTGAAAACAATCTGTTCTATTTTTTTCTAGTTTGATAATTACTTAGGTTAGCGAAGAAAATTCATTACTCTTCAATAGAAAGGATAGAATTATTCAACTTGGCCATCCTGAGCAGATCTATCTGAAAGTATTGAGCCCAGTAGCCCAGTAGCCCAGAGCCCAATATATAAATATATATACTGATAATCTATGCAGCCTGTGACGGACGTGCCTGCCTGCAGCTGAGAAGCCTGCCTCATGCAGACCATACAAACAACCGCCTCGATAAACCACCTGGATTATAGCCAGTTTTTCTTTCCTCTCTTCTAGCTCTCGCCTTTCGTAAAACTAATACTAAAAACACATAGGTATATTCAAATATGAAGCCAAGCTTGGTAATATTACGGTATATAATTATTGTGTTCAACAAAACAATTATATGGGATATCATTTGATCATGGATTACATCAAAAAGAGATGCGATGTTTAAGATGGCTCAAATTTCTTTTTTCCTTGGTACTAGCGCAAGAAAATTAAAAAGGAGATAGATGAAGGCTTCCTGGGCACTATTTCATAATAAAATAAATAGTGTAAACTTAAATTAAATATACATTTTATAAAATGTTGTTATAATGCTGAAACACGATAACATATAAAAATCATTATATTAAAAAACAGTAAATAAAAAAAAAGAATAAAATTATTATTATCTAATGACGGTAATTAGCTTGCAACCTCTAAGCACGAACCTTTCTACTTATATTTCTACATCTTAATTATTAATTAATTAATAATTATTAATTAATCTTGTTAATTACTTGTTCTTGTACTTTTTAATTAATATATTTTATAGAATACAAGTACAAGTGGAAAGATTAGTGTTTAAATGTTACAAACTACTTATTGTCATTAGATAATGATAATTTTATTCATTTTTTTTTAAATTTACTGTTTTTTAATATAATTATTTTATATGTTATCATGCTTTAACATTATAAATATATTATAACAACATATAACAACTACATGACAACTTGTACTTTACTTTATAGGCACACTCTGTTTCATAATGAAGTACAAAACTACATGCACAAGTAAGCCTATGACTTAATACGCCGAAACAGTGAAATGTAATGACACGATAGCATTTAAAACAGTTATATATATATATATATATATATATATATATATATATATATATATATATATATATATAAATATATAAAAAACAGTAAATAAAAACAAAATTGAATACAATTATTAATATCGAACGACGATAAGCAACCTGTAACCACTTATATAATTGTGCTTTTGTACTTTAATATGAAAAAGGGTACTTACAATTTTTAAGAACGCCAGGAGTATGCCGCTATGTACTACTCTATCTCATTACATGCCCTTGATGTTATATTCAATACCATTAACAACTATTGATTATTGATAGGTGCAAATAAAGAGTTTAAGTAAAAAGGAAAAAATCAAATGCCCTATCAAAATTGCCGCAATTAATATAACATGAAAAAAGGCGTTTTTATAATTTAAGCAATAAAACTATTTTCGACAGTGATCAAATGAACAATTCTAATAATCCTCAACCATTATTTTTATGAAAAGCCAAAAAGAAATAGTATCTAAGCCCAGAGACGTATACATGTCTAATATACACAATTACTGTGACAGTAAGTTAATTATAGACGTCCATAAATTGCATAGAGGAATGTAAAGAATTCAGGCAGCCCGCAGTGAAGATGGACGATGTAGAAATACTGCTTTTCTCTCAGCCCTATATAATTTATTTTCTCTTTAAAAGAGGAAAAAAGTACATTTCAGATATACAGAGTAAAGTAAGTTTCAGATATACAATAATTTGAGCCATTGTAATTACTTTCACAAAAAGCCTACTAAATCGTATTGAATTTAGACCAAATGCGGTTAAAGGTAAAATTTTCTAAATTATATTTCAGGCTATTCGGTCTTGATCGAGAGGGTAGAAGAAAGAGGATTAAACTAAACAATAGAATAACCCAATATTAGCTATAAAAGTCTAGATTAAAAAAAACGTAAAATAAATATCTTTAAAAAACTTATATTTCGATTATATCGTTTGAGCTATTAAGGGATGGTCAGGTTTTTATGAATCAACAGGGGAAAAGGTAAATCAATAAAATGATTTATGTTATATGAAAAAAAAAATTATATTCCGAACAAAATAATGAGAAATAGAATTTTTTTTAAGTTTTTGAAAACCAATGGAAACAATAACTAAAACTAAGGTATACAAATAAAAAAAAAGAAACAAAAAAAATTATTTTCTTATTCAATTTCGTAAACATAAAACTACTGTCACTATTATGAGTTTTAAAGTTGAGAAAGATTATTCAACAACTGAAGTAAGCGAATATTTTAAAGAGCTCAAACCCATCAGTTTTCTATTTCAAACAAGCTTTATATTTTCTCTACACACATTCGCAATTGAATTAAAATTAAAAAAAATTAAAACACATTCATTTATTTGAAAGCATAAACAATAAAAATGGTTCGGATCAAGACTTATAAAGCACAATAACATTGCTAGCCCAACTCACAATATTATTACGAGTCAATATTTTTACTCGATAAGTTTACAATACTTTACCCTCTTCAATTAATTTCTGAAGATATTGCTCAAAGAATTATGCTTTATAACTAACTGCTATCAGCATCTGATACTTTTCTCTATTTTATGTAGCAAATGCTCAGATTAATTTTTTTTATTTTTTAAGCTTGTTTGTTGCTGTTCATTTTTTTACTTCTCACATTCCAAAAACCTAATACCTACTCTTTCAAAACCTCAATACATTCTTAAACGAATTTTCTTTCTTCTTCTATGCCTTTTTTAGCCATCTATGACAATACGATATTCACTGCTCGACTGTGAAGACAAAACTGACAATGTGAAAAATTGACCTCAGACGAAGCAATATTAAACAGATAGTACAATAAAAATCAAACTCTTTTTGATTGACTCGATATATTGTGCAAATTTTCAATGTAATCTACAGACTATTAGTACTTATTATTGCACAATATAAATTACTCCCATTTGTCAAAATAGATCTGTATAATCCTAAGATTGAGTGCTTATTTTAGGAATAAACAACATTATGTCAGTTGATGACTATTTTAGTAAAAATGATTAGAATACTTAGATAGCATAGCATGTGCTGATATTAATTTTGTGAAAACACATTCTTGTATACACAAACCAAAAAAATGAGAACTAATGCATTGGAAATTTCCAAACTACTTTTTCTGCACATTTTCGCTGAGATATGCCCCATCCTAGCAACCCATTCGGAGAGATGAATAATGGTATTTTTCCTCCGTTAACATGAAAAGCCTCCAACATAGACCCCTCACGCCAAATGTATCCCATTAAGGATGGGATGCTTAGGCCATTTACTGTCTACCTTTCGAAAATGGTTCTCTCCAACAGACTCTTGAAAGATATGGACACCATTACCCAGCGGTAAAGCAATTTATATGAACACATGGAGATCGTTCGTCTTCACTTTTCAAATATTATCTGAAAAAGTTTTAAATTATATAAAAAAAGTGTCAGTTTTTTAAGTGAGAATTTATTTTTAAGAAACGTACAAATATATATATATATATATATATATATATATATATATATATATATATATATATATATATATGTATATAATTTTCTTTTTTTCATTTTCACAGATTCAGCAGAATGAATATTGAATTATTGAGTAAAATGATGGAGAAGAATAATGCAGTGAACATTATAAATAAGCCTTATATATAAAGGGAGAGGTGAATTACTTAGTTCTATCACATCAAAATGACAACATGTTCTCAAACACAAAAGTGACAAAAACATATTCAATCCCTCTTCCTACAGACATATTGGTATCCTTCCCATATGCTCTAAACTCTTCGAAAATTAATATTTAAAAGACTGATTGATATACTGACTGACCAATAAACAATAACTGGCCATAATTTCGGTTTTCGTACATTAAATTCAACAAAACACCAATTACACAGAATTACTGACGACATCGCTGAAGCACTAGAGCAAAAGCAATACGCTACCGGCGTATTTCTCAATGTTACCCAGGCATTTGAGAAAGTCTGGCACCAGGAGCTTATCTTAAAACTCAATACCTTACAACTCACACCTACTATCTCCTGCTCCAGTTTTTCCTCTTCAACAGATTTTTCTCTATTCGCCAAGATCAGAAATTTCCTAAATTCGACATTTTGGCAGGAGTACCGCAAGGATCAATACTGGCTCCGACACTATACATTATATGTACACATATCATAACTACCAATTGCGAGAAACTGATTGCTACCTACACTAACGATACAATTTTAACAATGCACCACGACCCATGTAAAATCACTTAGTACATTTACAAAATTGGTACTCGCTTTGGAAAAAGCGGTTAAATCATGACGAATCACAACATGTAACTTTCACACTTCGACGAGACACATGTCCACCAGTTTATATCGGCGACTACCAAATTCCTCAGAGGGACACAGTACGTTAACTTGGACTAATAATAATATAATAATATTCGACCGAAGGATGACCTGGGTCCCACACGTCAAAATGAAAAGAATGACTTTAAGCATCGGCAGAAATTACTGTAATCTCTTTTTTCCGAATCGTCAAAACAAAAAATCATGTAGAAACTCAATACATACACATACCTACTTAAACTCATATAGACTTACGCCTCACAAGTTTACGGTTCAGCAAAAAAGACTGACAAAAACTGTAATATTTTCAATCCAAAATTATATTATAAACTTATATATTATAAATTAACAATTAGTAATTTTAGAGGTAATCGTACATATTTAATTTAAGTGAAGTAAACAAACAGAATAGACTACTAAGTTATATACTAAAAAATAAATGGATGCGGATTTTGCACCATTTTACACCACTAACAGCATGTATGTTAAAGGGAAAACACTAATGTTCGTTCTAGCAAAAAAACCTATATCAGAAAACTTTATCTGAGCCTATGAAAATTAGTTTAGTATATATATTCACAAAACATGAACAAATTTCGACAAATAAATAAGTTATTGTAGAAAAGAGTTATACATCCAGAAGGTACAAGGATGGTAGAAAGACAGCGAGTTGGTTGAGTACGTATCCAGGGGATCGATTGAGGGCTAACGAACCTTCACAAGAGCCTCAGAACTAATTGCTCCACTGACAAAGCCCACTCTACTAGTCCGACTTCTGCAATCACCCCTCCTTCTGGTTTGTAATTAGCTGCAACTGTAATTGCGAACGGGGTTTATAAGGCACCAATAGCAAAAGATATGAATCGATTGTTTAAATAAAAATTTCATCATTTTAAACAATCAGTATGAGACGGTTTCCGGTAATGAAACTTCACGTTGAAATGAAAAAATAAAAAATAAACTGATTTTTATGAATTTCGAAGGTGCCAATTATATTATCCGAATTTTCCGGAAACCAAAAAACTATATAATTTAAAATTTCGTCAAGCATGTTTACCTGAATCTTAAGTACTTCCTGAAGGAAAGTATATTGTTATCCCCAACAACAATTAACTTCTGGAAGTCGACCACTATACTGGTTTAAATACAGGAGAAAATAAGGTAAGAAGGAAAACTATGGAAGCGATTCCAAAAGGATGCTAAAAGGTAAGTCATAATACTTGGAATATATCAAAAGGTTAGGACGAGAAAAAGGGAATCCCTAATGGAAATAAAGACAAGCAAGAGGTCTAGATAGGTGGCTTAAGTTGCTCAAAAGCACCTCCCTACTAAATTTTAAAATAAAGGAAGAGAAAGAAGAAGAGGATGGTTATTTATATGTATATTGGTAAATGATATCACACTAGCTTTTTACCCCAAACCTCTTGAAAACCTGAATACTCCTAAACACAAGTTAGATTACCTAAAAGAGATACGTACAAGGCATTACAATATTCTCCATAAAAGTTTGATTAATCAAAAGTTTAGTAAAAATCTAAATTTCTTTGCTGAAAACATTCTAGGAGAATATCAATGCGGGTTCCGAAAAGGAAAAGGAGCAGTCGATCAAATTTTTACAATGAAGCAAATGTTAGAGAAATGTTGGGAGCATAAACTACCCTTCCTATTCTTTTCATTTTTACCCTTCCTTTTCTTTTCAAGCTTTCGACAGCATTAATAGGGCCAACTTAATTAGAGCACTAATACAATATAACATGCCAAAAAAGCTAATAAGATTGATACAGATGACTCTAAGCAATAGCAACGCCAGAGTGATTGCCAGTGGCAGTAGTTCTTTTTCAACATCAACCGATGTAAGGCAGGCAGATGCCTTATCCGCCACTCTGTTCAATCTAGCCTGGCATAAGGTGGTAAATAGTATAAATATACAAGGAAATATAATATATTCCAGTAGCCAAATTTGTGCATATGCGGACGATATAGGTATTGTGGCTAGAAGTGTTCAAACCGTTACTGAAATTTTCAATAACCTCAACACTGAGAGTAAAAATATGGGCCTTGAAATAAATGATTCGAAAACCAAGTATATGTGCATTGCTCCAGATAATTTAAGATTTACTCATAATCTTCTGGTGGAAGGGCATGTTTTTGAAAACGTTAATTTCTTTACCTACCTGGGGTCAGAATTAAATAATGAAAATAAAATGATAAATGAAGTACAAAAAAGAATTATGGCCGCTACCCGTGCAGTTTTTGCAAACTTAAAGTTTTTTAAATCATCATTACTCTCAAGGAAAACAAAAGTAAGGTTATACATAACTTTAATTAGGCCTATTCTTACATATTCTGTTGAAACGTGGACGTTTACTACCACCATCGCAAATACATTAAGAATCTTCGAGAGGAAAATACTTAGGAGAATATTTGGCCCGTTCTTCGATGAAGTAATTCAAGAGTGGAGAATATGAACAAATAATGAGCTCTACGAGTTATAAAACAATACCGATATTGTGAGCTTTATAAAATCCCGCCGAATCGAATGGTTAGGGCATGTTCTAAGAATGCCGGCGGATGGAATACCAAAAAAGATGCTCCAAAGCAGAATTTATGGGACCAGAAGAAGAGGAAGACCTAGGAGAAGATGGATGGATGATGTGCAGGATGACCTCAAACGGTTGGGGGTAACAAACTGGAAGGAAAAGGCTAAGGATAGGAATATCTGGAGAACTATTGTTCAGGAATAGAGCTACCTCCTCGGGCTGTAGAGCTACGCAGTAAGTAAGTAAGTAAAAATCTAATCAATAAACAAAAATAAAATAATACCTTCTTAAAAGAAATTATACCAACTAGAACTAATTTAGCGTTTGCCTTATTCCTGCAAAAGTTCTAGAAAATTATACCATATTTTTCTAAATGTTGTTTCCAAGTATTGTTAAATAATTTGGAAAAAACTGTCTACTATTCCAGCAATGACTGTATTATCTCCTGCCATTGATTGACCGATGGTCACGATATTTTGTGCCATCAAATAAATCAACCATTTCCTGACATTCTATAATTGGCGGTATGTATACAATACCGATATTGCAGCTATACCACTATACACTATATTTTTTCCCCTTTCACGATCGTAATTTAAGGTTGTTATTTACATTTACAAACATTATCAACAAATTTACTGTTAACCAGGTTTGTTGAGCTCATTTCCTTCATCTATTTTTGATTTCTCTACCCTGCGTCAAATAGAACTATGTTTAGTGAAGTGTTCAGTGGTTCTGTAATCAAACTGATATAGTTTTGAATCATAAAATCAATGAAAGAATTTATCGATAATGATAAGAATTGATGAGTTCCCTTTTTAAAAAATCTTCCATGAATTTTTTTTCTCGAGGTGTATATGTTTACAGTAAAGTAGTTGCGTTTTAGACGAAGAACATAACAGACGCGTTTTTTATTAGATCACTTGAAGATTTTTTGTGACGGGCTTTTTTGACTCCATCAGGATAATTGAATAAAATAAACTAGTGGTCCTTAGGTAATTTAAATAAAATAATGTTTTTAACACGTTCCGTGCGGGGAACATGGACGTCAACGTCATTTTAAGTGAACGTCCATGTCTTCCGCAATGAACGTTTTAGCATCCTGCGTTATTAAATAACTTTGGCTTAGCTTAAAAGCCTAATGAATTATACAATTGGCTGGATTGGGGCCTCGACAGAAACAACAAAGCGAAGTCGTGATGGGGCTGAAAGGTAATGAAGATCACACACCAGAAGTGAACGGTGAAGCGGAAAGAGAAACACAATGTTAGTTGTAGAGCTGTCGGTTAACGAGGAGATCGCTATGTACCATCTGCTTTGCAATTCCAAACATCCTATGTTCTCCCTGTTTCAATCCATTATCTCTGATGGAATATCTTGCCAGAATATTATTACGAAGTAACTTGCATCATGGAAGATGAGACAGATAGTGAAACTCCAACGGTAAGTTCCACAAGTATTATTGGTTGAATCAAACCTACCATTGCTTGTATTATATTCGGTAAACATCCAGTACATTACGATCAGAATATTCTGGTACTTTTAATTATGTAACAGATTCAATATCAAAAGAGGCTGTGAAAGGTATGAAAATTACTGTTTATTTTTTGTTTACTTTACAAGTAAAAAACGGGGAGAGGAGATCCTAGGAACAAACAAGAAATTCCGAGATAAAAACAAAAATTTAAGAATAATTTATTTTAAAAATGTTCGTTTTTAGAGGTTACTTATCGTCATTAGATATTATTATTTTTTTAATTTACTGTTTTTTAATATGACTATTTTAAATGTTATAGTATTCCAATATTTCACAGTGTGTCACATCCTATTTTACTTATACTTTGTTATGGAACATAACTATATAACTATATGTACCATAACTTTGTAATTTATTGACCAATTTAAAATCTGGTTTCACCATTGAAGTCAGTTTCAAAAATCCGTTAAAATTATGTATCGGAAGGCATAGGTTTCTATTTGAAGTTTTAAAGTTGTACTGAATCTGAGAGACCCCATTTATTTTTTTTTCCAAAACAGGTCTAAATTTTAAACTAGACTGAAAAATATTAAAAACGTATTTTTTATTTTTTTTATAACGTTATCGGTATATATATATATATATATATATATATATATATATATATATATATATATATATATATATATATATATATATATGTATATATAAACTTTGTTATATTACGTGCTTATATTGTTACGATGTTAAAATACCATAAGATTTAAAATAGTTATATTAAAAAACAAAAAAAAAAAAGAATGAATAAAAGAATTATAATCTAATGACGCTAAATAATTTGTAATGCAGCCTCTCCTTTATAGCCTGAGCCTTTCCAATTGTACTTTTGAACTTTATTTTGAAATATGGTCCTGGTCATCCTAATTAAATAATAGAGGATCTTCTGTCGAACGTGGGCGTAAGTAATAAGCAATAATGGGAATGTTGTTTATGTAAACAGGAGAGAAGGTCCGTCAGTAAAATTTTCAAGTTTTTAAACAAATTCTGTAATTGTTGAAATGTACCATATAAGAGTCAATTGAGCCTGAGTGATGTCAGCAGGATTAATAATTTGAATCAACATCGCGTCAAGCACCGGAATTCCAATAATTGAAATAATAACGAGCATGAGATAAGCGTCGGAAACAGACAAAATATGATTATTGTAAGTGGAAATTTTGTTATTTTACATAAAAATATGGCATATAGCTCATAACTACCTACATAAATATATCAAAAAATTCATAATAAAAATATGTTTGCGCTTGCAATACTCGAAAAGTAATCGATTGATTTTGATGCGGTTTTTACTACCATTTAAAGAATTTCTTGCTGAAGGTTTATATGCATTAAATTTTTCGAAATACTCTCCTTGGAGGGAAAAATGCGGAAAAAATATAAAAAATAGCCAATTTTCTAATCGTTGTCATTACAACTTCATGTTCACTACAAAAACATTTTGACAAGAGTGAAATTATTGTGTGAAAGTGTCATTCATTAATAAAATTGGAGATTAAGGAAAAACAAAGTGCAAGAACGTGAAGTTTAGACAAATTTATTATCATTTTGATCCAGTTCCTAAAAACGTCTAAATGAAATCAGACGGATTCTAAACAATGCAGTCGATTACCGAGAAAATTTTTCACAACTTTGGCCATGGAATATTTACAGTCGAAATTTTTGTTGGTTTCGTTGAACGTTTTGGTAGCCCTCCCTAGGGCATCTAATAATTCCAGCATAGAAATGCAAGAGAGTCTAAGTGACTTTAGAAAATGTTTTCAGAATTCAAATTTTAACTTGAAAAATATTATAGAAATATGACTTAATTAAATAAAACACATTTTTTTTTATGATAACATATGGTTGTATAAGTAATAATATCACATATACAATAATACTAGCTTTACAATAAAAATGATTTTTTGCAATATAAGCATATTTTCTTCATTTTCTTTTATTCGCATAGGGCCAGGGCCAGGGCAATAAAGCAAGTCAGGGTATTGAATTGAATATATTTGCTCGGTGAATTATATGTTCTCTATAATACTTTTATTTACTTTTCCATTAATTTCATATAGCGAGTATGATGAAATGTGTAATATATAATTATTGTGTAAAAAATAAAAATCAAAGTTAAACTTAAATCTTTTATTTCATTTTCTTAAAATGTTTGCAAAAGTTTTGTACAAACTTTATAGTATGATAATGAATGATAAGAACAATAGTTCTGTCTTCTGTTACATTATCTTTTTAAAACAAAATATAAAAAAAACAATTTTAAACTTGGGAGATATTTAACTCGCAATTCCTTTCACAGGCAAGGCCGTGCGGGTACAGCTCATAAACAAATTAATAAACTTTCGTACCACGAATTCTACAAATAAAATGACGCGAAACCCCAGTCTGCCTTAGGCCCTTTTATTTTAACCGCTCCCATTCAACTGTTTCAATGAGGGGCGTTCTATACCTGCCTTTTGCCATAACCTCCCTAGATTGTCTCCTGCGAGTAATCTCGAAAAGTGGTCGGCTTTGGCTCAGCAGCTCAGACCATCTTTTTGTTATTTTTTTTTCCTAGTTCCATTTCGCAGAATACTTCAAATGAAAACAGTCCAGGGACAATAAAACCGCGTAGAACGAACTCCATACACAACATACATATTATACAATATAAAATTCAAAATTATAATAACCATAATTTCTACTCATATTTTTCAAATTTTGTAGGAAGTTTTTCTAATTTAATTGGAAATTTTGGCAATCATACTTCAAAAATGGTAATTTTTATTATCCAATTATACACATTAGTTTGCGTTTCGGAGCATTTATTACCATTTTCAAAACTGAAATCAATATATTTATATTACGTTAAACAATTTCTTTAAAAACGATTTTTCGTTATAAAATGAAAATTAAATTATAAAACAATGTAATAATTTAATAAATTGACCTTAAATTGATTATATCGACTGAATATATTAAAAAAACATTTAAATTATATATTATGACGTAAAATTTGGTCTATATAGTCATAATAAACTTCTTAATCATATAACAAATATGAAAGATAAAATAAACATTCTAGACCTACAAAACCAGTATATATCCAATTGTAAAAACATAGCACATCATAGTGTGACGCAACAGCATAAATTTGATTTTGACAGGCCTAAACTATTAGACAATAAAAAAATAACTAAAGATAGCAAAATCTAACCCGTAATATAACGAAGAATTACAAAATAAATACGATAAATTACAAAACGATACGAAGAATATTAATAGACATTATACAGATATTATAAATAGAATAAAAACAGACTAATTTAACAAAACTAACTAGATAACCCTTTATGACATGTTAAGAAAATAAAAAAGATAATAAAAGAAGCATATATAAAGGTAATAAATAAATAGGAAGTTAAAACATAAAAAGTCAATTGATAAATACTACCAAAGATTAATCTAATATAATATAACAAAGGAATCCTACAGCTTTTAACGAAGATTGTAAATTAAAATAGTTTTAATTGATATTTAATATTGTGACACGAGGAATAATTGTATATTCTTATAAATAAATCAACTTATGGTAAATTTAAATAAATTATTATATTTTTTATAATTTAATTTTCATTTTATAACAAAAAATCGTTCTACAAAATTGCTTGATGTAATATAAAATTATTGATTTTAACTCTGAAGATGGAGATCAGTGCCCCGAAACGTAAGCTAACGTATAAAATTGGATAATAAAAGTTACCATTTTGGAAGTATAATTGCCAAAAATTCCCAAACAAACATTTTTGCATTCTTCAATTTTCTCAACAGTTTTGGAAGTAGGTTGTTCCCTAAAAGCAGATCTACTCTATCACTCTTTTTCCTTCTGTTTGGCATGCACAATTAAGGAGCTAACTCACAAAAGGGCACATATCCTTAAAATAAATTAAGTGTTTTTTGTGTTTTTTTTTTTAATTTTATTCGTATGAACTGAATCAAGCCCTCTAATTGTTTGTTCGCTTCTGATCGGAATAGATTATAATCTATTCCGATCAGAACCGAACAAACAATCCCTTTCTCTGGCAATGCTTAAGTTAGGATAATTATTTAACTTGTACCCTTCTTTATTATTTCATATAATTGAAAAAATTTCCATGATATAAATAAATTTATACAATATTGATTATTAGCTCAAAGATGATATGTTTAGAACCCGTAAGCGTTCTCCAGTGGGAAGGTGAGAAGAATTACTTCCGATCTGTTTGTCACTTTTAACTCCCATTTCCTTTTATGAGTTAACTTGATGTTGCAAAGTAATATATCGCTCAAGTTCAAAAAGAGTTGAAATATAAAGAATCCGAAAGTGAAGTAATTCTTTGCTTTTTTTCATCTTTATATTACAAAAAAAAAAATAAAGTTTACAAAAAGATAAGTTTACTCTTCAAAATATAGACCTTCGATTTATATTATCTGTCTATGAGCAAACAAGTATATGATTGATTCCGCCCTGAGAATTAAGGCTCATGCCACCCTTTGACATGACCTTCTAAATTTTTGTTGTAAAATAAAATTTGCTATAGAAAAATCAATAAACCAAACAAACAGATAGACATATATATTACAATAGATAATTAGAATAAGAAATAAATCCGTACAAAGTGGACCAAAAAAATAATTATCAGCAATATTTTGCTATAAGACAAAAAAAAAATCTGGTCGCGCATCACACAACTTTCCCTTACCGTCCTATAATAATTATCTTTTTAATATAATTTTAAAACGTTCACATAAACAATGCTTGAAATAAACTCAGCAACATTCACTTCTTCACATCTTCTCCCACTTCAGAACAATAAAACAGTTTTTTAAACAATTTTAGTACAACAATTCTGTACACTACCTATATATTTTAACTTCGTCAAGTTGCAAATATATTTTAAATTTTTCGGTTTAGTTTTCGTGGAAATATTTTCTTTCCTTTAAATAATATGAAAGTAGAAATCATCAAGTTAATTTCTGCTTTTGTATTCTTAAATTATTTTATCACAGAGTATATTGTTTATAACAGATTGGTGGAAGAAGGTTCGGTCGCCTCCGTCTCCTTTCTGATGCGCTCGGTTATCCATCTAGGGTCTTGTGCTCCTCATAAAAAACCTTTTATCTTTGATAATACTGGTCCGATTTTTATAATTCTTTATTTGTTTTTTAGATAATTTAATTACCTTTCATACAATTCTATACATAATTTAACATAAAATGCATACTTTTTAAGCTATGCGCAAATAAAATATTCTTTTCGTCATAACTTTTTTCGCTGTATTTCCTCGGTGATGTACTACATAAATGAAAAGTTAAAGGACTGTAAAGAGAAGACATTAGGCAAGTTTCATCAAAATCGTTTGAACCGTTTACGAGAAAATTGTAAAATCCAAGATATAATTGCCACTTCCTGTTAATCCAATACTCTGTATCTTTGCTAATACCAGACCGATTTTGATGATTGCTAATACCGGACCGATTTTGATGATTATATTTTTTTTTTTAGATAATTTAATTATCTTTCATACAATTCTATATATAAATTACTATAAAATGCATGCTTTTTAAATTATGCGCAAATAAAATATTCTTTTCATTATAACTTTTTCCCTCCATATTCTCGTTGATATACTAAATAAATGAAAAGTTAAAGGCCTTTATGAAGAATAATTTAGGCAAGTTTCATTAAAATCGTTAGAGCCGTTTTCGAGAAAAATATAAAAAAGTGTAAAATCCAAGACATAATAGCTAATTTCGGTTAGTCCAATGCGCTGTATCTTTACTAATACTGGTCTGATTTTGATGATTCTTTTGTTGGTTTTTAGATAATGTAATTACCTTTCATACAATTCTATACATAATCTACCGTAAAATGCATACTTTTTAAGCTATGCGCAAATAAAATATTCTTTTCATCATAACTTTTTTCCCTGCAATTCCTCGGTGATTTACTACATATATTAAAAGTTAAAGATCTTTTTGTAGAATAATTTAGACAAGTTTCATCAAAATCGTTAGAGCCGTTTTCGAGAAAATTGTAAAAAAGTGTAAAATCGAACATATAAAGTGGCACTTCCGGTTAGTCGATTTTGACGAAAATGTTGCTGTAACATCACATGCATTTGCCAACCTTAAATACGTAATTTCAGTATCGTACAACTTTTCGTTTTTGAGCTAGACTGTTCACATACACACACACACACACACACACACACACACACACACACACACACACACACACACACACACACACACACACACACTCACACACACACACACACACCATAAGAGAGAGAGACCATTTTGGTCATTTGGACTCAGGGGACCTAAAAACTTATATTTCCATCGAAAACTCGAAAATTTTCACGATCGCAATACTTCCCCTTAATATATACTTCGTATATAGGTAAGGGAAAGTAAAAATCTAAGAGATAGATGACAATTTTCATATGTTATTTTATTAGTGAAAAACATGTATAACATTTTTTACTTTTATATCATGCGTAATACATACATACATACGTATAATGTATAATGTACGAAATAGCTTTTCGTAGTCACTTTTCCCAGAAGCTTTTACAGTTTTCTATAAACAATGATTTTTAGTATCACAACTTTTAAGTTACCCGACTTGAGTTCAGGTGAGTTTTATCCCTCATAAGAGAAAAATTTACTATAAATTTTTCTATGTACAAATTATTATCATTATTATTATTATTTTTTGAAGTCGTAAAGTTACGATTGTAAATAAAGATAACAACGAAAAAAATTCCGATGTTAAATTTGCCTGATAAAAAGAGAACAGAGAGGTAACATTTGCTGACAGTCAAAAATAATTAAATTTATCTTAATTTATTTCCGAGGCTGTTTGGCCAGCAAGTCATTAAAGGGCTGCGTTAATTCAACGTTACGGATGCTGTGATTTATGGATTGCTCATGTGTCGCAAGATCGATGGTGACAACTTGATGAATGGCCTCAGCACACGATAACTAAACCCGTCATTTGATTGGCTAAATATTGACTTTACATTTTCACCTATAAAATATGTATTACCTTAGAGAACTATAGCATAACTCGTAACAGGTCGCCTTATAAACGGTATTCAATAGAATATTGCAAATTATTTATATAAAATTTGTCAACGGTTTGTAAACGAGGAAGATCAAAATTAGGACACCAAAAATAGGTCATCCAAAAAAATCGTACAATTATATAAGAAGTCACAAATAATTAAGATAAAAATAACCTTTTGTGCCATTTTATGTGTTTTCTCAACAATCAGTAAAATCATGTGAAAACTGTGTTTTTTTTTATACATTAATTATAAATCAATGTCTTTTAAATGAATCCAAATACCAATAAAAGAGTGATAAGTTTAATTAGAAAAAAAATAATAAAAAAATACAATGCGTGATATCTTTTATTTAACCCTTTAATATTCAGTCTGAAATCGATTAGAGATCCCAAAAACAAATACTTTTTTTACACTTCATTTTCTCTGAACGCAAAGTAAGGCTATAAACTCAACATTTTTAATGGAAATATAATTAAAGATGTAATGATTGTTCAGGAAAAATAAAAACTGTAAACTTATTATAAGTCTATGTTTCTATATTTAAAATTATAAATATCAATCAATAATAGGGTGTGGAAATTCCCAATCGTTCTTAACTCTTCAGACTACGTTTTGGGATTTAGCTCCATCTTCCAATTTATTCATCAACTTACACCTCATAATTGGTCAGAAATAAATCCATATCACTACTTCGTCATTATATACTCTTTTACTGATTTAAATCTATAATATTAGCAATAAGTATAAGCTACTTACAATAATAAGCATAGTTTTTAAACAGTATACAATGACGAAATAGTGGTATGGATTTATCGCTGACCAACTACAAGAGAACAAAATAATGAATAAATTGAAATAATAACTACAATCCTGATGACGGATCAAAACCCCAAAAGGTCGATTGTAATAATTTATGAATTTTAATAAAACCATATAAGAAGAATGAGAATTTTCTCATCATATTATTGATTGACATTTATTATGAATCGAATTTCTAAAATTCATTATTATAATCAGAAATAATATAGGACGTGTATGGTCATAATTTGCTTCCTCAAAAACTGGAATAGACTGGACGTCTACAGGATTAAAGGATACGGAAGGGATTAACATCGGATCAATTCCATCCGTAGTTTCTCCATTAGCCTCATGCCAATATCGCATCTCTCTTAACGTTGTCAATTTCAGTTACATGCTTTAAGACACATTACCCAGAAAAGATGCAGCAAATTTTTTGAAAGGGAATCAATGATTTTTGTAGATTTATTTTAATATTACACCGTTACCATCCATCATGAATTTCAACGTCTTGAAGGGTCCAGTATGGAAGCAATGGATTTTATTTTCACATACACAAGTATAATAAGCAAGAATAAGATTAGGAAAATACAGAAAGTGTCATTTTATAAAATAAATTGATTAATCATTGTTTTATTAGTTTAAAAATAGGTTCAGGAAATAAATAATGTCCCTTCTTAAAGCTTACAGTAGTTGAGCTGCTAAATCAAATTTAAGTTGAAAGTGATGATATTGAAGGCAGTTAGAGAGAGAGAGAGACTTCGCTAGAGATCTAATCCAACGTAATCTCCTGAGAGATGAAATCACTCGCCTCAGGTAACTGAATCACCAAACTTCGGTTCAATTTTAGGATCTATTTTGAAGCATCTGCTCACTTTACTATAATTTTGTATGCATTTTAAAATAGTAGGCCGAGAGCTGAGGTCTCATTTAAAAACGTGTCTGATTTTAAGAAAGTTTTTGATCGTATAGGCCGAATGTACTTCATCATAAGAATGTCTGCCACCCTAGATGAGTTGCATATAAATTTAATAGGTCAATGAATTTTTCATGTTCGTCACTTTTATCACATTTTCCTCAGTAATACGTTTCCAGTAAATTTTAGGCAAAACTTGGACATTATCAATTGTAAAGAACGTTAAATTTCTTTCAAATTTTATTTGTAATATTTTTATTTTTTTTTAAATCCGGGGCAGCTACTGAGATGCGGAACAATAAAAATCTGCAAAATGTCAAGAAAACGCAAAAAGTTAGACATTCAATGGTTTCGCTTTAAGAACTATTTTTTAGTGCAATTTAGTACAAAATGCAAAATAACCAATCTAGTAGATTTTATTTCCTAAATGGTTCATACAAAATATTTGTAATTTACTCTCAACAGACGCAAGGAAATATTGAAATAACAATTTTCCCTTCTCTGAGATTATTATTTTAATATCACTTGGTGTCTGTTGAGTGTAATTACGAATATTTTGTATGAATCTTTAAGGAAATCAAATCCTGCATATTTTTACGGTCTCAAAATTACGAATTCGTTGATCTATAAAATTTGATGGCAACTGATCTAGAGTCACAGACGTTCTTATTTTCAGCTTATGGTGAGAGTACTTTCGGTCTAACCACGTTTTTAGCTTAGAAAAAAATCAATATACATGCCTTAATAACAACTATATTTGATAACGCCTGTAACCAAGGTGAATCAAAGACAAATTCAATCCTAAATTTTACATGGAGAAATTTGGTGTATGTGGATATGAAACTTGATAGGCATCTAAAACTTATTGTTCATTGTACTTCAAAATTATCGAAGGCCAGAAAAAAATCTTTCTAATTTTGTCACCAGCCGAGAACCCCAAATCTCAGTCTCACTTTAAAACTGCTTATTTATAAACGTTTCATTCTTCCTTCTCTCCCCAAAGGTGATGCATTGCTATCTTATATATTATAGAATACGTCATTTGCAAAAAAAATGTAGACAAACTAGAAGAATGGTAAAATTTTATGAATTTTTAAAATAAAACCCTCAATAATAGTCTTACATTTTCCGCCGACTCCCAATCGATGGCAAAATATTATTGTAATGTAGAGGTTAGATTAGATTAGGAAAAAAATTAAGAATAAAACAAAAGATTTGAACAAAAAAAATCTTAAAATGTATCTTTGATAACATAAAAGAAGATGGGTCAATAAATTATTATGTTTAAATATACTTTAAAAATAGAGTTATGAAAAATATAGAATATTTTGCAAATTTAAATAGTTTAGATAGTTAATGTTAAATATTGACCTTAGAACATTCTAAAGTAAGTGTAGTTCTGCCTAGGTTAATATGTATCCCAACAATAAATATATAAAATAATTAATTTAGTTCATTATGCATTATTAAAAGGCATCATCTAAAAGGCTTCGTTTAAATGGAATTATATAAATCAAAATATGATAATAAAATAAATGAAATGAATCATCAATCATGTTGCAATAGTTTTAACTCTCAATATAAAAAGCATTAGATAAATAAAAAATCGATTCCAAACCAGCCCCCTAAGAACTTGAAGGGTTTCTACAGCAACGGGCTAATTGTTAATCAATGATGGATAATGTATCTAAAATTCATAAAGATATATTTTCTTCAAATTGAACCAAACAATTATCTTTCGCAAAAACTTTTGATCAAGAGAATTTTTTTTATTGAGCAAGCAACTGGAACAAAAGAAATTGTATTATATTACAAAAGAAAGTATATTACATGGAAATGTCAACATTCAATTTCCCAAGCAAAAATCAGTTCAAGGAGATACATTTGTCAAAGGTAATATAAAATAGCTAGGAGTGATATTGAGAGATATATATCATCTCATTTCCCCTTGTCTGCACAACCCCTCTACTTGTAAAAGCTTTCTCGGCCCCAATTTCCCACGAAGAGAATCATTCTTGCAATAATTCAAAGTTTTTGCTAAACATCTACAGTCGAACTAAATAAATCTTTAATAATTCAAGCAAGGTAACAAATCTATTTAGATCTTTGTATAAAAAATGTCTTATAATGAGTAGAGAGAAAAAATAAAACAAACCATTAATTTAAATCAGCAATTAAAAATCCCACTACCACTTCTGAATAACAGTTAACAACAAAAGTAAAGGTTATATAACAAAAGTTACAGTTTTTCGGAATACATATTTATTCTTATTTATTTATTATTAAAACAATCGTTTATGAAAAAAAAAATCTTTAAAACATGATGCTTGGAAATCTAAATTGAATCGCAGACGAAACGTTGGATAAAAGGGAATAACAAATTCAACCAGTTCCATCAGTAAATATTTATTTTATAACTTTAATAAAAAATTTCCTTTGAAGCTTCCATCTTAAATGGTAAAGTGTCCCTGGGCCTTTGAAGTAGAAATGTTAACCAATACTTTCAATATCTTCAGAAAGAGGTATAAAGACATCAGACCATTGCTGGAGATCACGATGGCCATCCCAATCACTTTATCCAGTCTGTACAGTTCTTTTATTTCACAAACACGTTAAAAAAAAAATAGGAAACTAACTAAGGTCTATGTTAACTTGTGTTTTAAAAGCACTAACCGATTAGACAAAATGAAAAAGTATTGAGCAATAAAGGATAATTATTATAGCTACGCTACCGTCACTTTGTCAGTAAAAATTACAAAGAATTTAAGAAGAATATTCGGTATTCTAATTTTAAAGTGTTTTTCAGGTGCATTTCCAAGATTAGAACGACACACATTAGGTCTACGGAGACGAACTCAATAAATTATTCTTAATTAGATATACTGGTTTCTTTATTTTAACATTTTATGATTTATTTTATTTTATTGCTAATTATAGCAGATAATAAAATTACAGCAACAGACTTAAGAACGACAATAAAAAGCTTATATTCAATGTGGAAAGCTGGCCAGAAGAGCTCCGTGAGGCACGCCATGCAACGATCTCAGTTAGATAAAAGGCTTTGGAATTTTTTATGCGAATCTAGATCCATAATCGTGATCCTATACATAATTAGTAAAAGTGTAACTGTAGCTAATTATATAAATTAAAGAAACAAAAAAAATACAAAGAAACTCACTAAGATCTATGTTAAATTGTGTTTTAACAGCACTAAGCGACTAGACAACATGAAAAAGTATTGAGCAACAAAGGATAATTATTATAGCTAGGCTATCGTCATTTTTCCAGTAAAAATTACAAAGAATTTAAGAAGAATGTTCGGTATTCTAATTTTAAAGTGTTTTTATGGACTGAAATACTAATAAATCGGATCAGCTATTACTTAAAATAACTAACACGAAGGGCTGTAAAATACAAACTAATGTCTTTAGAAAAAAAAAAGGTTCTAGTTTCAAAAATTATTAGTTTTATTTCAGTGGATTGTACAAATTACATCTTCCAAGTTCCCGAAAAGTTTTCATCACCCTTCGCCCGGATGGCCATCGGTTGCGGAGTGGATTTGACTGCGCAAGGTTCAATATGGTACAGAGTGAAGTAGAGTTGAGTTGAGCGGAATGGAGATGGGGAGAGGCAACTCTAACCACTTCAGGTGAGGTTTTTGATATTTAAGTTCTTAAAGAATTTAAGAATAATAATAACAGTGTACAGTGCTTTCACGTGTAACACCATTGAAGGTAAGCTCAAATGTTGGTTGCCTATAATGGAGATTCAGAGTGGGGTGAAGTGCCTAGTGGACACGGGGAGCTCGAGCATCCTGTTGTCAAGAACTGCTGTAGAGAACTTATGCGGCAAAGGGAAGGCGCATTTCCATACGATAGCGAAGGAAGGGATTCGTCCGGATGCTGCCAAAGTCGAGGCAATTACTAAGATGGCTATTCCCCGCGATATCAAAGGAATCCGCCGGCTTCTGGGGGATCTTAATTATTATAGGCGGTTTGTCCCGGATATAGCCCAATACTTGATGCCCATTAATAGTTTGTTAAAAAAGGGGGCGCGCCTGATCGTTACGCCCAATATGGAAGATAACATTCGGAGATGTATGGCGCGTTTGAAGGAGGAACCGGTCCTCGTGTTTCCAGATTTCACCAAGCAGTCACGGTGACTACCGATGCCAGCGAATACGCATTAGGTGCGGTGTTGTCTCAGGAGAGCGGGGGAGGGGATCGTCCCGTCGCATACGCCAGTAGAAGATTGACCGACGCCGAAGCGCGATACGGTGCGTTGGAACGGGAACTCCTCGGGGTCGTGTGGGCAATCGATCATTTTCGCCTGTACTTATTTGGGACCCGTTTTCGGGTTCAGACGGATGGGAAACTAAAGGAATCGTCCGCACGTTTGTCACGATGGAAAGAGCTCCTAAGTCAATATTCCATAGATATTGTTTACAAACCCGGCAAAGAGAACATAGTCGCGGACTGGCTGTCGAGAGCAATCACGATTAATGCCATCGAGGATGCTACCGCAGGGCCATCTCGCGACATTCGGCAATTTCTGCAGGACTGGTCGCCGAATGGTGAAGGAACGCCGGCTGCTACGGGGGTAGGGCAGGAAGGGGCATCGTCGGGTACAGAGAGTTCGTCGGGGGAGAGACCGGCGGAGATGGAGGAGATCGACGAGATCGTCAATGATAAACCGAGACAGATCATTTGGAAAACCAAAACCGCGGGCCTACTGTTTATCGAATACCTTCGATATGGTCGGTCGCGTATCAATATCATTTCATCGCCACCGGGAGTTCGCGTCGATAGAGTTTGCCAGTCGTTGAAGGATGCTTCTGTCCCAGGGCGCACGCATCATTTATATGTGGGCAATACGACGATTTGGGAAAAGGTGAAGCAAGTGTGGAAAACCGAGCAAATTCTGGATCGCGTATTTGTTCGCTGTAGGAGACTGGTGGAAACAGTTAGGGAAACGGACCGCCAAGTCGAATTGACCACTGCATATTATCAAGGCAAAACCAATCATCGGGGAGTCAGTGAGACCCTACAGGCCTTGAAAAGGAAATATTTTTGGGTATGCATGAAACAGACGATACAGAATGTTATTGGGTCTTGCGAGGTCTGCATGTCTACTAAATATGACCGCCATCCACCCCGGGCAGTACAGGAGGAGACATCTACAGGAGATAAGCCACTGTGCGAATTTCAGGTGGACACGTTTACATGGAGAGGGTTTCAGTGGATGACGATCATTGATGTGTTTAGTAAAATCGCCATGGCACATCCTACTCAGGCGAAAGCGACAGAAGCGATTTTGGAGGCCCTGCACACATGGTTTATGGTTTACGGGATATCGGACCGTATCACATCCGATAAAGGAAGAGAATTTGATAAGACGGCGGTGATCGACGGAATGAAAACCCTGGAGGTCACGTGGCATTTTAACACGCCGGGTCATCCGAAGAGTCGGGGAGGGATTGAGCGCTTACACAGCACTCTCAGCGATCACCTCAGGGTCTACCAGGTCGATAAAGGGTTGGCGCCGGGCATAGCAATACGTAAGGCGATAGCGGCGTATAACCACTCTATCCATTCGGCAACAGGTTTTTCACCATTCGAGGTCTTGTTTGGGCTGCGCGGACCCGGAAGGGACTATGCGGTGACGGCGGGGGACTCGCCAGAGGAACGCGCCATCATTACAAACCAGATACAAGTCCGAGGATTATGGAGAAAAATGCGTGAGTGAATTGTTAAAGAGAAAAGAACCAGGGTAGCGCGGGAAAATGTGAAGGTTAGGGACCGTCTGGGTTACATCAAAATAGGGTCGATCGTTTTTCGCCGCATTGGGTCTAATAGGGGAAAGGAGACACGGCGTTACGAGGGTCCATTCCGCGTAGTCGTTATCCGAGAGCATAATGTCGTGACCATCGAAACCCTAGGAGAGTCCAAAAAGAGGCGAACCGTTCATTCAGAACAACTGAAATTTCTCTTAGGTGATGCATTGGGATCTGGAGCGTCTTCGCCTATGCGGGCGGGAGACAACTGCGTGTAATCATTTTTTTTTAATATTGTGTTTTTGTATTTTGGCGGTACATACATCAAAGTTTGTATACTTTTTCTTTTTTTTTTTTTCTTTGT
The DNA here is from genome assembly GCA_948150685.1 of Rhaphigaster nebulosa. NCBI lineage: Eukaryota > Metazoa > Arthropoda > Insecta > Hemiptera > Pentatomidae > Rhaphigaster > Rhaphigaster nebulosa. The sequence continues at coordinate 131,002,384 of OX411308.1, forward strand.
AGTCACAGAGTGTATTGTGTCTCTGTATTAAGACTGTACATATTTCAAAGTTGTATTATGTATTTTTTTTATATATGTGATTATTATTATTTTTTGTACTATGTATTTCTTAACTTGTACTTAGGGAGTATCCGTATTGTACAGGAGCGAGTTCTATGACTTAACTAGTTTGGCAAATTTTTTTTTTTTGAGTTTCTGGATGTATCCGAAACTGGGAGGGGGGAGTTAAGAGCCAGACCTAGCTAATAATAGAACTTAATCCTACTAGGAATGTAAACAACTCCCTAAGAGTATATAAGTAGGATTACTTGGCGAATAAAGTCAGTTATTAACCAGCTCTTGTTGCGTTATTATTTAAAAACCTTTATTTTTTTAAAAGTATTCTAACCCGGACTCGTTAAGTTATATATATATATATATATATATATATATATATATACATATATATATATATATATATATATATATATATATATATATAAATATCTTTGAACCAAGAGCTAAATAAAAATTTCTGGTGTTCATATTCTTGTTCTTCGACCTCAAATTGTTTGGAATTGGCTATTTTTGTTCATGATAGACAACTTTAATTTTTTTTTAGATCAGTGTTATTAATAGGTCTTCTGATTTCAGGGATTTATAGGATTTTGAATGGTAACCAACCGTACAAAGCTACTGGATATTTAAGTCAGGCATTCCTTGTCAGTTATTGTAATAAAACGGTACCTATAATTAAATAGTAGCTTGACTGATGCTTCGCCTTCAAGGTGCATCCCTAAGTTAATTGTCTCTACCTATAGAGTGCTCTCAGTTATACCATTATATTAACCAACACACTCTAAAAAAAAAAAATATCTTGAGTAATACAAGGAGGGCCGGAGAGTGGTGTGTGCAAAGTGCACCAAGCACACAGGCCCAGTAATCAATCAAAAAGGCGCCTAAAAGAAATCCAAAGTATATGGCAAATTCTTGTATTAAAATTTAATTACAAATGACTCATTTAGACTGAACTAGATTTAGAAATTACTTCTCTGCGAAGCATATAATGACAAATTTGTCTTTCGACAGTCCGGAATTACACAGCAAGTCAAGTAAGTCCCTACCCCCACTATATTAACTGTCAATGGTATAGAGGAGAGAGAGAGTAGCGGTGTGGGAACCTGTTGACAGAACTTTTTCAAAAGTGAAAATAATTAAGAATTACCTACAATCGAGCACGAAACAGAAAAAATTGAATGGTTTGGCAATTATTTCATTAGAAAATGATGATACACAAAAATTAACATACACAAACTGCGAATGGAATTCGTAAAAATTAAAGCCCAGACGACTTTCTTTCATGAAGTATTTGTTTTATTGTTTTGTAAATAAGAAATTTTATAATAATAAACTGTAATTTGTATAAAGTGTTTTTCATGCCCACTTCATTCCCTGTTTAGTTGAAAAATATATATTATATTATTATTATTAGCTGGCTTTTCGATCCAGCTCTTGAGTCAAATTCTGCCCCAGCATTGATAGCCGATCTTTTCTGTTTTTTTTGCTGCTGCCTTCCAATTTCTGATGTCAAGTGGAGCCTTTGCATCGGCAGTCACCCCGTCCTCTCAGCGAAGATTATGATGCCCAACTCATCTTTTGCCAAATAAATACTCAGACAGTATTTTATACGGGATTTCATTCGGTTTCATTCGTTCTATATGATCCGCCAATCGAAGCTTTGATATCTTAATTATGGTGAATACATCTAAATCTCCTTATATGGCACTCAATTCTGCATTATTCCTCCTTCTCCAAGCGCCATGTTCGTAATCTCCACCGTATATTCTTTTCAGCACTTTCCTCACGAACCTGAGAAGGACTTGTTCCTGGACTCTAGTCACTGTATAATATTCTGAGTCGTAGGTAAGGACCGGTCGAATAAGCATTTTATAAATTCTTACTTTTGCATCCTTACATAATGCACTACTTATCAACTGCTTTTGGAAAACTAACCACGTTCGGTTTTGCCGGCTCTGAATAAAAGAATCCAGAAACAAATTTTAAATTCTTTTTATTAATTTAAGTAAATCTAGCCAATCTAGTGTTATAGTTCATGCCACACTTTATTATTATCTGAAGTCTAGCCGAAACAGTGTTCAGTCCAAAAATTTAATGATTATCGTCCACAACCATACAATTGAAAATGAAAAATATCTCTTAACGGAAATACATGGAACCAACCCTACCACCTTAAACTTTGAAAACTTTTAGGTGAAGCCGAAGGATCGCTGAGGACTCAGAAACTCATTCTGTCAATTCGTATTCCCGCCCTCTTTGGGGAAGATGTGAGCCTGTCCAGTTACATGATAAATGTCCTAACATCTGTGATAAATGCAAGATCCATTTCAAACTGAGAACACAAACAGTCCGAACTTATTCGTAACAACGACGAAACATTGAGTTAGATTTTACGTTTATCAAAACGTATATATTAGAACTAATACCTCAAGTCAATAACTAAACTGTCGACAATTCGTCATTCCAGGCCATGTATCTTACATATAATCTTACATTTAAATCATAACAATGAATACATGTCGACACCTTTATGCAACAGGAGTGGATTTGGAAAACAATATTAATGAAATATGTAAAAATTTAATATATATATATATATATATATATATATATATATATATATATATATATGTATATATATATGTATATATATATATATATATATATATATATATATATATATATATATATATATATATATATATATATATATATATATATATATATATGTATATATATATATATATGTATATATATAAATATATATATATATATATATATATATATATATATATATATATATATATATATATATATATGTATATATATATTTTTTTTGTTGCTGATAAGCTATTTTTATTTGTGTGAGGGCGTCATGCATTTGAAATGAAAGTGAAGAAATGAAACTCCCCGAATTCACCAGTTTAAGAGATTTTTATAGTTAGGTTCCCCTAAAATATTAGGATAAAACTAAAAGCATATCGATTCATAGAATAAATAGGGCTCGTAAGCAGACCTATTTCTGCACCTGATTGCAGGTGTGCTTTATTATTTTGATTTTTTAATGACTTTTCTTAATTTTGAATAAAATAGGTGTATATATAGTGGTCAAAATAAGTATTCTTCGTTTTTCGGATAAAAATATATTTAATAATTTATTTAACATATATTAACTGATGGATATGATAAAAAATAGCATTCCATGTTAATCATTACAGGTAAAGGGAATTAGAAACCCGTGAAAACTAATTAACAACAAAAATTAAAGATTTATTATGCAAAAAATATATACATGCTAAATAACAGTTATAAAAAATAACAGCTGTCGTGAAAATAACAATTCATCATATCAAAGATAACTTAATCTTTTCTATTTACGATCCATTTTGGAGTGCTTCTTTTTGCATGATAAATTTTCAGTTATTCCATCAGTCGGTATGGTTTTAGTTTTATCCTAATACTTTAGGGGATAATAATACTTGGGAGAAGAACCCAACTATAAAAACCTCTTTTTAATGTTCTGACAGTTTCGTAAATGGTCATTAGTGGATTAAGGTGATATGTTGTTTTCTCAAAACTGTAATTTTGTAACATAGCACCTACAACAAGTAGGTTAACACTGTTGACACTTTCAACGGATAGGTCTTTAAAATATGTTCGACTTAAAATAAAATATCTAATTAAGATATTTGTATTATAATTTTTTTGGAACATATTAGTTTAGCAAATAGGTCATTGCAGCTTTCAGAAATTAACTAAGTATTTAATTGATTTAAAAAATAGCGATCAGACTGCGGAAAAATAATTGTATGATAAATACCAAGCATCTCATTATTTCATCCAAATAAATTAACACATTAGGCCTTCAATCTTCAGATGTGCCAGTAACTCCCTTATTTGTTTTTGAATAACATATTTTTAAAAATATCTAAGCAGGAAACGTTTTGGTAAGCTTGATCGTCTTATTTGATTAAATAAAATAAAGTACACGAGTTCAAAAATTAAATATTAATAATTAATTTAACTAACACTTAAAATAATTGTCTATGACTTTATTTGCAACATGAATTTGACGCAATAATGTATATATGATATATTTATGGACCATTTTAGTTTCCAGGCTCAAAATACTTTTTGGCATATTTTTGGAAATTTCATCCTGCTATGAATAGAAAACGATTTAACCTATGGGTGCTATTTAGACGACAATAAAAGAGCTAAATAGACAGGAGAGGCCGTCCTTCTAGCCCTAAATGTCAAAGTATTTGGCATTACAGCAAAAGCTATTTCCAAACGACAGCTATATCGCCGTCCTGATATCACCACATCTCTGTCAGTAAGTAAAGCCAAAACCAATTGTTTCAATGGATCTAATGAAGTTGTCAACGATAAATTATAATGGTAATGTAAATTTGAGTAGCTACTTAGCAATGCATTAGAGGTCAGCTGTTGAAAACCAAAACTAACTTCGTATTCTTGCAAAACATGGACCTTCATCGATGCTAGAAAAAAAAAATGAAAATGCTTATGACGAGAAATAAATTCGGCATAGAAAAATTTGATTTCTTGCTAAAACCGTGCTTCCTTAACAACTTTTTAATTTCAGTAATTATTCATTTTTGATTTAAAACATTCTATTTTAAAAAATCATGTAAATTTTCAAAAAGATAACAACCAATACCGATAAAAATATTCAATATGTTTTATTCATAATTTCATTGGCAAAAGTTGTTATATATCTGTAGCGCATTATTCTGTCTAATGATTTATGGCTGTGAATATAACTATTTTATAATAAAGAACTTTGTGTAGGTTGTTCATTTCATAATAACTGGTAATTCTTATTTATTTACAATATTAATCAATTTATACAATTAAAAATAGAGATACTATAGATATAACCTTTCCAATCAACCTCTACTACTATAGATATACCCTGTCCCATCAACTTTCCGTCGGCCGCCTGCTCCTTGGATGTGTCAACAAATTAAAGATATGCAAAGAAGGCGTGAGGCAGCCCGTAGACGCTTTAGGCGCACAAGGCTAGCAGATGACTACCAAGCGTTTCGGGTACGCAATTTGACACAGGCAACTGTCAGGAGAGCGAAATCCAACCACTATCATGAAGCCCTCTCCTCTGCTCCCGATGCTAAATCAAAATGGCAACTCATTCGCAAACTTTCCCTTTGTAAATCCTCTCCCTCACCAGTCTTCCCAGTTTCACCCGATGAGTTAAATTCATACTTTTTATCAGCCTCCTCTAACACTTCTCCAACTCCTCCTTCCAGCTTTTCCTTATTTCCATCATTCAACTCCGATAATTTTTATTTTTCTACATCTCCCCTACCGATCTTATTTCATCCATAATGAAATCTCACACCAATTCCACTGGACCTAATGGAATACCTGTTAAATTGTTAAAATTATGTCTCCCCGAAATTCTACCAGTTCTTTTCTTCATTTATAATTTCTCCTTCCACAATTTCGCCTTAGTCCATCCCATTAACAATATTTTCAATCCTATATCTCCTAAAGACTATCGCACAATTTCCATCCTCTCTAACCTTTCCAAACCTCTAGAAAGAATAGTCCAATCACAAATATCAAACTTCCTTGAAAATTCCAAACTACTTGAACCTCTCCAATCCGGCTTCCGTCCTAGTTTCTCCACACAATCCGCGCTGGTCAAAATAACCACTGACATACATACCGCTATAGACCAAAAAAAATTAACTTTATTAATACTCCTTGACTTTTCTAATGCTTTTGATTCCCTGGACCATTCTATCCTTTTTGCCAAATTAAAATCACTATCCTTTTCCAACAGCTCTATTCAGTGGTTCCAATTTTTCCTTTCCGATCGGACTCAAGCAGTTACCATTCCTAATCAACCCCTATCTTCCTTCCTTACCTTGTCCTCAGGAGTTGCCCAAGGTTCGAGTATTTCCCCACTGCTTTTCAATGATCTTCCTAATCCACCACTGTTCCCACCACTTATACGCCGACGACTTCCAAATCTATTTATCCAATGACACCTTTCCTACTTTAATCCCAAATGATCACCCCATCACGTTCAGCTCCTCAACTAAAAACTTGGGTATTACTATCGACCAAACCCTTTCCTGGAAACCCCACATCGCCCAAATTTCCCGACGGTCAATAAGTACCCTTAAATTATTCCATCGTTCTCGACATCTTCTTCCACAACCTATCCGCAAACTCCTTGTGTCCTCTATTATCTTTCCCCACTTTTACGGATGTGTGGTATAAGGGAGTCTCTCAAATATGCTCGAGGACAGATTGAACCGGATCATCAACTGCTTTTTAAGATAAGTCTTCGGCACCTCGAGACGGACCCATGTGCCCCATCTTTACGGCGAGTTAAAGTGGCTCTTCCCCTGCAACCGTAGACAATATTTCCTCGGATCTTTTCTATAGCAAACTATCACCACCCACCACCCTTCCTACATCTACAGCCTCCTACAATGAAAATCCTCGGTCCACGCACTGAAAACTAGATCTCGCCTTTCTGACCTCCATACCCCCTCCCACAGAACCAAAACATTCGAACGCTCCTTTCTCGCCCGCTCCTCTATCCTTTGGAATTCCTTTCCTTCTAATATCCGCAATGCTTCTTCTCTATCATCATTCAAATTCCTCCTCTTCCAACACCTTCTTTCTCTCCAAAATGATGCTCCCTTCTTCTTCCATGGCACTACAGCCCAATGTGGGCCCTGGCCTCCTCGCTGAGCATTCGCCTGGCCGTTCGGTCCTGCGCAGCTGCTCTCCAGTTCGTCACTTTTAGTATGACTTTTGCGTCCTGAGAGAAACAGTCTTCCCATCTTAGTCTGGGTCGCCCTCTCCCTCTAGTTCTGTTAAGGTTTCCGTCCAGAAGACTTTTTGGGATGTCACTGTTCTTCATTCGGGTCACGTGTCCGGCCCATCGGAGTCGTCCGAGTTTGATCAATTTAACCGAATTCACTTCCCCAAATAGCTCTTCTCCACTCATTACCAGTTTTGACTGGACCTTATATTCTTCGAAGAATTTTCCTTTCGAAGATGAGGATCTCATTCTCTCTTTCCTTCGTTAGAGTCCACGTATCTGAGGCGTAGATCGAAACTGGATGAATCAGAGTCTTGTAGAGCATCAGTTTCGTCTTCCTTGTTATATACTGGCTGTTGAGGTGTTTCCGTAGTCCGAAATAAGTCTTGTTAGCATTAAGAAATCTCCTCCCCACCTCCAGAGAAATATCATTATCGGAGCTAACTATAGAACCAAGATAAGTGAACTGGTCTACCTTCTGGAACCTAAATCGTCCAAACTCCACAAATTCTCCAGCGGGATGAGCTGCATGAGAGCCACCAGTACGCATGTACTTTGTCTTATCTTCGTTTATTGCAAGCCCCATCTCTTGAGCAGCCCGCATAAGGTCTAGGAATGCTTTTTCCAGTGCGCTTAGAGACCTTGCGATGACATCGATGTCATCCGCATATGCCAGTAATAGGACTAATTTGCTGTTTATCGTACCACTGGTTTGGATGCCAGAATCTCTAACTACCTTCTCAAGAGCGAGATTAAATGCCAAAGCATCCCCTTGTTTGAGCCCTTTATTCCAGGAGAACTCTCTGGAAAGCTCTGTCTGAATATTTACGGAGCATTTAACACCATCCATTGTCATCTTTATAAGCCTGATGATCTTGGGTGGGATCCCGAGTTCTTGAAGAGCAGCATAAAGGTTGGGTCTCTTTATGCTATCATAGGCTGACTTAAAGTCAATGAATAGATGATATGTCGTCATTATATATTCATTTGCTTTTTCCAAAATAGTTCTGATGCTGAAGATCTGGCCAGTGGTCGATTTGCGTTTCCTAAAACCAGTTTGGTAGTTTCCGATTTTTCGGTCAGCGAATGGGAGGAGTTTGGGGAACAGTATGTTAAACAGTACTTTATAAGCACACTGAAGGAGCATAATGCCTCTATAATTATGGCAATCAAGAATATCACCCTTCTTATGCAAAGGGCATATGACTCCCCTCTTCCATTCTTCGGGAATTCTTTCTTCGATCCATAAAGAATTAAGTCATATAGCTCTTTATGCAGAAGTTCACTTCCCTTCTTCAGAAGTTCTGCAGGTATACCATATTCTCCGGGAGCTTTATTATTTTTCATTTTTTCAATAGCATCTACGACGTCCTCGAGTTCTGGAGGATCAATGACGTCCTCATCCTAGGAGATAGAGGTATCCTCTTCTGTTTGGGCCATCTCCATCTACAGCTCCCTGGTTCAATTATCCATAATTCAATAATCCATGGCTATAATACTCCACCCATCTTTCCAATATATTAGTTCCAGCAAGAAGGATTCCGTCTTCACTCCTGCATAATTTAACTCTAAGCTTGAATGGGGCTCTACTATTGTTCACCCGTCTATAGAAGCTTCTTATTTCATTCAGGCTTCTGAATTCTTCAAGTTCTTCGAGTTGCTGTCTTTCCCAAACTCTTTTCTTCCGCCTGTGCTCTCTCTTCTCTTCTCTCCTTTTGTCACGATATTCTTCGGTCGCTCTTCTTGTATATTTCTTTTGGACCATATTATGATAGTCTAGATTTTTCCTCTTGGTTACAATCGCACATTCATTGTCAAACCACGAGGATTTTTTCGGGCGTGTTTCCAATCCTAGGATGACTTCAGCTGACTCCTTAATTGCACTAGCGCAATACTCCCACCGGCTCTGTAAAGTATCTTGTTACTGATCTTCAGTTCCCTGAAGAGTTCTGTCAAGTTGTGACTGGTATCTTGTGCAGGTATCTGGGTCTTTGAGCTTAGCGGTGCAATATTTTTTTGAGATCTTAGCTCCTTCCTTCCTTGCGTCTGAAATTCTGGCTCGTATTTTTGTGACCAATAGATAATGATTGCTGTCAACATTCGCTCCTCTGTAGGTAAGCGAGCTTAACATGTTTGACTTGTGTCGGCAGCTAATGAGAACATGGTCAATCTGGTTGATGGTTGTCCCATCCGGCGAGGGGTTGGCCTTTGTGGATAACCTTAAAAATGATGCTATCTAATTGCGAAATTTCAGTTTAGGATTAACATCTGGATCAAAAGTGAATAATAGTTTTTTAATGTACAAACTTCAACTTTGCTAATCAATTCATTATTTTTGTATTTTTCATTTTCTCTCTTTTTCTTTTAATTTTTCTTATTTCTTTCTCTTTTTTTTTTTGTTTTGTTCAAATTAATTGTATTTTTCAATAAAAAAACTTATTTATTTGCTTATTTATTTTACTGAAAATATTGTAAAAATTAACTGATCTGTATTTTGTAGTCTTATGGCCAGATAATGTTTCTGTTTTATTTGTTCATTCATGTTATTCTTAAGGGACCTAGTCCCAGAATAAAGTTCTTTTATCTATCTATCAAACATTTAATAATTCACTTAGAAATAATTTTAGCTGAGGTGACAAAGAAATATGTTGTGATAGTGCTAAAACAAAAAATTAAATTAAAGGTTTTGTCTAATTTAAGAGAACAAGAGGTCATTAGAAAAAATATAACAAAACAACGGCAAGATTACTTTTTATTAAGTAACCAAATTACGTTTGACCTCGTTATTTTTTTTCAATTTACAGAATAAACGTGAGCCCTAGTTGAGAAAGTAAATTGGGTAGCTGAACCAAGTATCGGTATTTGGTTTGGAAAAGAAAAAATATGAGCTCTTGTTCTATATAGATGTTCACTGGGCATCCGTTCTAATAAAATTTATAAGTAGATAGGTATCTAACATCTGAAATCCAGCATAATAGATTAGGTGTTAATTTTAAGTCAGGTGTCACCTTGCAGCGCCCACCAGACCGTGAGCACCTTGAGGTAGCGAATATCAACGTCGAAAATAATGTGCTATATAATTAGTATTAATAATACTATATTATATTATATATAATATAAAATATAATACTAATAAAAAATATAATACTAAACTATGTACCAACCGAAAGTGCTAGAATATTTTTTTTTTATTTGTTGCATATACAATAATGGTTGAAACAAAAAACCCATTACAATTCTTTCCAATTCACTTTGAAGTATAATCGAACTGAGAAAATTATGTTGGTAAGTTTTAAACATTCACAGACTTCATAGGAGGTTGTGAATAACTGAGAATACTAAAGATAAAATGGCGTTTCTCTTTGAAGCCCTTTTAGTGGAAAATATTAAGGTCAGAAGGATTGTAGCGCTGGTTCAGACTGTTAAAGGGATTGCTGGAGGTTTTAGAACGTCTGCGTAATGGACTTGGCCTAGGACGAAGCATTAAATTTCAAAGTAATCTCCGCCATGATGACGTGCGGCTTATCAAGAGAACTACATACCAGTATAGTAGTAATAACTAGTTCCATTTGTTCATATATCGTCTGAGCGAGAAGTTATGAAGTGAGATTATGTTTATATAATGAAATAGTTTTTATTATTATATAAAAATAATTAAATATGTACTTTTAAATCCGAATAAAACATTGGAAGAAAATATTTGCCTTATAAATAATGCATGTACTTTTTAGGACTTAATATGATAACAAAGACGAGAATTCGTTATATAAAAAGTAAAAATATTTGAAAATACATCATTAAACATGTTATATTAAGATTCAGATAAACGGTTTTCTAAAGTTTCCCAGCGTGGAATCCAGGTCAGAAAGGAACGAGGGATGGTTTGATGCTGTGATTATTCCTGACGTCATTCCTTTGCTTTTGGATTGCCTTAACACTTTCAAACCGTTGATTCATTTCCAAACGAACAAAGGATCCAGGAGAATAATTTTATGCCTGGCATTAAACTAAAAAAAATTTGGTACTTTGCGCGCATCACACAAAGTATACCTTCCATCTTCCTACCTTCTTAAAATCAATTTTAAAAGTTTCCATTTAGTTTTCATGAAAATTTCGTTTAGTTTCCACGAAAATATTTAATTTTTATTAAATAATACGAAAATAAGAAAATATTAAATACAACAAACACTTAAGATTATGCATTTTTCATCACAATCCAATATCTTCTACGACTTAATATGTTAGATTTTTTTTTTTTTTAAATCAATGGAATAATATATATCTATATCTATATTACTGCTTTTATTTCAGGAAATTTGGTTTTAACTTAGAAAAATATTTCTCCTTCAGTTAATTATTTTTCAATAAAAAATTTCAGTTTCGGACACGTTTTAATTTTTGAGCTAGACCCACCACACACTTACAGAAACAGAGACATACAGGCTCACCAGTGGCGCACGCAAGGAAGACATTTGAGGATAAATCCTCTTCTCCCTCTCCCCGAAATGTCCAAGAAAAAAAAAGTTAATATTTTATATAACATTTTGGGTAATTTTTAAACTTAATTGTATCCTTGTATGCTTATCCTTAAAATATACACCCAATAAATAATTATCCTGTAAAAGTAATAATAACATAAAAATGAATAAAACTTAAGCATTAGATTACTGAACCATATGCAATATTATACCAATTAAGAAAATTAGTTGTAAGTGAATGAATAAAGACCGCCTCCAGAAAAACGACAGAAGAGTCGTTTCAAAAATTGATTTTTTCTGATTATCATCAAGAGTATTTAATTGTGTGCACCATAAGAATCATCATTGCATATTGCTTTCAAGCTATGAAAAATTTAAATTAAATGCTATTTTTCTGGAAGGTAATTTTGATATATTTTTCTTGTTTTAGAATGCATTGTCAAGAGGTGAATACAATAAAGGATGGACTAAATTTCATATCGATATTCTAGGTATGTTGGTAGCTAAAAAAGTAAAAGAGACCCATATACTTTTTAGAGATAAAAAACAAAATTGACAAAAATAACTCCACACATTAAATTCTGAGAAAAGATTTACCATGCAAATAAATTGTAAAAGAGATAAGTGATTTCTTGGCTGGGAAGGAAATAAAATAAGTAGTTAACATGATATATTTGTGGCGTCTGACGGGCTATGCTCAAAAACTCTTGCTGAAACAGAAATTAAAGTTCTGTAGAACTGAGAAGAGAACTGTGGAACAAGACTGCTCTTCCAGTATTAGCATATCGCGATTTAGTTGAACTCAATCACCCATACCTATAAGCTGATTTTGTGCATAATAAGTTTTCAATAAACTTATTGTTGTCTATATTACAATTTTTTTTTAATTGGTGTTAACGACAACAGGGCGGGTCATCCTACAGATTACCAATCTATACTAACCAGATTGGCAAGGTCGAAATCCATTACATGGGGCCGCGACGAAATAAATTTCAGTCGGCCCAGGCAGGATTCGAACCGGCGCCGTAGATATCCGTAGTCGTTCCCTTGTCAACTTAATATATGTGAACTTATCAAAATTAAACGAGTCACGTAAATGTTGGCTGACAGTTCGGTGGTTTTAAGGCGACATAAAAGCAGAATATTCTGAGAATTTCGTAATACAGAATCAGCCTTCGGAAAACTTATTATTAAATAAAGTACTCTTAAACATTGTCTAAGAGATGATTGACAGCGTTCAGAGGAAGCGTTCTCCTTAAAGTTTCAGAATTCCTAGCATAATCAGAAAGAGCTTCGGAGAAAGTGAATTTAGGCGTAACTTAAATTTCAATTGACAACTAACTCTGATATAATAAGATTTATAAAGCCCTCACTCGCTTGGTACCCCAGTGATAAATTACACCTTTTTCTATAACGTTACACATTTGTCACAAATGCCAACTACTTCCCGACGAACTACAATGCTATCAATTTCGAATCGCAATTTTAAAGTTAATTATGGAAAAATGGTAAAGAAATTTTGAATTGTTTTAATGTTACTACTATTATTATCATTACTATTATTAATTGCTATTATAGTTGACATAGACTTTCAAAAACAGTAGTAAAACAAACATAGTAAGTTGTTAAATGTCTTGAAGTGGTCCGATTTTTTTTTTTTAAGCAATATTATAAAAAATGTCGATCGTATTTTCAGCATTATATTTTTTTTCAAATTATGGCTTAATCAAAATCTGCCATCTTATCTGACGTCAAAAAAATCTTTAAGGCTAGTTCATTTAATTTAAATACTTTTTTAAATTTATTTGACCAAAAATCAATTATTTTTTAGTGTTATTTTTTATCTCCTTTCTACTCTGAAAGACAAATGTTTTATTGGAAAAAACATGTCGATACCATTTTTCAAACTTGAGATTTTTCGAAAATAAAGCATTTTTTCTCATCTCCTATAGCTGGACGAAACGGTTGGATTTGTGTCGACTTTTTTTCGATGTGGAGTTACCCAAAAACGTTTGATCAAAATCGGTGACGGGCACATCGTGCACTCCCCTTGTAAGTACAAGTAAAATCACAAATTATTCATTAAACATATTTTTTAGGTTTTCTTCTCTAAATAGTTTTAGTTTAGATAGTGTTAATCTCCATTAATAATGTTGCATAATTGCAAATGAGTAGTTGTCCTAAAATATCTTGTTGTATGTAGATTACGGCTTCCAGAAAACTATCCGATCCATAATCCAGCCCGCCTAAGATGGTGCGACAATACAGGAACTGCGGGCAGCCCGGGGCTCTGTAATGTTGTTTACAGCTGAGTCTTATCTGACTAGGAAACTTAAACAGCGGCCTGATAGAGCCAAGAGAAACTTTTAGTATCCAATATTGCAGGAGCAAGTCTTTATTGTCCATTTCTTATAATAATATACCAATAATAACACTATTTTCAGTTGATAAATAATTTAAAAAAAGATTTTACAGTTATACTATACTAGGACGGGGCTTGTTATACTGAGAAAAATACCAAACATAATTTTTATTCATTTAACCTTAATTAATTATTTATTTAGCCTTAATTTATTATATATTTAGCCTTATTTATTTGTGCTCCCCCTCAAATAAAGTTGTCTATAGGTATTCTCTATATTCACTAACAGATGTTCATAAATTTTCTATTTATATGACTCAAAAATGGACAAGGGGCCAGGCTATATAGTAACTGCAATATGAACGGTTGCGAGAGTATTTATAGGTATTTATAGGTATTTATGATTTATAGGTATAAGATTAATAAATAAACGCATTTCTTTTGATTTTTCGTAATATTTCATTTTGAAATTTATGCACGTTGTTCAAATCGTTTACATAAATACTATTAAACAAACATGTAACCAAATAACTAAGAAACTCTTCTCCCACAGCATTAATGTTGACCTCAAAATAACAGGTACATATATATATATATATATATATATATATATATATATATATATATATATATATATATTTGTTTTTTTTGTTTTCTGTTCAAAAGAACTAGAAAAGACTATTCTGTTCAAAAGAACTAGAAAAGACTACAAACCTCAAAAGAGGTAACTGACTGTCTGAAAATATCTGGAATTAAATTGGACACCGATTTTGGAATTTATGAGAAAACATTTTAGCTTCTGTTAAAAAAAAAAAGTGCATAAAATAGGCATCTTCTCACAACACCAAATTTGAATGTTAGACTCAAAATACTGATTACAATTACAAAAATATTACTAGTGCTGAATGCCTTAGACAAAAGAAGGTTCTTGCTTCTTGTTTGGTGTCTTGGCCTTATTTTGGTTTCTAATACCCATTTTCTCATTTTTCGAGATAAGAAAAAAGTTTCCGCTGTTAAATTGTATTTTTTTTATTTAAAAAATAAGTATGTTCTGTGGATATCTTTTTACAACCAGTATGCGTAAAGAAATAAAAATCCATAGGCCATACCACAACTGGCTCTCCAATAATAATACAGAACCTTTTATAATATTGGTAACAGGATAGTAAAGAAGATTAAAAAAAACAGATGTTATTTAAAAAAAAAAAAATTAATTGGCCATTTTTAAACGAAGGTTTGTTGTAAAAAAAAACAACAAACTTGGCGTATTGGGAGATTACAAATGGCGCATTGTATCTTTGCGCCTATGAGAATTTTGATTTTGGTTTTGACCATAGAGGTCGTGAAACTAAAAAATGATCAAAGATAGAATACACGAAATTCCAAAAACTAATCGGTAAAAAAAAATTTCTTCAATTCCTTCAAATCTCGAAGTATAGAAACGACTTTTTATCATAAGAGGAAATAACGGAGTGGTTGAGAAGGAGTCAAACCAACAGAGGTTTTGTGATTGTTTCCCTACTCCGTCAACAAGGTTTACTATCCCGATGACAGCATTGTCAGGGCCATCTCTTGTTTGGTTCTCTCTTAGTGAGCGCTGTTTCTCTGAGTTAAGACCCTCGAAGAAGACCTCTTACTCACGCATTTTTACAAAAGAAGTCAATAAAGGGACGGAGCTGAAGATGTATAGAGGCAGGAGTGCCCTGACTCATCTTTTCCTGAATTAATCATTTCATCCACCCCACCATCATGGAGACTCCAGTCCTTCATTTATATCTCTATTTTAGTAGGGTTTAATACCTCCCTCGCTTAGCACCGATAGAATCCTCTTACAAGGATGATAAGTACTCGGCTATTGCGGAGGGTTCTCGAGAGGGGAAATAAAAAACCTATTAGTAAGTCGAACAAAAAAAAAATGAATACAAAACGAAAATCGATAAAGTCAATTTAGTTCTTCTGAATCTCGCATCTTTTTGAATTCAAACATTTTACTAAAATTCTCTCATGAATAACAGAACAATATAATATAATAATAATACGGCTTTATGAACCCAAAGGTCCCATACCGAAACCAATAATTGTTTCATAGAAAACATTCGGAAGAATAATAACCTTATAAATTCTTACTATTAGGTTTCTGGGCACTAAGTAGGAACTGAGTAATTTTAAGGCATAATAATAATAATTTCCTGCCTTAAACCTCCCTTAAACTTCCTCTTTAATTTGATTTCTTTCACGGTAGACTATTAATATTATTCAGCAGTACTGTTACTATTGATAAATATTACGCTGTTATTGATTTGTGAACAGTGGTATAAAAGCCGAAAATACCATTGATCACGACCTTAGTGCACCTTGGATAATTAACACATAACACATATAAGGTAGTTATTATGCATTAACAACATTTTATACAGAAATCTGCATTTTATAGTTTCATTACAAAAAGAAATAAGATTGTGCTAAAATAAAACCTAATACGAAACTGTAGGTAGACTGTTTTTTAATTTATTTCCAATTGATAAAGATAGATTACCAAGCACAGTCTCAAATTAATTATATTTTAATTCATTGAGAGAAGAATTCGGTGTCCAGCACCATATTCATTTCTTTCGAATTTTTACTCCGTCATAAGGGGGAGAGGGGTTGTTCTGCCAGAACCTGGTGCAAAGAGGTTCTGAATTGTTTTCTTTACCTCGCAGGTTTGAGGAAATAATATACAAATACTTTAGATGATGTGTTGGGTAAATTAACAATAAGATCAAAATCGTAAATACAATGAACTACAAATTTATTTTTAGAATTCATTATTTATTAATTCAATTTAATCATGTACGTGAAACAAAATTATAATTAGATAAATGAATTGTGAAGAAATGTAATTATTTGATTTGTTTATGTTATGAAGGATTCGATACCGATGAGAGAGAAGAGAGACTATAAACGGTGGGAGAGAGAGGGGAACAGTTGTTATTGTGTTCGACTATCGTCATTCTCGTCGGACAGTAATGCTTGATCAAGCCTATTAGAATGTTGTATTTTGCCTCGACGGCCCTTTTACATCTCTAAACAAAATTTGTTGCGGAACTTCTGCCTTATATCCCCTCTGTCTCTTTATTCAACTAAAGAGAAATCAGATTTTCAAAGATTTTCGTCTTTCAAGACCGACCACCGCTGTTAAGGACAAAGGAACGGAGCCAACTCTGCCTGTTTAAACTTTACCTGCCTAGAAGACGACAACGGACATCGCTACCATCATTATAAAGGTCAGACCTAATACTTTCGTTTCGTTTCCCTCTCTCTCTCTTTCGGGAATAAAAAATTAATTTGAAAACAGATAAATTAATTTACTCATACAAAAGGAACTATTTTTTTGTAAAATCATGATAGGTGTATTTTGTTTTATTTCAAACGAAAGTTTGTGAATTTTGATTATCCTATTAACTATTCAATTTTACTTGTGTGTGTACAAATATTAACTTTGAATGATATCTTTATTTTGTTTGTCAAATTAATCAGAATTATAGACTAAGAAGGTTGTTTTAAATTTTAATTTTACTGAAATTTAGAATTTTAATTATTAAAATAAATTATTTGATTTTCACAAAAATTGGGGAATTTCTGTAATTATGTTTTATTCCCTATTTTTTAATAAATTTGTTGTTCAGCGTTAACTTAAGTTGTTCTGTGGTTTATTATTTTTTTATTTTATTTTCTTCACAATTCATTTGCATCAGATTTATGGCAGCAGATTTATCAGCTCTTTTGACAGTTGCATTGTTTCAATTCAATTTTCAGGTGCTCTCTCAATTCAATTATTGGGATAAATATTTTGAATATTGATTTATTTTCCTAATCATTTTATTTTATTTTCAATTTATAACTTTATAAATGTTTTTCAATATTGTTTTCAGCTAGGGTTAAACGAAATAAGAGGTAACGGAATCGGCATTTATTTAAGGGTGCTTGGGGATTTCACATTATTATATTTCATTTTATTTTTGTGCGCCCTGGCCCCAACATGATGGACTAATGCTCAAAATAACAACCTCCCTCTCCCTTATGACGCAGTAAAGATTAGAAAGAGATGAATACGGTGCTGGAAGCTTCTCTCAAGGAAATAAAATATAACGAATTTGAGACTGTGTATGGTAATCTACCAGCATCAATTGATAAAACCTACTTTTTATTATTATACACGTGTACAAGAAATTACAACATGAAGTATGAAGTTTACAAAGGAAGTGGTTTTCCACAATATCTTCCGCTACAACATCAAATATTTCATTGGGTTCTATCACGAATTTGATGCAATTTCCGATTCGTGTTTGGAATTTGAACCAATTCATGATACGCGACGGAGCGTTTTTCCAAAATTAACCCTCTTGTACATTTCAAGGTAACGTTTAAAACTGGAAAATGGCAAAGCAAATTACTCACTACTAAGCAGTGATTCAGATAGAACGTGATTCAAAACATAATCGTAATATTGTAAAACCATTAACAGCAAAACCTAAAGTTCTTACTTTTCGAAATACAAACAGTTATTTCTATTTCATCCGAAAACAATAGCACATGGACAACCACTATCCCGCTTGCTAACACTCTATTGGATAAACTATGTCTTAGCGCAGTTTTGTGACCTCGATAGCAGCCTCTGTAAAAAAAACTGAAGAGTGATTCGAAGTACAATATGATCAAGGCACCACATTCTCATATATATATATATAAGAATACAATCATATGATAGTGTTGATAAAAATTCTGGATTTGAATGTTTGCTAACGCATAAATATAAATCAACAACACATTGTATATATTTTTTTTTTTGAGTTTGTGTTTGTGTGTATGACACACAAAACAAATAACAAATAAAAAACTTCATTCATTATCATCCGTTTTTGTACATCTTAGTTACAACTATGTAAGTCCTGAGCGTCTGCGGCTTTCAATACCAGGGGTCGCAGCTGTGAGAGAAGCGGCGGGATTCCCTGGAATTCTGCTTTGTACTCCACGCGTGTCAGCAAATTACAATCACATGATGTAGTTCATATAACTTTATAAACGTCTAAGTTGAAAATTCTATGCTTTAAGGTAATCAGTTTAAATGTTTGAATTACGTGTTTGGTCATAGGTATCTTATAATTTAAAACTAGAATTTTTACCAACCAATTTCGTTTCTGTCTTAACCATTGTATGTTGTACGTAGAAGACACTATTTACAATCCAGATTTAGATAAATAATTTTCATCTAGATAGCCAATTATAGAAATACTGCTTATGTACGAATAAATTAAATTTGGAAACCATGTAACAGCTGAACGTATACCATAATCTTCAGAGAGCTCAACCATTTTCGTAATGGAAGCATTTATACCGAATTTCATTATACACATTTCCATACTTATCAGTACCAGAATGATAATTTAAATCCAAACGACCGCTTACTTTGCGGTTAGGTCATTTTCTCTTGAGCGAGTTAGGAAATTTATTCCGAACTTTTCCTTCCTTTGTGTAAGTTATCCCCGAACTGTCTAACTCATCCTAAGAATTATCTTCAGAATAAAAGTAATCGGAAAAGCGTTTCCATTCTGCAAAATTAATTAGGCTTCTCCTCTACCCATGGCAGTTCAAGCTAAAATTTTTAATCTTTAAAGAACTGGATTTCTTTTTTTTCAGATTCATAAATTGCTCAAGTTAAGAATTAAGAAGATATTTACTCTACATTATGAAGTATTGTAGCATTTATAAAGTACGAGTGGGAGGGACCGTCTTGAGGAATAATAATAAAATAATATTAATAATATTTATTTATTTTTATTTAGTTTCAGTACAAAGCATGGGAAATAGATAGCTGCAGGCATTGTCAACAGTTTCAAAACAAAGTATAATTAAGTCTCATGTTTTTACCTTACCGTCCGATTTTATTTACAAAAAAGTATTTTTATACTAAATATAGTATTTTCAAACAATAATTTCACATTTATTAAAATGTTAGTGCACAGAACTTGCTTTCAAGGTATGAAGTTGCCATGATAACGATTAGGGACAGAAAAGTACTCGCACAAGCTTTTTATTACATAGATTACTTACCTTAGCTTAGAAACAATATTTGAGTAGAGTAAACTAAATAAATTAAGATAATTTTAACAGGAAAATAATGTATGATATCAGAAAATGAGTTAAAGCTCATAATTTTCTGAAACTGCTGTCTATAAATAAAATATCCGCTTAGAGTGGGTACGCTGGGATAGCTGCATATGATGTACTATCCTACCTAGCGTGTGATTTAAGAAGTTGAAGCTTGATTAGTATCAAGGAAGAGATAAATTGGAGAGGTAATAAAACAAAATGCTAAAATAATACAAAATGCCAGTACAAAAGAAAAAATTTCCTAATTTAAATATTAGTACTCTTCATTTAGAAGCAATTAATTTATTTTTAATAAGGTAGGTGTTCTTAATTGAATATTCAAGTTTTTACTTATATGGGTACCGTTTTATAATAAGCCTATAGTGAAAACTGAATATCTGCTAAGCAGGAAGTCAAATTGGATGAAGACCAACGTAAACACTTCCACTTGGAACTCAAGATCGATATGAACCCAAAGACTATTTTTAGTTTCAGAATCATCGATTTAGCAATCTCAAGATGTATGTAGCAAATTTATTTTTTAAAAACACATACATTTACCGTCAATTGAAAAAGGTTACTATAATTAGATTTATCTAAATTTTAATGCAAAAGCATATTTAAATGCTTAGGTAAAAAAAAAAAAACCTCATAAGTTATTTTGCATCTTATAATAAACTTTAATTGTATTTATACATGATCATTTAGAGGCTTCAAACATCTTCTAGAACACAGTATAATGTACCTATAATAGAACACTGAGCCGTATAGGTAATAAATTACACTGGCCCACAATAGACAATTGAACGATGGCAATTCGAAATAGATTAAGCCGACTGGCGCAAAAGCTGGATGTCGAGTAGACCACAGTCTGATTACAACCTTAAAGGGAGTTCGCTTAAGTGATACTAAGCTCAAGGGCAATAGTACAGATTGTTAATCTACTATATTATCATCCCATCTTATCTATAAAATAACTTTTTTAAATAATTTAATAATTAACATAAATATATTTTTCATCTCTTAAGTACGATAGTATAATAATCCGTTAATAAATAGAATCATGCAAAGTTTCATGTACGGTTGTACAACGGACTATACTGGGAAAGCTCCTAAAAGTAACAGGAAAATCAATGAATGAAACCAATATTAAACTCATTCAATAAAAAACAAAAATTCGCATTTCTTAACTTAAAAGGTATTGGTATTGGTTTTAAATTTTAGTAACTCTTTGAATAATATGTTTAACCAAAACTTTAGCAGTTTGAAGAAGGTTTTAAAATCTCAAATTTTTGGTTCTTCAAATTTATGAGGGTATGATAACCCGCAATCCCGCCCTCTCCTCATGACGACGTCACTGGGATCAGCGATTGAAGCCAGGAGTAAATGAGCTATCTAGCAAAAAGAAACAGTATATAACATTTATGTATGAATTCATTCATAATAAAAGTATTGATGAATTTTAATTGGTAGATAATTTTATCATGCTTCTTATTTATCTTAATAATAATAATAATTTCTTAATAGCTAACTGTAGAGAAAAAATAATTTGATGAGCAGATGTATTTAGTTTTGATTTTTCAATAATTTTCTAAGAAAACTGAGAACATTATAACAGCACATGACATAAGAAATTTCGGCAGCATTATTTCAAACAATTAAAATAAAATAATAGAAATATATTCAAGGTAACCTCAGGAAGTTTCCAAGAATTCAAGTCAATAGTTGATTATAAAAAGATGTTTTTGAGGATAATTCGACCAACAAAAAAAAACATAAAAATAGTTTTTAGTATAGTATAGTATCTTTTCAAAAAATATTAAAATCATAAAGGTACTAAACTTTCTTGCTGAATCTAACCCTTGAAAAAAAAAAGTTCAAAATTCTGAATGACAGCTTCGAAAGCGGCAAAGAATTATTTTTTCTTCACCGAATTTCTTTCATTGTATTCCAAATTCAAATTTAAGCCTCAAACAATTGCACCCAATCGTCAAAAACAATTATTTTCAGCTTGGTTATTCCAAGATCTTCCTCAATCCTCAATATGCAGTAGAGAGATGAACCACAGATGATGGCAAAAATTGTACAATTTCTTTTTTATATTTCCCAGTTTCAATAAACCACGTATTATTATAGATTTTATCTATAATTATAATTATAGACTTTGTCGTATTAAATGCCGACAGGAAAAAATAAACTATTTAAAATGATTTCTTGTATAAAAGACAAGCAAGGCTTTTAAATATAAAAAACAGCGATTAAAGTTCCAACTCATTATAACAAAGAAAAAAGAAAAGTCTAGTAAGAGTGGCTTACTCCAGAGTTTTCTTCTGACTAGTCTCATCTAAAATTCCGAAGGAAAACATCATCCTGCAACTTTGATAATTTGTATGCAGGTTACTCTATGCTAGCGGTTCCGCGAAAAACTTTTGAGTGCTGAGAAACTTAGCGCATTTTCTGTCTGTCCTATTCAAACGTCACATTCCTAAAAAAAATATTACATATGAGCATGCATTACATATACCGAAAATGAAACCCATACAACAAAGTTAACCAGAACAAACTGGAAAAATAAATTAAGTAAATATCCGCAGCCTAGGAGCGTTTGTGCATGGAACATGGGAGAGGACAATTTAGAACAGCTTTCCCAACAATAATTGTCTTTTCTATTAAGACGCAACATTGTATAAATAAAATCTCAATTGCTTAGCTTGAAACGTATTGGTGTAGGTTTTAAATTTTAATAACTTCGAGTAAAATGTTTTACCACAATTTTCGGAATTTGAAGTAGGTTCTCAAATCTCAAATTCCAATGGATTGCAGTGGCACCCACTCACCGAAAGAATAAAGCATCACTGTTACCGTCTGTTTATAACCTGATCTATCTAAACAAAACATACATCGTGAACTCGACGAAGGTATAGCAATACACGTAAAACATGTGTTCCTCAGTTCGGCTATGGTTTTGATTTTGTAAGAAAGTTATATGATTCAAGCAGATAAATTGCTGATTTATTTGTCTATAATTATGCATTAATTATTCACAAATTGTATTTATGTTTAAATCCAAATCAGTGACTATTTATTACTTTGTTTTTCTAAATCACTAATTTCATTTACGTTCGATTCATAATTTAGCTCATTTTACTGATCTGCAATAATTTTCGTTACATCAATATTAGCAGCCATCCGATATTACACTTCTTTAAATACATTTCAATCAGTGAAATTTAACCAACTTAGATTTAAATCACGTTTCTTACCATATAGCGTTATATAATTATTTTTTGCAACGCTGAGTAAATAGTATTAAAATATACAAAAATAATTGATAACAATAAAGTTAAATACAATTTTTTTATTCTATTAACATTTTTATAAAGTTTTTCTTAGCTTTTAGGTATTTTAGATTTAATTTTCATGTTTTATGTGTAAATTGGTAAACATTTTAAAATTCAAACAACATATAGGTAAAGTTTATCATTATTTGTTGTTATTGTTTACACGCGAAATTGATAGTTCGGCTGTGGTAGTCGAAACTGCGAGAGTGATAAGGTACTTGCACAGAGATTTATTATTCTAGAGTTAATGAATTTTGATTAATTTTATCGTGTTTCTCATAAATCTATGATTTCATAATGGCTTCATGTTATTTTAAGAACGGTCACGTCATGTTTGTAATTCATTTAAGGAACATCAGCTTTTTTTGCTTTCTTATGTTCTAAGGTTTCTCAATACACAGTCAAGTTACTCAATACACAGTCTACGAAAACTTACAAAGAATCATAGCAGCAAAATAAATGTCAACGTCATGTTCATACAAAAATATTTTCGATGTAAAAGAAACTAATATATTAAAAATGTGGAACATATTAAAAATGATGTCACAGGAAATACCTAGACTCCTATGTAAAATATGAATAATAATAATATATGAATATATATATATATATATATATATATATATATATATATATATATATATATATATATATATATATACACATATATGTGTGTATATATATTCTCAAAAATATGTTACTATTTTTACAAGATGTAATAGGAGGCTTTCTTTAGAGGTACTGGTATACTGAATAATAGGCAAACGAATACTTAGTTGTTGGTTCTCGTATATTGAATAATTTCAAGCTATTTTAAACTTCATTGAATTTTTTAAACTTTTTCCTCCAGCTGTTGGCCGCGACGTCAATTTAATGCAATACAAAGTTTATAGTGAGTACCCCGATGTCACTGAAAAACAGGAAGTGTTTGTGTTTTAATTCGATATATCGAAGTGCTTTTGGATACAGATTATTTTTGTTTTTCCATCTGATGCGTACACGAATAAATAAGAATGTTTTCCGACGCATGAGCCGAATACATACAGTCCATGTGAGAAGCATGGACTTTCGAAATTCAGTCCACACACTTGTTTTATCTGAGTGCTTTGTTGATTGTCATTAAAATTCATGTCGCATCGGAAACTGCTAAGGCTTGAATTAGAATGCTGTACCTATCGAAATCATTGATATACATGGCAACAGTATATCACAAAATCAATTTAAAAAAGGACAGCACAAAAACTATTAGATTTATACATGTGTTCCAAAATGATAATATATTTTTAATTTGTAATAAAAAGAACTGTTTTTTAATCAATTAAAAAATACTGGAAGCGTCTACAACAATTTTAGGAGCATGTGCACTCTATAGATGAAAATCTCGTTAAAACTGTACCTTCCTTATGTTAATTGGTTCAGTACTTCGCCTAAAAAGATGAACTATCAAACAGAAATAATATATACATAATTTTTTATGAGGAATACATCAGCCTTGAACATGGATGATATAACATATCTTGTATAAACATGTATGTAACAGAAATTATGCAATGTAGGACAGATTTACAAGAAGAGATCTCTTAGAGGTTAGCCCTGAGGACAGATTCACCGGCCCCGCTGTGACCCTATTGATTACTCTGTTCAGGAAGGCTTTCAGGTCTACCATCAGGCAGTTTATCCTTTCATCCTATTATCTTCGCCTCTAACACCATCTACTAATTTACAGCATTTTCACCGCGATAATATTATTTATAATTATTTTATCTAAAATACCTTAAAATCAGTTTTATATGATATTTAATAACGCATAATATACATATTACTGCATTATTCGTGGTTTCTTGATTCACTGAGGTTTGTAGCATGTTTAGGGTGTATTTTTATACCATCGCAGACTATGTAGTAAATAAGTTGATATATTTAAAAATGTAGAAAAGCATCTACGAAATAGTATCTGAAAGATTGAGAAATAATATATAAGTATCTTTGACACAGGCTTTTTAAAAATCAACTATTGACTCCGTTACGACAAGGCTATTTCCATGCCGCGCACTGGATGTTGCGAAACACCTCGGGGTCACTGTATTATTAACATCATATAACTTTTGACACGGAATTGACTGTGGCATAGAACACTTTGATGTGGGGTCCCCAAGGGTGTTTGCTATAAATTACTTTGTTGATCGATATCAGCTATTAACTGGAACAGGATTATTGCTTCAAGACCCTTATTTGACAGAGTTAACTGTCAACTACCTTCGGATCTGTAAGCCCTGATATATAATCATTCAATTTAGCAGTCCTTAATTAATGACATCATGAATATAGTGAATATCAATTGTACTTTCTCATATGAATATTTAAATATGTCTATAATAGATTTAATAATTAGACCAAATTCAAGAGAAAAAGTGCTACGACATTAAATAAAAATATGTAATATAATTTACATATTTTTTAAAATATTATTTTAATATTTTCAAACCTAATCCTTGTTCCATTTGATGAAATATTATATGCAGGAGAAGCAAGTTATAAAATATGCACTGAAGAACCTTTAAATATACAAAATGTTAAAATATGAAGTATAATAGCCCAAATATGGTTTTTTTTTATGCGATCTTACTTTATTCTATATCCGAACTGAAAAAAAATAGTAATAATAAAAAATATTAATTAAATAAAATTAATTGTTTTTACAAAACTATAATAATTTAATTAATTGTTAAAGTAAAAAAAAGAAGTAAAATAATTTAAAATAAAATTGTTTGTGTGAATACGAAACAAATATATTTATTAATTACTCCGCTATGCTTGGAAAATTTATTTTTGCTTATTTTAAGACAATAGACTTTAAGGCAGAATAAGAATTAACGCAGACAAACAAATTACCTTCACGCAAAAATAATAATACGGGAAGAGGTGGTAATATGGAACCCCACGTTGTTTTTGATTTCCCAGGACTAGACATTTCACAAAACTGTATTTCCCCCTAAAGTAATTACTTGCTTTATATATTAGTTATAGACTATCAATTTCAAATTCTCTCTCTTCTAACCAGCAAATAATAAAAATTCAATTTTATCAAAAAAAATCAAATAGGTGCCTTTAGGTGCAGGTAACATGAAACCCTCCTTTTTTAATTTATTTTAAAAAAAAATTGTTGCAAGGAAAATCAATATAGAAAAGAGGTTTCAAGTCAAAAATTAAATTAAATTTGTATGGAATTATGTCAAGAATATACGGGATGTTAAGGTCATGGTGTAAGGTCTTGTTTGAAACATAATATGGGGCATTGACTATTGTATGGAGAACTTTTGACTGGAAGGATTGAATACGTTTGATGTTCGAAAGTTTAGCTGTCCCCGACAGTTCTAGTCCGTAGGTCCAAATAGGTTTCTGAATGGTCTTGTAGATTAACAGTATGTTGTCTATTGATAGATGAGATGTTCTGTTCAGTAGTCTTTATAACTGGCCAAATCGTTGATTGAGCTCTTGTTTTTTAAGTCTAGTATGAGGGTTCCATGTTAGTCTTTTGTCAAGCAGGAAGCCAAGATACCGGACTGTGTTTGAAATGGAAAGTGGTGTGGAATTAAAAGGGACTGGTGGAAAGGATCTGCGTCAGAGCGTGAATGTGATTTGCTTACATTTTTATTCATTGACCTTGAAGCCCCAATTGTTAAGCCACTGTTCGATCAGGGGGAGATGCCTTTATAGGTTTAAGGATGCCATTTCAGAATCGGAATGGAATCACAGAATAAAGGTATCAACGGCAAATGTTGCCAGAAAAATATCAGAGTTTGTAGAAAAGTCAGTGGTAAATCAAATATAGAGGACTGGATCTAAGACGCTGCCTTGTGGAACATCGGCTGCGATTGGGTAATAGTTGGAAAATTTAGTACCACAGCGAACTCTGAAGGAACGGTTAGAGAGGTAGGATCGAAGGATTAGGTATAAGGATTGGGGTAATTGGATTTTGAGCTTGAAAAGCGAGCCATCGTGCCACACCCGGTCGAAAGATTGTCCATGTCCAGAAAGGCGCCGGTGCAATATTGCTTGCTTTCAAGAGCAAAGGATATATAGTCAACAACACGAAGACCTTGCTGAACTGTGGAATGTCCTGAGCGAAAATCCAAACTGGTTTTCTGGAACTAGCGACAGGAAAATATTTCTTCAAAATCATTATTAAAACAAGTGATTTTTGCTGGCTTTAATAATGAATTTATATATGATATTTCATATATATATATATATATATATATATATATATATATATATATATATATATGATATATATATTATGAATATATAATATCATATAGCAATTGTGGCAAACCAAATAAAAAAAGGCTCCACAGCTGACCCATGTAAACCGACGTAGATCATTACTTAAATTATATAATATGTATATATTAAATTAAATTAAATATATATATATATTAAACAATCGATTTTTGTTGGATTTAATAATAAATAATAATAAATTCATTATTAAAGCCAGCAAAAATCGCTTGTTTAATATATATATATATATATTTAATTTAATTTAATATACATATATTATATAATTTAAGTAATGATCTACGTCTGTTTACATGGGTCAGCTGTGAAGCCTTTTTTTATTTGGTTTGCCACAATTGTTAGCCGAAGAAACATTATAAGATAAAAACCATCTGTACAAAACGACCACAGTGGATAGTAGAATGTTTCTCGATTATCAAACAGTTTATTCTTGGATTAACGGACTAAATGCATTTAGATCGTAAATCGGGCGACGAAGGATAGATAGACCAATAAATGAGGATAACTGGAACCCTAATAGGAATCCCACTAGCTCCGGTCCCTTTGTCTCTAATGGAAAAGCGATTGATGTTGTTCTCCTCATTGGGGTTTGTCTCGGCCATTGGAAGGGTTCTTGAGGGAGGGGAGTATGTGAACAGGTGTCTAGGTTCAGATGTCCCTCCAAAATGTTAGTACGAGATATAGTATCAATTTGGAAAACCAGACCTCGTAGAACATCGAATGATTATTCGAGTGTATTGTTAATAATAAAAAAATACGCTTTGGGGTATTAAATCAAAGTCGTTAAATCCAGTAGCCATTATTTTACCAGTTAAGGAATACAGTCTATGAACTACATCACTAAGTCGTATTTTCACTAAATTACAAATATCAAAATGGCAGGAGT
Organism: Rhaphigaster nebulosa; assembly: GCA_948150685.1. Taxonomy (NCBI): domain Eukaryota; kingdom Metazoa; phylum Arthropoda; class Insecta; order Hemiptera; family Pentatomidae; genus Rhaphigaster; species Rhaphigaster nebulosa. Next base: position 131,030,765 of record OX411308.1, read on the forward strand.
TTGAAAAAAAGTATAGAACCCCAAAAGGCACTTGCCTAACACCAAATCAATTCACAAACAAATTATTACCCCTTGGAAGGATTTCATAATGATTTGAAGGGTATATATATATATATATATATATATATATATATATATATATATATATATATATATATATATTTCGAGATTTTTAAGATTATACGCACCTCTACAACCCCTTCAAATCATCGAATATTGGTTTGTCAATGAGTAAAGATATAAAACTCGCAAATATGAGATATTATGTAACTTACTGATTTTTAAGGAGACACCTGGCAAAAATTTCGCCCCGGCCATCTGTAGGCTACATGATGATCGTTTGGGTGTGTGTGTGTGTGTGTGTGTGTGTGTGTTTGTTTGTTCTAATCTATTAATCGTATTCTAGGAGTTATGAAACGGATGCAAAATGCACACCAATCCCCTCCAATACAGTGCAATACTCAATTATTTTCCGAGAAAATACGGCTAAAAAGCTTGCTTACATAAATTGGTATTTGCCATACTCGTGCCAAGTTCACTACACAACCTTTATTAAGTTAACGTTTATTAAAATTTGTTTTTAAATAAAAAATTATTTTATCCCTCCCCCCAAAAAAAGGAATTTTCAAAGGAAAAAAAAGTTTACTAACTGAAACCGTGAAACTAATTGCCATTCCGACAACTTTATTGACGTTTATACAGATTTATTGTCGTTTTGACCCTGTTCCTTTAAAATGCCTGCAAGAAAAAATATAAATAAATAGGTTACGAGTGTGATATTGGTGATACTGTCGCATGTGTGTTATATAGTGTGTTTCGAAATATTCTAATATTAAACTTAAAATACTTAGTAAGGCTAAATCAGACCCGAAAAAAATAAAAAGACATCTAATATATATGAACACTCGACATATACTTCACAGATATTACAAAGCTCCAAGTGGTGGTAAACAGGAGGCGAGAACCGATTCGTTAATCGTCTGAGCTGCTAAACAGTAAGAGATGTTTAAATAAAGGCGACTTGATTTTATTAAGGCCCCTTCAATTTAAAGAACTACTTTAGATCTGCTGCTCCCTTCGAGCATTGAATCAACTTGTTAAACGGAAAAACTGAGGGATTAAGCACTTTATTTATAGGCTAGGGGAAGTTTTCCTTTCTCCCCTACACAAAGCCAGCAATATCTCACCAATGAATGGATATCAGGAAATTCAAAAATAGGCTGGAATTTCGCCATTTGCTTATTGTTCATGGTCGAAATTTTGATTTAATAATAGCCTTGGTATACAGCAGACGTAATTCACAGTTACATTTTCAAAAAAAATGGATAAAGAATGATAATTTGTTTTTTGAATGAACGAATAAAATTCAATAACCGATAATGAGATGTAGTAGTCTTGCTATTTAATAAACTTAAAATAAAGCTTTGATTATTTAGAAAAAAAAATAATACACATTTTAATAAGTTAACAGGTAACATCAATGGTCCTTCGTTTTAATTGTATTATTTATATCACTCCAAAGTTTTTAATTCTTTAAATTTAAATATTTAAAAAAAAATTAATTTTAAATCGGCCAAACGAATTTTCACCAAATTTAGTTAAAACCGGAAAAAATAATGAAGACTTTAAACATTACATTAAATATTTTTAAACTGAAGATGGATTAAAGATTTTCTCATTTTAAGATCTATCGAAAGTTTAGCTGCAGGCTAATAAAGAAGTTATAATACGACTCTCGCGAGAAAAAAATAGAGTCTCCCCGTTTTTATTTATTTTTTAAAAATTTAAATAAGAGTATCTCGACAGAATGTCAATCAGAAATTTAATTATTCATCTACATATCAAAGAAACATAGCTCTCAAAGTTGCTTTGAATCAATTTTCATTAAATAAAATTAACATTAGACAATTCTCGCTAACTATATTATATGTTGTAACAAACAATAGACTATTTAGCAATAATAATAGACCACCAAAACATTTCCCTAGTGTAAGCTAATCTTTCACAAACTAACTAATTGAAATCTTTACAATTTGGCTTGCTGTAGGTGCATAATAGCTTAGTTTTCCAGTTAGCACCTTATAATAAACTAAATAATTCTTTTCGAGAACAGGTTCCCCGCCCAAAATGTTTTCTCTTATCATTTTATATATATGACAGACCCCCAAGAAGTAAATGGGTATCTTCCTTTTCTTCTCAATTACATACCGGCCAGTTATATCTATCCACAGCTCCTTACGGAGCAACTACGTTTCGTAATAATCATACCTGATTATTTCATTATACCAAGATTTTCTTTGCTTTTCATCTAGTCATCGTTGAAGTCCAGACTTTTTCTTCCTTCCAATAATATCAAAATACTATTAAACACTATCTAAAGGCCCAACTTAGTTATGCTAAGACTTGCTGCGAACTTATGGGAAAATTTCGAAAATTTGGTTTAATAGTCTCTCTCTCCCTCTCCCTCACCCTTTCCCTCTCCCTCTCCCTCTCCCTCTGTCTGTCTCTATCTATCTCTATATTATATATATATATATATATATATATATATACTTCGAACACTTCTTTGAATTATCTTCTTCTATTATTTCACATATATATATATATATATATATATATATATATATATATATATATATATATATATATATATATATATATATAGTTAGAAGTTAGTTAGAAGACTAGGAACGAAGTAAAGAGCGGAAGGACAGGCAACGCCAATAAGTTTGCCGCATTGGCGGAAGCTACCAGCTGCTATCAATAGCCGTTTTTGTCCTCTTCCAAGCCAGCCAATGTTAATTTTTTTTTTATAATGTTTTTTTTATAGAGTCGTCAGTTACTCACCAAAAAATTCCAAAAGTTCTTATAGAAAATGTAAAATTAATATTAGCGAAGAGTAAACAGTAAAAGAGTTTAATGTAATATTAATTTGAAATTAGTTACAAGAAGCAGATTTTTTTATTTACATACGTTAGCGGAATTAGTTCCACATTACCAGGAGCTGTAGTCAGTACAATGATCCTAACTATACTTAGAAAAGGCGACTAGCAGACAGTCCTAAAATCAAACTCCACAGGCCTAACTAAATCAATCACAATCGGGTGCTGTAAAACCATAAAAGTGGTGGAAAATCTAAATATCTAAATGTTGTGGGGATAGGTTACAATATTAAAATACATTTTCTAGAGAGTGGTACCTAATACGCATTCAGCTTGCTCCTTTATAATTAATTCTTTTCAATTAAGAAAGACTTGTTAATAGTGTATAAAGCAACGTTACAGGGGATATCAAGATATGGAATTGTATTCATGCAGAAAAGAAATTTTATATATTATTAAACGGAACAACAAAATACAATGAAAAAATAAAGCAATAACATATCGATTAAGGAAACGTTTTTCATAAGATACTTTAATAACAAAGAAACAAAACAAAATAATTGTTTTATTCATGTTATTGAACCTCAGCCATAAAAACCTAAAAAATATAACTAAGCTTCCCCATATACAACTTTAGTTATTTGTCTTATCTCAAAGTGGAAAAAACATGATATCTTGAAAAAGAAAATAAGATCCCATTTTTTCACACTATGAGAAACATGAGATGGGGCAAAAGAGTGCCATTTCAAGCACTAACACCGTTATGGCCCAGCTCACGCTACCAGCACAAGCACGTAATACGACGCCTCGAGGGAGTTCTCTCATATTATTAAAATGGTATTATCTCCCTTCAAGAAAAATAATCAGTAAAGATAAAAATAAGATATAAATCTAAATTTTCACATTTTTCTTGACTTTAGTCAACATTGTTAACTTGACGAATGGCTATTAATTTTCACTTAAATTTTGGCACACAAAAACTAGAATAAAAACATGCTATGATAAAAAAAGGTATGTATGTATTTAAATGATTCGCTTTGCACGTATATTTTCACTAATGCTTTTCAAATACTTAGCAATGATATATCATCAAATAGTCTTACAACGATGAAATACGAATTGCATTAAATATAATACAGTTTTAAAAGAGTAGAAAGAAATATTAATGGATATAGTTAGACAATACGAGTATAGATCTCTTCCTATCAGTTCCACTTTTGAGATAACTGGGACGTACGTTATGATATTAGTATTAAAGGTTCGTATTCATAAAAAAATACAAACTGATTTAAAAATGTTTATTTAACGAAAAAAACAAAAACAATACAGGTATCCTACTGAATACAATAAATTTGATTTTTAATTTAAATCATTTCAAAAATCCAAAATCAAACGTTATAAATTTCACGAAACAGTAAAATATATTTATTAATTGTAGATCGTTTTGGTCAGTTTATAATTGCTACATTTTTTTTAATATACCAAGATTTGGAAGATTATTGATATATGTACCTTCGGACTTCTACACTTTTTTATTAAATTATGACGTTTCGGACAGTTTGTCCATTATCAAAATATGTTTATCTATAACATACCATTTACATCATATATATAAAATTATTTAACAACCTATTATTATTCTATATGATTATTTTTTTTTTTGAAATGTTTTAATTAAAAGTGATAAAAACAAAGCAATTTTATTCATGTTTTTTTTTTGCTTGTTTATGTACCCCTGAAACGTCCTTACGTACTACCGTGGGGACATCTGGCTTAGAAGACAGATGAAGGGTACATCTTTAATGTTTAAGATATAATTGTGATTTAATTATCTGTGTAATGACTTATTATGCACAATTAAGTAATATGAATATTTTTATTTGATTAGTTTGTATATGCTATTTATAGCAGAGCATTCTGAGAACGGAGGGTTGTCACTAAACATTGGTAGAGAAATAAAAGAGTAAAGAACAAAGCAATAATTGTTATATAATGGAAGATTTAATTTCGCTGATACATGATTATAGACCGGAAGCCGAGGCCAAAAAATCATGTTTGATTTCAAGAAAATTTTTGATCCTGTAGGCCGAAAGTACTCTCATCATAGACTGGAAATATGAACGTTTGACACCCCAGATCGGTTGCTACCAAATTTTATAGGTCAACGATTTCGTTATTGTCGTTAATTTTTTTTTCAAATTTTCCTTAGTAACTCGCTTTTAGCGCACTTTAGGTAAAACTTGGATATGATCAATTTAAAAAAAAAAACGTTTAATTTCCTGAATTTTGATATGTAATAGTTCTTAAAATTCGGAACAACTACTGAGATACGGAGCCGCAAACATCTTGCAAAATTTCAGGAAAATGAAAAAGTAAGATATTCTTTGGTTTCGCCTTACTAACAATTTTTATTAAAATTTAGTGTAATATGCCTTAAGGTTTATACAAAATATTTGTAATTACTCTCAACAGACGCCAAGAAATATTGCAATAACAATTTTAGAAAAAGTGGGCTTTATTCAGATTTTCCTCAGTAACTCGCTTCCAGTGCATTTTAGGTCAAACTTTGTCAATATCAATTTTAAATAACTTTAAATTTTTGGCAAGTTTTGTATGTAATATGTTTAAAATTCGGAACAGCTTCAGATATGGGACCGTAAACATCAGACAAATGTCAAGAAAACACAAACAGTTAGACATACAGAGATTTCGCATTAATAACTATTTTTTAGTGCAATTAACTGTAAAATTCCTGATAACCAATCTTGTAAAGGATTAAATTTCCTACAAGATTTATACAAAATATTTGAAATTACTTTCAACAGACGCCAAGTGATATTGAAATACTAATTTTCCTTTCTCTAAGATATATAGCAATCTTATATAGCAATCCTTTCATGCAAACTTAAATGCCATTATCGTATTTTTAAAGAATAAAATTTCTAAGATTCTCTAAATTTGTTGATTTTTTTTTTTTTTTGTTTAATCATGGGCGAGGTCATAAGGAATAATTAAATTGTGAGATGATCCTGGATAAAAATATGGTACCGACTAAAATAAAACGGAATAAACTTAATTACAAGAATAATTTAACAACTGATTTCGAATTTTAAAAAAAAAAGAAGCTAATTATACAAAAAAGGATTCAGATAATTTTAGTTTTAAATAAGGTTTAAAATTATACCTTCTGTATCCAAAGAATTCGATTCAAAATTTATTTTTGGATGGTTAAAAATGGATAGCACCCAGAACTAATCCTACGTTTCCTATTTTTGACACAAGATGGAAACACAATGCAGAAGGGCATGAACCCAAGAAAATATTTGTACAATTACTGTATTTTTAAGTATTTTACTAAGCAAGGAATGATTATTTATGGACTGATAAAACCACTTGATTCAAACCTTTTTCATAAAATAAAAGGAAATGTAGCGTGGCCCGTAATAAAAAAAAATACCTGGTGTGTCCATACCACGACTTTCCGACGTACATTTCATCGCTAATTTTAATCCAATTATGATTTTTATTTTTTTATGCTTAGAATTGTAAACATTTGAATTATGTTTCAAATGAGCGCCTAAATTGTTCCGGGAGATGTACAGATATCAAGTTACAGAATACTTAAAGAACGTTTAATTTCCTGCAAGCTTTATACAATAGTTTTTACTTAAAGTAGAGATGCTTTATTAAATATGTGTATAAAGCCCAATACTCTATATTTTTGCTAATATTGGTCCGATTTAGATGGTTCTTTTTTTTTTTTTTTTTGTAAGAAATTTTATTAGCTTACGAATGGACACGAAAAAACCGAATCAGGGATTCTGCTTCAGTTAAGTTTTGTTTAATTTACAAAATATAATATTAGTAATGGATTCTACTAAAAGCTTTTTCTGCTTTTTCTAGGGGATGTTCCTTATAAATGAATAGTTAGAAAGATAATAGAAGACTGTTGGGAAGTTTCATCAGAATGCTGCAGTTTATAGAAAAACACACAGGCATACAGACCATAGGCCAAAAAAAAAAAAAATTTTCCGACTCATTTGGCTTTGAAACGCATTTGTCCGTTGAAAACTGCACAACGAAATCTTGATTACAACACTTTCCTTACCTAGTAGCGATAGGAAAGTAAAACCATGGCTATCATGTCTAATACCTCGTAATCTTTGCTAATAATGGTCCGATTTATATGATGTTTTTTTAGAAAAGGAAACGGACCTGTTATCGAGAAGAATTATTTATTTTGTTAAAAAGTGCTAACTGGAAAACCCTAAATAATTATGTGCCTATATCAAGCCAAATTGAAAAGAGTTCAATTAGTTAGTTTGTTTTTTTTTAGCGGTAGAAAAGTAAAAAAAAGAAAAAAAAAAGAATTATGTTATTATAAAAAACTCTTTATAAATAAACGATTCCTGAAATACTCTTATTGCAAATACCAAAAATCACTCAAGTGATTCTGTTTCAGTTAAGTTTTGTTTAATTTGCAAAATATAATATTCGTAATGCATTCTAATCTACAAAAGAGATATTGATGGATTCCAATGAAAATACTTCACATGTTATTAAAAGGTTGGTTTGCAGCAATATTAAATATGAGCAAGACTTGATCGTCGGTCACAATGTGAAACCACATAACTGTCAAATCCCAAATTTTCAGCACAGACCAAAATCGTTTGCAAATTTAAATTTTCATCATATTGAGTACCATTAAGTAATATACTATCGAGTAGAATAAATTAAAAAATAATTGTAAATAAAAATTAGGCATAAATAAAATAACTCTAAATCAAAACTTTTTATACTTACTTGGTTTCATATTGTGACTGACAATATGAAAAATACAACGTAGCAGTTCGAAATATTTTTTTTGATTTCAAATAACTAACAGTGCCTATAATTTTATAAAAAGCTGCTATTTCTCACTATGTAGATATAATAATTTTTTATATATTTTTTGTTGAGTAAATAATAATTTAACTTATTGTGAAATAACAATAATAATATCAGTGATTGATTTTTGTTTAACCTTAACTTGTGCTGTTATTGTGTGGCTTGCATTTCATTTTTCTCCTTAGATTCCTATTAATTAGGATTTCAATAAATAACAATCACTATTAAAATTCGACGCCATTACAATAAGTTAGGATTCAGCAAACACAAATTGTAGATTTATATATAATAGAAATTTTTTAAAAAAATGTATACATAAGTCTTTTAATTTTTTTAAAAATCTTGGATGACCATTTAATTAGTAACGAAAATAAGCCTGTTACAGCAGTTCACTTTATAAAAGGAATTTAATTTCAGGCTTTAAATAAAAGAATTACAAATACATTGTGTATTTAATAAAGATATATATTAAAAAACCTGATTATGACCAAATAAAAATTCAGTCCGATGCACAGAGCAACATCAAAATGGAACCTCTTTGACATACCTGAAACAAAAAAAAAAATGTCAATATAAAGAAAGCATAATTCGAGTGTAATATGAGGAATTATATTTAAATGCAAAACTGACTAAAGAATTAATTAAAATACTTCTATCTGTTTAATTGTATACAGTTTTAGTCATTTCTTCCCTTAGTACTGTTATCAGCTGTATTGTAAAAAGAAATAATAGGCAGTTAAATTAATACAGAGAAACCCTATATATTATTTTAAATTAAAAAAACAAAACAATTATTACTCCCTTTCAAAACCCAGAACTGAACATTTCACAACTTTTCTCACCATTTTTTGGAATCTACGATGAATATCCTATAAAATAGCAAACCAATTTGTAGAATAATATTGCTTCATCAGACGATAATCAGAGGCAAAGCAAACAACAAGCGAAAATTAATAGTTTGCAGAAATATTCGGTTGAATCTCACCGAAAGAATTTTTTATCTACGACCTTGAGGAATTCATAAAAGTTGCATCATTTCATTAGCTTATTAACGATATACACAACTTTGAGAGTCTAGTCTAATCCAATTTCGAAGATATATTAAAGTTGGGAGGAAAAAAAATGTTAAATACCAGTACCTACTATTTGTATCTAAGTTTTGTTTTCTGTAAATTAAATTAAATTACCGAAGTATTTCTGAAAATTATTCGGTTTTACTTGTGTACTTTGCTTTGTTGCAATGATCTTTTGACGAAGCAATATTTGCCTACAAATTGGTTTCTTTCTTATAGGAAACTCACCGTAGATTCTACCAATGGTTATGACAAAAGTTGAGAAATTACTAAAATTTGAATTGAGAGCTAAAGTAGAAATTTTTTTAACTTTATTGAAAAAACGTAGTTTTCTTGAGAAAAAAAAATAAAACATCATATCTTGAAAAGATATAAATAGAAAGTTAGACAGACCATCCCTTCTTTGAATTACTGACATTTCTTCCTGGGACATCCTGTATTTTAGATCAGGTATTCACTATTTAACAGTTCTGCCCTAAATAGCATTACCGAACAGTTTTTCTAGTCCTGGGTGTCATTTTTATTTATTGGTTGTTTTGGACAAACACCAACACATTTCACAGTGACATCCTATTCGTTTAACAAAACGAATCAAGCCATTGTATCTTGCAGAATCTTTTATCCAGTCCAAGAAATATAGATAAAAGTAATTTTGTAAAAGTTAAAACTTTAAATTAAAAAGAAAAAATAATTATATAAAAAATCAATTGAAAATAGATGTTAATGCTAAGCTTCAATAAAAAAATGATAGGATTCGTCAATTGAAAGTAATAAATGTTACCTAGTAGTAATCGTTAAATATTTAAAATCAATGAGAAATCACGATAACTACTGGGTATTAATATGATTACTTATTACAACTTCTTGATAACTAAATAAACCAATTAATTTATTTACTTTTTCAAATTATGTTTATAATTTCCTATAGTTCTACTTCCATGACATAAAAGTAACTCTCACAGCCGGAATTGTAACTGTGGCTGCAAAAAGCAATAACTTAAAACATTACAAAAAAATAATAATAATAAGATTAATTAAAAGTAATTATTCCAATACTTATATTTTTCATTATATATCTTCAACAGTGAACCAGAGGAGTTGATTAATTGTAAATTTAAGTAAAAACTCTCGGAAAATAATTACAAAAGTGCTCTTTATTTCGACATTATTTAAATACAACTTTATATATGATGAGATATGCAGATGGAGATGAAAATTTCATACAACTAATTAAATATACTTACACACAACAAATTAGTTTTATTACCCCCTTCAAAAATAAAATGAAATGATGCAATTAACGATATGAGAATTTCTCACCCCTTGTTAATTAAGCATGCCATTAAGGCAAATTAAGTGAGGACAGTTCCTGATAGTTAAGCCGTTGCTCGGAAGATAAGGGCTAGGTAACATTGAAGGGTAGACAAAGGGCAAGATAAGAAAAAGTTGGGATAACTGTTTGTCCTGGGGCGGTAATGTTATCAGCCAGAGCCGGGAGATGTCTCTCCGTTAAACCAATTCTTTTATGCAACTCTTTCACTTTGTTCTCAATTTTTTTTTTTTTTTTTTTTTTTTTTTACTCTACACTCTTGATTCCAATCTTCCCAACTATAAAGTGATACCCATTTTTTCTTTTTATTATTTTTTTCTTTAATTTTTAAAACACGGCAGTTGGAATTTTTTAAAGAGGATACTGACTAAAACATCAGTCCGCTAGTCTTAAAAAAGCATTGCCATTCTGGACTTAAATTAAAGTTTCTTTTGAGTTAATTTAATTATACTCGTGTTGTTAGAAAAATAAATAAAAAACTTACTAATGATTTCGAAAACTTACTAGTGAATTATCGCACAAAATATTTACTGACGACTTTCATTTTGGTTTATGTTTAACATTAGACCTTTGTAATCGACCAAGAAAAAAAAATTAACCCCTCCCCCCCTCAAAATTTGAGATTTTATGTTTCAACACGCCTAGAATTCTACTACCGAATAAAAATAAAAAAAATCTGTCAGTCCGCTAGTCTTAAAAAAGCATTGCCATTCTGGACTTAAATTAAAGTTTCTTTTGAGTTAATTTAATTATACTCGTGTTGTTAGAAAAATAAATAAAAAACTTACTAATGATTTCGAAAACTTACTAGTGAATTATCGCACAAAATATTTACTGACGACTTTCATTTTGGTTTATGTTTAACAATAGACCTTTGTAATCGACCAAGAAAAAAAAATTAACCCCTCCCCCCCTCAAAATTTGAGATTTTATGTTTCAACACGCCTAGAATTCTACTACCGAATAAAAATAAAAAAAATCTGTCAGTCCGCCGTCCACCGCCCGCGTCTTTTTTCTGACTACTGAACCGATTTTCTTTATATTCGGCAACAAAGTCGCAGGTCACCCCAGGATGACCTCACTCGATATTATCATCCGTCAGTATGCTTCAAAATGGCGGCCGATTAGAGATTTTATAAGCCTGTAACTCAGCCATTTATAAAGATAGAGGAGAAATGTAAGGTGTTCCGTCCAAAATTATTTGATTTTGTTATGATTTGTCGAAAGGTGATGAAATTCCTTACATAATAAAAAAGAATCATTTAAATCGGATAAGTATTAGCTGAGATATAGCGTAATGAACTTCGTAGACTAATTCTCCGGTGCTGCATGTCATCGTGGCACTAGGCCTCCTGACTTATCAATTGGGCTTCTGAATTCCTCGGATCCCTCTACGTCATACTTCCTTGGATTATTTCTGCACTTCCTTCAGCTTCTTTGTCTTTCCTTTTTCTTTTCCCGTTGAAGTGCAAACCCGATATTTTCTTATTTACCATTTCTCCCTCTGATTCCATGTCCTAACCATCTCAGCCACCTTGCATTGACAGTTTCTTCGTAACATTCCCAGTTAGGCACTCTCACGGCTATCATCTTGGGGCAAGCTCCACATTTCTGCTCCATAGGTGATTACTGATTTATTTCTCTGCTGAACTTGGTTGATATAGTAGTCTGCAGATGTTTCTTTCCCGAATCACTCCAAATGCTCATTTGAAAGATAATCTAATTACCTAAACTGTAAACCAAAGCAATAAGGAAATATAATGGACAGACCAGATATTTGATGGACAGACCAGATATTTTTGGAATATTACTATTTGGAAGTAATAAACCATTTTGTAATAAAATGCAACGTTTTATCATTAAAGATACAAAATGCGGATTGAACTAAAAATTATTTAACAAATTAAATTGCTATGTGAAATATATTTGTACTGAAATTATTTTCTTAAAATGTAACTAGTAATAAGATAAATGTAGCAATCCATAAAGAAAGGGAAAAAAATGTATTCTAAGCAATGGAAATTAAGGTAAGAAATGAAAATGGAAACTTCGCTACGAGATATTCGTAGATATACTATCTATTAATTGTTCTCAAATGCGATCCAACAAGTACAACAATGTTAATTATACGTTACTATACCTAGCGAGTAAAAATGTCGAAATTATTTCGCGAGCTATCGAATCTTGCACGTTGGAATAGAATGGCATTCGCTTCCGTTTCCTACGTATCGGTATGGTTTTTAAAAAACTTCTGCCAAGTCGCTCAGTATAGTCACCTCACCATTTATACTTCTTCCTCTACTTCCTTTGTGCCGTGAGTTGCAGTCTCGGTCCATCTAGCACACTGGTCCCTGTCCCTGGCTAATCTTCTCATCTCCGGGATGGTGCGTCCTCTAGCTGCCCCCAGTTTTTCAATGTAATCAGAGTACATGCCTCTGGGTCTGCCACGAGGCCGTCTTCCTTCTGGCCTAGCTTCCAAATACCACCTGGCTTTTCTGGTATCGTCCATTCTACAGACGTGTCCATACCATTTTAGTTGCCGATCTTGCATGGTGTCGCGCATTGATCTAACACCCAGATCCTCCCGAACTCTTTCATTTCTGACGCAGTCTCTCCTGGTCTTGCCAATTATTCTACGGAGAAATCTCATTTCTGCAGATGTTATCCCACTTAGGTGCTTGTCGAGGGCCGTCCAACTTTCTGATCCATACAGGAGAACTGGGAGGAACACGGATTTAAAAGTTTAAACATTCGTATTTTGGCATCTCTACTTACTTCTTGCTTGCCTATAACAGTTTTGGAGATCTGATGGTACACTCCATTGGCCTTCTTCTCTCGATTCTGAACCTCCTGGTCTATTTTACCATCTTTACTTATTATGGTTCCTAGATACGTATAAGTATTCGTAAGTTCAAGGGGTTCACCATTACACACAATCCTAGGCTCTGCATTTTCTCTTCCGACATACATGATTTTACTTTTATTAGGGTTTATTTGTAAGCCCCTAATCTTCAGCTCCTCATTCCATTCCTCCAAAGATGCCTGGAGATCCTCTTCAGAGTCAGCTATGAGTACGATATCATCCGCGTATATCATCACTTGAGCCAGTATTGGAGTTAGTTTCCAAAAACCTACTAGTGCTCTAGGGCATCTCCTTTTACACACCTTCCATATCTCATCCATAAGGAGGACAAATAGTAGTGGGCTTATTACTCCCTTATAAAAGTGGAAAGGCCGCGATGTCTGACCATTAAGTCTTACAATGCCCTTTGGGTCTTGGTACACTGATTTTATTGCACTCACCAAGTTTGCTGGCACTCTTCTTGTAGTTAGTGTGTCCCATATCTCCTGCCTCTGGACTGAGTCAAAAGCCGCCCTCAGATCCAGGAATGCCAAATAGACTGCCTTTCCTCTGTTCCACGCTTTCTCTACTATCATTCTTAAGGAAAAAATGTGGTCCTGAGTCTATCTCCCATGCCTGAAAGCCGCTTGCTCCTCTTCGATATCTTCTTCCACAATACCCAGTAGTCGCTGCTCTAATATCCTAGTATTTTGTACACAACTGAGGATAGACAAATTGGTCTATAGTTGCCACATTCGCTTTGGTTAGCTTTCTGGTGTATTGGGATTATGATGTTATTTTCCCATTCTCGTGGCAGCAACTTAAGATCCCAAATCTTCTGAAACAGCATTTGAAGCCATTTAATCATTTCATTGCCTCCATATTTTATAAATTCCGGAGCTATGCCATCTGGTCCTGGAGCTTTTCCCAGCTGGATTTTGTTGACTGCCAATTCCACCTCGTCTTCCCCAATCGCATCGTCCATATCTTCAGGATGAGTGTCATCTATTCTACCTCTTCTTCTGCAGTCCCTGTAGTTATGATGAAGACGTTCTTCCATCCTAAATTTCGTCTGAAAGAACTGCCTCCAGACCTCCAGCACTTCCTTTTCTTCGGTCACCAACTTCCCATGCTTGTCTTTAACGTTCCTGACCAGTTTTGACCTCTTACCCTTCAAGGCTTTCGTAATATGCCAGAACTTCCTAATATTCTCTCTATAGTTTTGTTCAAGCTCTTGACCAAACTTCTCCCAAGTCTTCGTCTTAGCTAATTTCTCTTAGTTTCATTTCGGTTCCTGACATATTCATCCCAGTGAATAGGTAACTTAGTTCTATTATAAGTTTTCCAGGACTCCTTGATCTTGACACTTCTTTTGACATCATCGTTCCACCATTTTGTTTTCTTGGTATAGGGCCTTATTTTTTGTTGTCCACATACTTCACTTGCTGTATTGAATATGTTGTTCTTTGTTTCCACGGTTTTCACTTAGTTTCAGTATTTAACTGTATACCGTGGACTCTTATAGACAAGATCTGTTTTCTATTCAATATTCATAAGTGGTCATGCAATAGCAACAAATAATTCTAATCCACTAACAGGAGAGCGATTCCTCTAGTTTTTGAATAAAAAAAAATAACATTCCTTACTCTAGGTCTCTTATTAACTTTAAAAATAATAGTACTATTCGCGTTTAAATTCTATTGCTGCAGAATTTGTGAATCCAGTTTTAGAATTTATAATAACATTTATATAACTGTCTGTTCTACAATTTTTATTTAATCGATAGTATCATTTATTGTTAATTTATATAATCAATAGTATCATCAATTGTTAACTTATGTGATCAATAGCTAATTAGTTGTTAAATTCGTCGGGTTGATTTTAGGGAAAGAAAATGGTTGTGACAATTTTAGTTATGGTTTTAGTATATATACCTTTTTTTTTTTTTTTTTTTTTTTTTTTTTTTTTTTTTTTTTTTTTTTTTTTTTTTTTTTAGTTTTAGTAATTATTCTTATTTTTGTCATAAGAATTATTCTTATTAATTGT
Organism: Rhaphigaster nebulosa; assembly: GCA_948150685.1. Classification (NCBI taxonomy): domain Eukaryota; kingdom Metazoa; phylum Arthropoda; class Insecta; order Hemiptera; family Pentatomidae; genus Rhaphigaster; species Rhaphigaster nebulosa. The sequence continues at coordinate 131,045,825 of OX411308.1, forward strand.
TTTAGCTGTATATTTTATAGCATATGCATTGTATGTATGTTGTATAATTCTATATTTTGCATATGACTTAGATCAATTGTCAAATTATTGCATCTGTATATTATCTAATTGTATTCTTGATTTTTAATTGAAAATTTATAGTATTTTGTTTAATTCTCAATATTTTAAGTTTAGTTTAAGATTCCATATTTTTCTTTTGACTTTTTTTTATAGTGTTTATTTTGTTTTGTTTTCTTATTTTTCTTCATACTGTTTTCTTCATACTGTTTTCTTCATGCGTATTGCGATATTTATAACTGTCTGTTCCAGAGTCTAAAAGAGAAATTTTGATCCATCTTTTTAGTATATTCAAGAAACACAAACGTGTTAAAAAAATTTCAAAATACCTACTTTATATCGGGAAATAAATCCTGGATTTAGCATTTTTATCCTGAATGAGTAAATAACCAAGAGATCCATAGTTGATGTAACACGCTCGAACGTTAATAAAAGTACATTGAGGGGCCCTGCATGACCATCCATCAAAGTCATCGATTCTAATCCGAAAATAATTAATCATAAAAACGTGAATGTAAACATTGCTTTATTCGTAGTTCATATAGGAGAAGATAATCCCCAGCATAGCTGTGTGGCTGGCTGAGATAACGGCGACACGGCAAACACCGCACCCTTCAATACCAGCACAGGGAGCCATAGCGAGGGCGGAACTTCAACAACCCCTAACTGGTTCATGTACTCCTGAGGACGGAGACATCGTCAGCATCATCCTCGTGAGTCATCTTACCCTCGGGTCGGGCGTCCAAAGGTCGAATTACAGACCTCGAGGTTTCCAGTCGGAAGGACAAACAGTGAGGTCACCACATGGCTTGTTCAATAGAGCGTATATAATTGACGTTTCCCTAATCCTTCCCTAGTAATACTATCAACAATATATTCGTCATTGGGAATAGGCTTAAAGATTTTAACGATATATATATATATATATATATATATATATATATATATATATATATATATATATATATATATGTATGTATTATACATTTAAGAAAAAACATCCAAGAATATCTAAAATAAATTACATTTTTGCAATTCATTATTAATTACTAGATTATTCATATTTCACTATTATTGATCAGTTCATTTTAATTACATAAATAAAAAATATAACGGCATTCAACCTGTTGGAGATACATTTAAATAATTTATATTTAGTTTAAAGTTTAAAAGATAATTAAGACATGCTTTTATTAAAAAATAAAACTTTGACTTAATGAAAATATTTTTAAGCATCGTTAAAAATAATAAAATGTTTTCAAGACAGTTTTAAAAGGTTTGTAAGTCTTTATTAGACTTCTTTTCAAATATTTTAACTCAACCCATCTTTAATCAGCATAAGAATATATCAGAGTGACAAAAATATTAAAAATAACCCAATGACATATTGTTCAATTTTTTATTTTTTTACGGAACATATTTATTAACCATATGTATTACATTCCTTTCAATAAATTAATGATTAATGTCATAAACTGTTACTGTTAATAATGCCAAACATCTAGGTATCAATAGTACAGCTCATAAGTAATAAAAGATATGCAGTAATGTTTTTTTTTCTTGTTTTTTTTTTTAAATCATTAGCTCAAAACATTCTTACTGCCTTGCCGGTAAAAAAAAAAAAATATTAATAATTGTTTACACCAATACTATAGCAACTCTTACCATATCATTTTGAAAAGAATTAAATTTCATGTTAGGCAATCTTTATTTTAATCTTCAGGGTCACTTAAAAAGTGGGCTATTATCATTTCAAAATTTAAAAAATTGAAACTTTGATCAGCTTTACTGGGAAAAAATATAATAAAATAAAACATTACATAGTTAAGCCCAGATTCAAATATAAGTGATATTTAATGATGATGGAATGTTTGGAAAGGTGGTTGTAATTGATATTATTTTATTTATGATGGGGAGAAAATAAATCACAACTCATTAGTAAATAAAACAGCTATATTTTATAACACTAAAAACAATATTTTCGCTTAAATAATTAAATAAAAATCAATACTTAGAAATATAAAGTAATAAATGACTAATATATAAGATTAATTTTACAGATTACGTTACTTTTGATCAACCTCCCAAAAGGTAATTTATCGTTTTAAAACCACTTAACGTATATTATTCAATATTTATCCTTCCATAGAGAGAAGCTAGGTATTCATGCAGGAAGTGAAGACAATTATTGTCCACAAAAACGAAAATTCCAACTCGCGTTCTACGTTTTAGACATTAAGAAACAAATTCGACTTCGTGTATGCAGTTAAATCCAAGTGACGGGAATAATATGGTACCGTTAATCCGATTTTAATGAAATGTTTAGTGATTGTGCAGGATGGCGCCATTTTTAATGGCGCCCAGATGATCTCATAAAAATTTTATCAAATTCCATCCACTACTTTGCTTAATCCACTGCATGCGTAAACATATTTTCCTTGACACATATTTATAGTTCAAAAAACGGCTCGGCCGATTTGGTCCAAAGTTGGACATTAAAGTAAAAATAATCTCGCATTGATTTTATCAAATTTCATCAACAACCTTCGCTTATGCATGTGCAAACGTATTTTCGTTTGCACTCCTATCGGAAACGGCTCGTCCCGTAGATTTTATTCTCAATTAAGAAGATCATTTCCCTTGAAATATAGTTAATCATGTACCAAATAGAAATGGCGAGGAAGCTATACTTACCTTCTTGACATACATTTTAAATTGCAGGACGTACAGAAATCTATATCGGGCATTAAAAACACAAACTATAGTGTAAATTGGACATTGGACACATTATACACAGCAACCATTGCAGTTTGGCGTGGCATATGCTTCACATGTGCATGAAGTACTTGACAGGACCGCTTGGCACATGAGTTGATACTTTTGGTAATTAAATAGATTTATATTTTGTTATTAATTCCAGAATAAATTGTAAAAGAGTTTGCCTAATATAAATTAAATTTTCATTAGGAACTTATTTAATGAAACAGTAGTAACTAGTAGTTGATCTGGAGGTATAACTCGAATTTATTGTATAACTTGAACATAAAATCATTTTATGAATGCCGTTTCATATACAAGCAGACAATAACCCAAGATCAACACCATCATCCGCCTAATGCAGCTTTATAAAAACAGGATTGCAGATATAAATATTGAAGATAAGTATAATAGGAACGGGTAAGACGGAGAGATCGGAATTAGAATCGGGCCCTTCAAAGGATTTACTGCGCTGCGGGAGCTCCCATCCACCGCTTTCTAATTCTACACCACAACTTTATTTCAACAACCTTCTCAGCTTCAATAGAAGTAATACCTATCGTCGGATTGAGAACCTTCAAAGCAGTACAATGGAAATTTTGGAATTATTTAAAAAATATTAAGTAAGGAGCTGCTCCAACATGTCTATATATATTAGCCATACTCACAGTTGGGCAACCTTAGGGGCAGGGTTATATCGCCTTTCTAATTATTGAAATTCCAAACATATCCGGAGCCATTTTTTTTAAACAATAAAATAAAAACCACACCCACAGAACTCACACATCAATCAGTAGAACTTCTTTGACATATGATTATCAATCATGTTATCAGGATTATACAACAACAATACATTAAATACACACCTAATTAAAATGAAGGACAGAATAGAGATGTTACAAACCTACAAAGGGGAAGAATAAAAAAAATTGCGATATAGAGCGCAATGATTTCATACAGTAAAACCTTGTTTATCCTAATCTTCGGATTATACGGACCGGCATTTTTAGGCATTTTTTTTACTTACAGTTCACATTGCATAATTATTTTTAACCATAATTAATTTAGTAGAACGTAACTACGTATAAATATGCCAAAATTTCGTTTTTTAGTTTGATTCAATGTACGGTTCCTGCATAGATTACACAATAAATTATGGTAATAAAATGCTTGAATTCGTTGAATTTAAGAAAGGTTTACTGGGGTGTCACAGGACGTTGGCGTTGATTTATTCACTAACTATAGTTAATAAATCAGTATAAGACAGCTTATTTAAGAATTTTGTTTTGCTTATTATATTACGCGAATTGTCCGGATTTTCGATTATCCGGATTGGTCTCAGTTAATTCGGATAATCCGGGGTTTAATGTGACTATAAAAATCCTAAAAATATTAACGTTAAACCATTGGCATAATATAATATTCCAAATAAACATACATTCGATTTATAAGATCCAGAAATATTTTATAGGAAAAAAATACAAAAAGCAAAAGAGTAATGGAATCAATACACCAGAAACATTAAAAAAACATAACAAATATCAAAATAGGCACTGAAAATATTTTTAAAAATTATGCGGGCATTATTAAAAAATTTAATATAATTTAAAAAATTATAATGATTAAAAAAAAATAGATTACAAATAAAAATTGACGTTATGATTGATGATATAAGAATATAAAATGTTTAAAATTGACAAAACAAAACAAGGAAAGGAAAAATAAGACAATAGACTAGACAGAATTAGCGGAATTTGAACAACTGGTATTTATATTATATTATGCAAGAAGGTGATGTGATCATCATTCCCAATTCAGGGTAGATACTATTTCATAGAAGATCTAGTTGGCTCCAGGAGGGTCTCCATACCCCAGTGCCTTACCCAGTGAGCTACTCCACGTATTTCCCGAAGAAGAAAAAATGCCAGGCTGACAATAACGACAATATATGATATTAATGATTTCTCTGATTTAAAAGCAATTATTACAAAGATAGATGGTGCCGCTTCTATACTTGATTAAAAGGGATTCTAAGTTTAACTTTAATATGATTAATTATTTGAGCTGATACTTCAGAGACAGCGATTGTTCAAAAGTATAAAGCGGATGAGGCAAAGTAGCATTTTCCAATTAACGAGAAACCAATCCTTTGCAGCTTTTTCAACCTGGGCCGCAGAGTTGGCCAACAATGGATGGATTGCCAACTCAAAGTTTCTTCACAAGTTCTTGAACTGTTTTTCCGAGATTTTCTTCTATACTATAGTTCACAATCGGTCTTCATTAATTGAACAAGTTTTTAGACAACCCTATTTGTTTTCAAGGCTGAAATCTCTGACGTAAAATATTTTGAACAACCTCAGAATGTTCCATTTCTTCAAGATACTTTCGTCATAAACTTCATCAATGTTGCCAGCAATTAGGATTCCGTAAAAGGCAATAAAACAGAATTTTTGGCAAATAGAAAAGATTACCAGAATAAACAAACATTGTAGTTAAAAGAGGTTTAATTAGTGTTGGCACTCACTCATAAAGATAATATATCAAGCATAAACAATTTAAAAGGCATAAACTGATAAAACGCAATGTATACTTTATCTTCAGTAACTCTCTATTTCAAAATGCAGTGTTGATGTATTGAAAATTATAAATAGAACGAAAAGTCTTCTTCAAAGACGAGAGACTTGTATACCGAAAAAACGATGGAGGCCTGGGAAGGACAAAGTTCAATGAGAAGATGCTAATGGATTCGAAGAGATGGTCCGACAACGGAGAATGCACTGCAATCCCGGAATTTTCTCCCTTTATAAAATAGTTGGCCAATCACGAAAAAGGAACCGCCCAGTGCTGGGGATCTAACCAACCAACAACGTCTTCGATTCCCTCTTAGGAAGAACAAGGAAGAAAAGGGGAACCGAAGCCGAGAAAACAACGAAGGGACTTCTTCTCGCTGGGGACGACTGCACTTCTATCGCTTGAGGGCTAACAACTAGTAGCTCTTCCCTCTACCTGCTGAACATGACAGATGCTTGGTTTCTTCACACTCCACAACCCTGAATAGGATTGGAAAGGACGTTAAATCCTAATATAATATAATATTATAAATATATATATATATATATATATATATATATATATATATATATATATGTATATATATATATATTAGCTATAAGGCCGGGGTGGCCGAGAGTGTCAAAGCGTCACCTCAGCAACCTTGAGTCTGCTGCGGTACCTTGGCAATTTGAAAGTTATTTCGTGGTGGACCCACAGAATGAATCTCGATCTCCTCACTCCGGTTAGAATAGGTGGTAACATGTAGGAATAGCCCATCCTGTTTGTCTTACTAGGAGTAGGAAATAATGTTAAACACTAATAAAAAAAATAATGGAATAGTATATAAATAGTATAATAAAGAAATGGTATATGGTGCATCTATCTAGGTACATTATTGGTAGAATAAACCATGAAATATCAAATAGAATAAAAAAACCAACGACATTTATTACCGTAGGTTATGAAAAATTATCTAGGGAAAAGAGAGATTGAAAATGTGGCTACCTACTGCAAGGAAATGAGATCTTCTCACTTGGCAAGCGTTATATAATTATAATAATATAGTTGGTTGTCTTCATATTATGAGAATGAATCATGAAAGACAACCGTGAACGTTTCTTGAGGCACAAAGATCGACCTCGAAAAACATGGATGAAAGGAATCACCAAGCTGATGGAGGAAAGAGGCAAGAAGCACGGTGCCATGAAGACGCTGACGAAGGACCGCGATGGCTGGAGCAAATGGGTTGAGATCCCTCCACGCTGAAAGGTACTAAGGATAGAGAAAAGAAAGAACAGGGTTTTCTTCTTCACCAAACTGATGTGATATATGAGATACAACGTTTTTTAAACTCTTAGCGCACAGTTATTAGCTGCCATTCGGGTTCATCTTAAGAATAAAAAATATTCCTTTTCCAATCCATTGTAAAATGAGACAATGTAAGATTTATTAAAAATTAGAGAACCTATGCCAGGTTTCTATATTATTGTAAGATAAAAGGAAACAAAATGATAACCAGTAACAACAAGTGATCCAAGAAATAATATTTCTTAAATATAACAGAAGGATTTTTCGAGTCAAAGAGTTTGGAAGTACGAGGTAAACAAACCAGTTACAGCATCTCCAGCATTAGATGATGATAACGAAATTAAGGAAACGTCGAGGAAAAAATACGTTCACAGCGACTATCCTATGCATATATTTTTTTCAAAAGTCAATAACAAATAAAAATAAATCAAATTAATAACTTCATGCATTTCTATACTTAAATTATTAAGATTATTTAAAAATGCAATCTATCCTCAAAAAATATTTTCCCAAAGATGCGAGTTTTGTCATTACAGCTAGGCACTACCGAAATTCATATTCATTCCACGAAGGAGGAGACAAAGAAGGGAAACATAATTTGGTAATGGAAAAAGAATGAAGGAGAAGCCAAATAAAAATATGATTGGAAAGGTAGGCGCGACCTTACTCAACTCCCCAAGAATCGATGGAAAGGAAACCATGGAAAAACACGGATGTCCCTTATGAGATCAGAATCTAGCGACCGAGGCATAATAAGATACTTCGCCATAACTATCATGCCTCTTCTCTGCCGAATTATTAAATATCTCTAAGACGGGATCGATGTAGGAAATATTTATAAAATATTCTCGGATTTTGTCCATTCTTTATTTTATCACGATACAATAAATAATATGACGTCTGTTTTATTTTCACTGTGAATTACATGGAATCAGTAATCAATATCTTTTTAACTAGTCTCGTCCGGGGTAATGGCAACGGTCTAAACCAGGGAAGTCAAACACGCGGCCCCCGAGATGATTTTTTTTGGCCCACAATGTTCTGAAATAAAGTGAAAAAGATACAATTTTAAACCAATGTTGTCGATTATTGCTCTAAATCCACTTAATTACATAACATGTTTTAATATCTTATCCATACTCCTGAATCCAACATGTTTTAATATCTTATCCATACTCCTGAATCCTCACTTTAAAATATCATTTAATGAAAAATAGTCCGCGGCCTTTATTGAGTTTGGCATCTAAATCTCGTCTAAATAGTTGCTCCCTGGGTTTACTCAGTCCTAAACTACAGTTCGTGTTATTCGAGGATTAATCAGCTGTTGGAAGCACAGTACTGACCATACTGGGGCGTAGAAAATCAGGCTCTTGTTACAGCCCATCCCTTTCCATCAGCGGGAATATTAACAGTTTTATTGATACTATATTAAAAAATCGCCATTTCATTCCAAACCTGATAAGAGAGAAAGAGAGAAATTCTTTACAGCAATGCTGCCCAAACACTTTGGGTTGCTCCACACACAGCATACTCAATACTAGACATCAATCCAATGCTAGACATAATGTATACAATTTATTTTTTTCCATTTTAACTCTAAATACATTATCCTCATTGCTAGATTACCATATTATATCTATTATTTTCCCCTCCTATTGTCTGTTGTAATTCTTCAATCAATCTTTAATCTATCCTTTACTTCTATTTTCCAGTGACACTCAACTATTACTTGAAATAACGCTTTTTTTTTTAGAAATAACAATTAAGAAAACGCGATAAAAAAGAGACTGGAAGCAGGGAAAACGTGGAACCAGAACAAAACCGCAGAAAATTTAGAGTGATAAAAATCGCACATAAAAAGATGAGAGAGGCAAGAAGGAAATTCCATAACGACCAATTGGGAGAAATGGAGGAAAAAATCAGGAAAAACTACACCAGACTCTTCTAAAAGGTCTTTAAGGACAAATTTAGAGGATATATACCCCCAGGACTTCCAAAGAAAAGACGGGACACTAAACGAGGAAAACTGAGGAAAATTTTGGCAAACTACTTTGAAAAACTTCTCAATTGCGAAGAATCAAGATAAAAAATAGTAACAAAGGGAAACATACCACAAAACATGGAATCAGTCCCTCCAGATGAGGAGAAGATAGACGAAATAATAGCGGCGCTTAAAAATATCAAGGCCCCTGGTGAGGACGGCGTCCTGGCAGAGATATGGAAAATAACAAGTGAAGATTTCAGAAGAAAAGTCACAAAACTATTAATGGACGACTGGATAAAAGAAGAAATACTAGAAGATTGACAAACCGCACTAATGCACCCTCTACATAAAAAGGGGTCAAATGTTTTTTTTAGTAAACAATTACAGAGGAATTTCAATGTTACCGGTCACTTATGAAATTTTCTCAAAAGCCCTACTAAACATACTAAAACCACAAATAGACCCGGAAAAGGAGACTTCAGGAAAGGAAGATCTTGCCAAGAACAGATACCTTAAAGCCTTAAATTACTGATAAAATATTACATGATGAAACCCAAAAACCTCTACATCTCCCTCGTCGATTTCAGGAAGGCTTCTGACTCGGTAAACAGAGAAAATTTACTGGAAATACTGAGGGAATATGAAGTAGACCAGAAAACAATAAATCTGCTAAAATCAACCTTAATGAACACAAAAGGTAAAATCCAAGAACTAATCAGCAAATCCTTCCAGGTAAAAACAGGACTAAGACACGGAGACGGCCTGTCACCAGTACTATTCAACATAGTACTGGGTAAAATCATGAGAGAGTACTGGAAAATAAATAACGCAGAGGCCGAAGTAGGGATCAGGAAAAACCACATAAAAATGAGCTGCCTGGACTTTGCAGACGATATAGCCCTCCTGGCGGAAACGGAAGAGGCAATTAGTCAAATAAATACCCTGAAAGAAATAGCAAAAAAATCAGGCCTACAAATTTCCTACGAAAAGACGGATTTTATGACAACAGAGTAAAACTATGACAAAAAAATAATAGAGACGAAATATGAACAAATAAGAGTTACAAAGCAATTTAAATATCTAGGAGAGACAATATGCAATAACGGTTTGGAAAAAGAGAGCATAAAAGAGAAAATCACAAAGTTGGAAAAACTAAGCTTCGCAACAGACAATATTTACAATAAGTAGAACCTATCTTCTAACGAAAAAATAAGACACTACACCACGGTGATAAAATCAGTAATTTTGTACGGGACAGAAACAACATGTCTTCATAGACTAGAAAAATTACTGAAAATACAGAGAAGGTTCCTGAGGATGGCCATCTATGGACCCAAGAAAACACAGAAAGGCTACAGGTTAAGACCCAACCAGGAGATAAAAGACCTAGAAACCGAAATAAGAATCAAAAGACTAAGATTCTACGGGTACATGATAAGAATCGACCAAAAAAATCGACAAAAAAGTCTTTAACAGAATCCGTGAAGAAAAGAGCGTAGGAGGATAAGCAAAACAAATGAGAGAGGAAACAAAAAATTGGAAATAATAGACAAAAATTGTCTGGATGGAGAACGGAAAAAAATAAAAATAAATCAAGGTTTTTGGGGAAAATAAAGAAAAACGGAAGGGTACTGCGTGGTCGAAAGAAAGGAAGCAAAGGCACGCAGAAATTATGAGAAGATACTGGGAGAAATGAAAAGCGAAAATGAGAATGGCAAAGTAATGATATTCACATGGTCTTAAAAGGCCGTTTCGTGAAAAAAAAATTAAGAAAAAACTAAAAGCAAATAGTTAATAAAAAAAACTACTTAAAAATTAATCAAATGTTCGCATTTCAGACGAGCACACAGCATCAAAGGGGTACAAGAAATAATAAATAAATAAAAAGATGTGGATAACACCAATGGAAAAACTGTTGATAAGTAAAATTATCTGTAATCAGACATGTTACAATGGACGCGTCTTTTTTAGTAATTTTTCTTTAGCACAGTCAAATTCACGATACTCCTACTATTATTTTTAGACAAATGAAATATTAACCATAGAAATAAATAAAATAAAAACATGGAATTATAATCAATATTTTTATTTTTTATAATTACTTTGATTTAATTCTGCAATTTTTTAATTTTATTTAATCATTTAAATAATTCGTGACACCTTCGTGGCATTCGCAGCACACACATTGAGAACTACTGCTCTTGCCAACAAAAGTATCATGTTTTTATGAGTTCTTATAAGAACAGAAAACTAGGCATTAACAACTAAATCGTAAATGGAAAGTAAAGTTTTTGCAAACCTGGTTAAGCAAAGAAGGGGCTACTGAAGTAAACAAATGGGAATGAACAAGTTGAGGCAGTGCTCTCTCAGCTCACTCTTTGAGTTTGGATGGGAACATAAATATTTGAGGGCTACGGAATTCAAGATTTGTTTTTCTTCAATTATTTGCTCCAATTCAATCTACCTTTACTCGAGGGACTTGAAATTCTAATATTGAGTTAAATAATAAAACTCAATCAAACAGAACTTAATTTCACTGAAGTCAATAGGAACTAATATGAGTAAATGTAGCCTTCCTCGAATCGCCATGTTTAAGTATGGTGAGGAGCGACAATTCTATAATCCTTTTTTTCTTTATTTCTAATTATAAGTTTCAAAATAGAAAATAATATCCCCATTAGCGCCGTGAAACCTCCTACCTGACCGAAAATTAGCCGTGTGATTTTGATATTATTAAAAACAAGATTATATCTTCTATATGTTAAAACTATGTTAAAAGATCGTAACGTGATTTATAAATAGATCAAAAATAATTGTTAGTGTTAATCGCATACACAACAGTTACTGCTAGAAATCACCCATGCCACAATTCCAAGAAGGAGGTTTCAAAGCAATTTACCTACCATGTTGGAATGTTTATAATTAGCTAGTAAAAGAGCTCATAAATAAGTTTTTCTTTCGTCCCGTAAAATGTTTTTGACACATGTTTTTACTATATCTGGATATCGATATTTCGAAGATAAAAATACTAAATACATAAACCCGATTAAGGAAATGTATATCGAACTACATCTCATGATAATGCGATACATTAAAAATGAATTACATAAAAAATAATTTTTTTCAATGAAAAATATAAATAATTATAAAAAGTTCGTCTATCACGTCTAACTTAAATACGTGTACAGTTGTTATGATATATGTTATGATAACATAAACATATGAATCAGTCTCACATAATAATGAAATTATTTTTATATAAAAAAATCTGAATTAATAGGATTATTTTGATATGATAGAACATGCACAGTTTTAAAATACTTTCTAAAGATGTTTTTTATTGTAGCCTACAGGACTTTTCGATCCCATGCATATAGATGGGGATCGAAACGACCTGTATGCTATAATAAAAAAATCTTAAGAAAGTAGTTGAAAACTGTGTACGACCTACAACGCTATTAAAAATTTCAAATTCAGTTTTACAGGAAAGAAAAAAGAAGTTTAAAATCGCACTGTATCGCTTGTTGTGGATATTTGTCAATTTTTATATTTGAAGAAATACATATTTTATTACTCTTTTAGCTTTTTTACGATATCATACTTGAAACATATGATCATAATAACGCAGATAGTATAATAAAATAAAAAATAGAAAAATTGGACATACAACAGTTAACCTCTGACGTACATTTATATATGGTGATGTATAGCCACGATAGATTACGTACGATAGGAGATTGTCCATAAATTTCCAGAAATTCCGTTATGAGCAATGATGTTTCATATTTATATTCATTTATTAATCGAAACACCAGGAAATGGTGTACCACAAGTAGGTATAGTCGACCTATATTCTAGGTTCAAAAACGAATAGCTGTGTGATTTCTTTTAGAGAGCTCTCTCATCTTATTGTTACTGATTGAAAAGGTGTTACAGATGGAGAGAGTTCAAAGACAAGAAAGTTAGCGTGCTCCATTTTTGTGGTTTCAGCGGTTGGGAGAACTAAATGTGTTGTGCGTGCTATATGAAAACTCTCTCTCTCTCTCGCGAGACCATGCTTCTCTTATTTTATAAATGATATTTCTATATAACTGTAAAAGCCACAGCATTTGATTAGAGCAAGAAACTCTTCACTGAAATATTTAATACTCATAAAAAATATATATATATATATATATATATATATATATATATATATATATATATATATATATACATATGTGTGTATATATATATATATATATATATATATATATATATATATATATATATATATATATATTTATTATATATATTTGGCTTTATTATATATAATTAACTTCATTAAATATAATCAACTTATATTTATTATTAATACATATATATATATATATATATATATATATATATATATTAATATATTAAAATTCAAATAATAGTGGATTAAATCCTTCCACATATCACAATTTTCTTTTATTGGTAACTTTCATATTGTTTCGGGGTACACCTCCATTCTCAAGGTGTTTTTCTACAAACACCATACAACTAAACGATTAAAAATATCTATTTAACAATATTGCACATAAGTCATTTCATTGATCATAAATACCTTTATACTCTTGTTGCCTAAATTCATCCATATTAATTTCGTGTGTTTATAAAAACCAAAAAGAAAAATTGGGTTCAATATGTTTTAGAAGCATTGCTAGATTGGTGCACTACATATTTTTATCACGTTCATACTGCTCTGGTATTAACCCCTTGTATAAGTTTATATATTGTATATTATTATATAAGTTATTTATATAGCCCTCACGTATCTGCAATGACTTATGTGCAATATTGTTAAATAGATATTTTTAATCCGTAGAGTTGTATGATATTTGTAGAAAAGCACTTTGAGAATGGGGGAGTAACCCGAAATGTTAGTAAAACAATGTAAAAGCTATTGTGATATATAAGCGAATATTGTGATATTTGGAAGGATGTATTTCACTAATACATTATTAAATAATATTCTTTGAGAGTTTATCAATAATAAATTTTACAATATGAATTCTATTGGCTATATTTTAATAATTAATTCTTACGTTGATAAAATAAATAACATTTTAATATATGTGATATAAGATGTAAAAACAAGTGCAATACGGTACTGCTAGGAACGAACTCCAATACTAATTTCCACAGGCATAAGATTATCAATTTTTAAATTATTTCGCTTCATTACCTGATAACGATAGAGAACAAATTGTGAATAAATAAAAATTAGAACTGCTCTAAGAAACAGACAAATATTCGTAAGTTGGTAGTTTTGAGAGCTGTAGAATATGTAATAAAAAATTCACTATATACAGATATACAACAATATATAAAAGCAATAAAATCTTCAGACTCCATAATAACAGAGAAATACAGGACCACTTGACAGCGAAAATAAGATATAATTTCATCAAAACCATAAATTCCCGGAAATTATTTAAATTGGCTATTAAAAAAAATGGGTATGACTTGAAAATCGTTTTACTAAAGTGTCATCCAAAGTGTACTTATACCCTCAAACCAAAAATCTGCGATATCCTTGGTAAGGAATAAATCATAGGAGAATTAAAAGAGAAATGGGCCAAAATACACACAGTAACAATCGCGAATTAACACGATTACCGACAGCATGAAAACACCAAATATTATCTTAAACGTTTCAAACTTATACAGTTTGATAATTCAATCACAAGTGAAAAAGATTCAATAAAGCACACCTTCATGATTTCAGATTTATACTCTTCGATATAAATGTATGATACGAATAAAATTAATACAAAGCCAAATATACAAACATGTAAGGGCTAATCACTTAGTTAGTGAAAGAGGAATGTTTATTTACTGCCTTTAAATTGTAAGGGCGTTTTCCTTACACCTTTCCTTTCACCATGGAATGTTTTGGACTCACTATTGCTTTTGGAACAGAGATGCATCAATGGCTCTCAAAGGTCCGCTAGTTTGAATTTAAACAAAGATAAAAACTGGTCACATTGGTCCAGTAAGTACCCTTCATAAGGATGTCTTCGTGACAAATTTATTTTGTTCAATAACAAATACTCAAACTAATTAACTTCGATTTTTATATAATTAACTAAAGCAGAGGACGATTTTAATGTTAACTGAAAACCACCTGTTTTGACATTATTTCTCCACACCTAACCAGGTGAAGATAATTGTTTGATCCCATTTATAAAGAGAGGGACGTAATTTCGTAAGTAATTTCGTTTTGTCAGTGCCTCTATTCTTTTTGTTTTTGATAACAATCTGCAACGAGTCTGAAACGCCTGAGTTTGTGCCCTAACTCGATCGAATCTACTGATAGCGCCATAGGCCAATCGTTTAATTTAGTAAAATAGAAACGATGATAAAGTAGAAATGTCTGATTAAAATTAATTAACTGACTGATACCAAATAGGATATTTGGATTTTTAAAAAAAGCTAATTTGTATATATATATACGTACCTCGAATCACCCGTTAGTTTTTAGATAGGGGCTACAATTTATGCAACAATTAGTGCTAAAGCAAAGTTTACCCAGTAAAGTGTAAGCAAACGGTCGATTGTCCATGTACTATTGCTTTCGAGTAAAATAGAAAAACGTTTTTTAAACTCTAAAAGTAAAAGGTTTATAAGTAAAAGGCCCTGAAAGGTTTTCCTGTTTATTTTTTTACAAGTTGACGATAGTATTTTGAGTTTTAAATCAGGTACTACATAAATCACTGTTTATTGATGAGTCGTTTATTATTCCATTTTCTACGTTTAAACGTTACCTAGAATGTTGAGGAGGTTCAATTTGGAGAAACGCACCGTCATGTAATGATCAAAACTATGTCCTGTACCACAGAACAATGATCATAGTTATATGATGTTTCAATTATTTAAATAGTTGTTACACCAGCATGCCATCGAAGTAAAAATGGGTGAAAAATCCTATTGACCCTGAGTGAATGAATGGAGCATTAGACGCTCTTGCTGGACTTTCAGAGAAGAGAATATCTATAAGTGAAGCTTACAGAGCTTCAACATTTCGGATTTCATTGATATTAGGTTATCGAAGGCGCTGAGAATGAAAAACTATCGATTTTAAATAACGTGCTCACTTATCGATTTAATTTAAAATTTCAGATTTCCTTGATGCCTAGGTCCAATATGAGGTTTAGGTTACCGAAGGTGCTGATTATGAAAAACTATCGATTCTAAGTTCGCATGCTAAAGTGCCGATATAATGGAATTTAAGTTTTTCGATCTCTTAAATATTCAATTATATTATTATTAATAATATTCCATTATTATCAATCACATTCCATTATTAAGTATTATTACAATATTAGTAATATTTGATAAAAGATCTCCCTAGCGAAGAATTCTGTATAAGTAATAATTAAAAGAATGGCCAGAAACTTTTATTAGCTATAAGTAAACTAGCACACGCTCACTATATCATGAAAGTGCACCTCCAATAATATATCGGTGCATCTTCGATTTACAATAATCCTCGGTATCGAGTATATCCGAAATGTTAAAATAAATCGATATGTGAGCGCGCCATTTTAAAATCGACACTTCTTTCATCCTGAACAACTTCGAAACTTAAACTTGTACCTCAATATCAATGAAATCCGAAATGTTAAAATAAATCGATAAGCAACCGCGCGATTTTAAAATCGATAGTTTTTTTTTTGTATTCAGCACCATCGATAACCTAATAATGGATCTGAATATCAATGAAATCCGAAATGTTAAAATAAATCGATAAGCAAGCGCTCGATTTTAAAATCGATAGTTTTTTTTATTATTCAGCAACATCGATAACCTAATTATGGACCTGAATATCAATGAAATCCGAAATATTAAAACAAATCGATACGTGAGCGCCTGATTTTAAAATCGATACTTTTTTCATACTCATATACTTTTTCTTTTTCATATACTTTTTTCTTTTTCTCAGATACTTTTTCAACACCCTCCGTAATCTACTAATGGACCCCAACATCATAAATATTTGAAAAACCTTTATAAACATAGTCAAATCATAAAATTTTAGCATTGGCTTTTTTATTTTAATTTAAAATATTAAAATCAAATTATGATTTTTATTTTTCAAGGGTCAAAAATAGAAGTCCTGATATGATTTTTATTTTCAGATGCCAAATATAAAAATTATATCTTGACTTTTATTTACTGGGAGAGAAAAATAAGAGGTTATTTCAATCCCGATATTTAGTATTTTAGTATGCATTATATTAGCTAAAAGACAAACATATTATATCGCCTACAGTCCTCACAGTCCTTTGAATGAACTCTCTTTTAGTGTACTGGTATGCTCGCCACGTGTGGAAGATGGAGGCGGGCTTCTGTTTGCACAGGACCTTCCGGGGCACTAATTATCGAACTAGTCCGAGCTAATGGAAATCCAAATCCCCGCGCTGAGGAAGGGGGACTTATCAAGTGCTTATAAGAATAAGTGGAAAATCATTCAGGGACATGAATATGCTAAATGAATGACTTGTTGTGTCCTTGATGTGCTAACTAGAGACAAGCTGTTAATCAACCATCTATTTTTGTGTTTTTACTTTCATCTCCTTTTTAATGGTAAACTGCTTTTGGCATTATCAACAGATTGGTAAAAAAAAAAAGAAAAAGATTCCCTTTCATACAGCTGTGAGCTAAATTGATATTTTTTAACAGTCATTTTTCTCGACTGCTAAATTAGCACTATGCCTTGTTGCTTTACAGATAAACAGTCTGCCCTAAAAATAGATAGAGTTGATGTCCGCTTGTTTTCCTCGTTATCCTTGATAGCTAATGTACTATTGATTAGATTTACAAAAACAATTTTTTACTAATGAATTTATAATCATCAATTTACTAGTTATAATTTCCATTTTCCCTATAGCATGTGTTAAACAGCCATATAAGATATGAAATCATAGTAAAATATAATTATAAATAACTAGGATTAAATATCAAACTAGTATAAGAACATCACAACAATAAAAGCTTAAAAGTAACTGAAATATTTAAAAAATTATGCTCCATTCAACGTCTTCTTAAAATAATTTAATCTCAAATCAAGAAAAACTTGGTGTGCGTAAGTACCAAACTCTCTACAATAATAAACTCTAAATCCCCGACTTGTGAAAACATCAAATTTTCACCAATTCATCTGAAAAATCGTGAATTTCGAGTTAGTTAAGTGACTTAAAATCAGAGAAGAATGAATAGACAACAATAAAATAATGAACTTGGCACATGGCGTTATTAAAGTAAAAGAAGAATATTAGAAGAATAGAGATGCAATCACGAGTGAATAGTTTCATAAAAAACAATTTTTTTATGGGAGAGTACGGTTTAGGTCGGAGTGGGAATCGATCAGTCCAGAACAACTCAGAAACTGATTAAATAATTATTTAGTTCAGTTATTGAAACTTAAAAAAAAAAAAAAAAAAACTATACCATTACTACCCATGGGCTCTCCAGAGTAGTAGGTATATAATACTCGATAATAAAATGCTATTTGTTGACCAAGGTACAAGGCTATGGAAAAAAATACACATCTTAATACCTTAAACTAGCTTTATTTTTAGTAAATTAGTTGATAAAGAAAATATTTAGTGCATTAAGCTTTAAAAAAGGCTTAAAAATTGGACAACAAAATATAAAAATAAAATCGAACCTTTGGCTCCTGGAAAGGGTGCTCTTGAAGTGGATTTCTGTACAGAGAAATTGAAAACGTTTATTCAAACATTTTTAATGGAGGTATTGAAGGAATGACACAACAATCTGTGACGACAGTGCTGAGTGCAGGATTAGACAGTATCGAGAAAAGGAATAAAATGCCAATCTTTTATGTTGTTCATTCGGAAGAATCTTAATTATGGAAAATTTTCTTTTTAATATTTCAAAGGAATGACGTAAAGACCATAAATGACTCTGTACACAGTGTAACATTATAAAAAATTCTTTCTTCGTTTTTTTGACATTTTTTCATTTAGTGGCTTGGAAGAGTTTGCTGCACCGACTCCAAGAAGATTAGTAAATAAAGCAGAACTCCCGTTTATCAGGATTAATATGACATGGGCTATTCCGGAAAATATGAAATTTTAGATAAGAGACCACTAATTTAAAAAAAATAATGATGTTTATGGTATTTAATAAAGTAATACGCAGAAAATATAAATATTTAAGTATAAAAATAAATCTAAAAATATTTAGGTAACTTGAAAATATTTTTAACATTTAATTTATTTGAAATATGTTATCAAAAATATTTGTTTCTGCGTTTTACGTATGAAAATCTATCCACCTTCATATAAATAAAACGCACAGCACATTACTGATGAAGGTAAGAAAAGAATCGTTGAAACTTTTGTCTCATGATTAACCGAAAAGGAAAACCACTGGAAGATTTCGAGTTTAGTATTTTCAAACGTACAGTATTCTGTCCCCTTGAATGACCAGGAATACACAGTTATGAGACATGATAACCTCTAAAAATTCATCGAAAATTATTCTGTGGATTAATAGAATGCTACGTAAACAAAAAAAATAGTGCACAACGACGACAAAATTAAATTAAATTAAACGAAAACTTGTTTTGAAATCACGGAATCCTCCTAAAACGTGTAAATCAGAAAAGCTTTGTTCCGACTAGGCTTGTAATTTAGTTGAGTGGCAAATACTTTAGAAGATAGATATGTCTGAACAGCAAAAATTTAGTAAAGTAGTTTAGTGAGTCGTTAGTCGATTCAATCCACTTCGTAATATTCTGTCGGGCCAGTAGCATTCCCCACCACACCGGCACAGCTCAGTTGTTCATCGACTGCTGCCACAAAAATGTCGTTTCGTTGGTACGAAGAAATTGCAATAAAATTTATTTCGAAATACTTAGAACATGAGTACCAGTGGAATATAAAGTTTCACATTATAAAAAGAAACAAACGATGCAATCTGCATGCATGGAATTATAAAATACTCTGAACATATCTAGATTTGGTGTGAAGAAGATTAAATTGAAAATTTAAAGCATCAGGTGTATAGGCACTTATATTATATAAGCTTATACTTTTATTAGTTATTTCATTACAAATCTGCACTATCGATAATTATTAATGTTATTTTTAGGTTGTTACAAAACTTTTTGTGCATAGAATAAGTTTTATTTAAAATTCAGTATAAAATCTACACGTTAAAATTATTATTCAAAATATAGGCCATCATTGCCAAATACTTTAACCAATCTTTCTACCACAAGTTGAATTTGATTGTCCTTGGTTTTCAAAGCGGAAAATTCCTTACACCTGATTTGACATTCCTGTTGCTTTTGATAGTGCCAGATGTAAAAAAAAAAAAGTGCCATTGACCGTGAAAGACCACAGCCAATCTTTGCAATTTCAGAGCTGTAAGGAGTTGGTTCATGATGCTAACACCCTCCATTTCTAAAAATCTTTCTTTGATTAAGAGTGAACGATGGGCCAAGAGCAGTGAGCTGAAACTTCACTTTAATATGATTGACCAAAGCAGGGGACTCCTCTTTTAAAACTCTATATGCTCATTCGAGTTGTTCACAGTAAGGCTAAATATTACCTACATCAGTTAGAGCTACTGACCTCTGCTATCTGGAACCAGATCGAAGTGCAAAATATCTTCCATCATTATCAGTGAAATTATTATACATAATTAAATAAAGGATTAGTCAAAGTAAATAACGATATATGCATCGCTTACATCAGTGTTCAATAAAGATTCAAATGGAGATTTTAATGTCAGTAATGAATTAACGCAAAAAGACTGTAACAACCTAGTATTAACGTAAAAAAAATACTGATAAATACTGAAAATACTGATCGATCTTTTCAGATCGATCTACTCGCAGAGATTAAAATAAATTGCGTTACAGCATGTTCATTTTACAAAACACCACTCATTTTCTGTACTCTGTGAATGTTTATTGGAATTTAAATATTTCTGTTTCATAACCATATAACCTATATCTTACTTAGCTGAAGTAAATTGAACTTGATTACAGAATATGAATCCAAACTCCGTGATTCTTATATTATTGAGTGACATATCAACTTATCTACAATGAAATTTGATTTGTCTAAGTCTTTCATATGAACAGTCATTTAGCTAACGATGGTAATCAGGAAATTTTCATGCAAACCGCACCTTGTATCTCTCTTCTCCCTTTATTTTTCCACACATCCGTTGATGAATTATATTCAAATCAGTAATCAGAAAGAAAGAGAACACTTTCCATTGCAATTTAACAAAAGTCGACTTTCATCTTATCTTACTGAACTTCGATAATAAGATTCATTAAATCCTTTTGGTTGAAGGAGAAGAGAGAGAAAAAGTTACTTTTGAAAAGTTCTACCCTCAAATTAAAACGATGAAAGTTAAAATCTAATCTGCACGAAATAGGATTTTCTCCGACTAAAACTATTCCGAAGCTGTGCTGTGTATTTGGGTCATTCTTCAAAAATAGGGAGATTTTCTAATAGTTTTCTTATTACTTCATATAAAACTGTAATTTTTTTATTTATTTTAATTGCATCGCAGAAACTGTTGTAAAAATATCCTATTGTAACTCTTTTTAGAACAAACGATATATAAAATAAAACACTTTTCAAAAGTGAGGGAATGAGGGTTGTATGTGAGGGAGTGAGCAAAGTAAAGGGGGAGAAGTCATGATGAGGGAATATTAAAAGGAAATAATAAACAATAACATAAAATTCATGTTTTATTGGAATATCATTAGTTTTAATAATTATAGTCACATTAATAGTGATTACATCATTATTATTACTTCCTTTTAACAAGTAAAGGAAGTATTGTAATCGCGAAAATTTTCGGTTTTCAGATTTCAACGGAAATATCCATTTTACTATCCCTGAATCCATTTTGACGTCTGTACGTACGTTCTTATGTACACGCGTGTCTCGCATAACTCAAAAACGGTTAGCCGTAGAAAGTTGAAGTTTTGTATTTAGTATTTTTGTAAAATGTAGTTGTGAACCTTTATTTTTGGTCACTTCATGATTACCGGATGTGGTACTTTAATTGAAGGTCGTTATTGATTTTCATCAAAAATTATATTAAAAGATTATGAAAAACTTCTCAAATTCGGTATTTAAGATTTACATACTAATATAAATAACATAATAAATTTTGATTGAAATTGGAAAACCGGAAGTGGTACTTTACTCGGAGGTCGTATTGTACTTTCATCAAAAATTATATTAAAATATAATGTAAAACATCTCAAATTTGATAAATTAGACTTTTATATCAATATAAATAATATACTAGATTTTGGTTAAAATTAATAACTCAGGACCACTTTTTGAGCCACTAATTGTTAGTTTAATAGTCGTACAAGGAAGTCATCAGATATTTTTTTTACAGAATTCAAACTAAGAACAAACAGCATAATAATTCCAATAAAGTAACAAATTAGTAAATTAATAAAATAAAACCCTTATGTGCGTCCGACCGTGTTTGTAGTTTAGATTCGTAAAATCCTCACAACCGTTCAGTATCGCAATACTCTTTACTTGTATCATCTTTACCGCAGTACTGTATAGACTGTCCTATGTAATATTTTTATTTTTATGTAATGTAGTATTTGTAACTTATATCAATTCAAACTTTATGAACATCAGTTAATGAACAAAGAGAATACCTTTAGCTTGGGAGCATCAATAAATAATAAATATTTAAATATTAATAAAAGCTAAATAAATTAATATAATGTTTTATATTTTCCCGGTGATTACAAGCATCCTTAGAACGCGACCCCCTATTTAATTAAATAAAATTGTAAATCATTTTCTGTCCGTCATTTATTAAGCTCTAACTTTTAACATCATTTTGCAACAACTATGCACATATGTAGAATTATTTAATCATGAGAATTTAGTGAATACGCTATCTTGGTTTGGCAGGGTTCTCTAAACTTAATTTTATGAAAAACTAGTTTGAAGATACTAAAACGTTTTTCGTTATAAGCAAAATGTATCAATTTTCTCCTCGTTACTTTACATGGAATTAATTTAACCTTTGAATTTTTTATAATATAAAAAAATACCATACCTCTAATTTTATATAAAATATGTCAAATGTAATCATTCAAAAATAAAAAATAAGTAAAACGGCTATTTCTCTACTGTTCACAGACAGAGTTAGTTTCTCTTGTGCGTTAGACAAAGGAGAGCCAGAATCACCAATAATCTCATTTTAGCCAAAAATGTCAGTTTCATCCTAGTCAAACCAAGTAGCATGTAGACATGTATCTGCGGTAAACTTATGGATGCCACAGCATTCTAAAGGCAATTAAAAAACTTGAGAAATCGATTAAGTTACAAGTCTGGTATCAAATGAATGGATTTGGTCCAATTGCATACGTGGTAGATTGCATTTTCAACTAATGTAGTTGGATTGACTTAAATGAAGTAAGTCAGAAAGAAATAAAACTATTTTTTATAGTTACATTTGCAGTAATTAAATAGTAGGAATAGAAAAACAATTCCTGTTATAAGAATACATTTTTAATGTATTTGATCCAAAAACTCATTTAAAGACATGAAGTATAATCTACGAAACGTTGTAATATAATTATGCGATATAAATATAATTATATATTATTTAGCATTAACCGAGGAGGAAATTTGTTACGAGAACAGTTGTCTCAAGTTACTCAGAGATCTGACTAAGCTGCAATTACAAATTTAGATAAAACTTTTTTTTTCATTTATTTACAAATAATAAAATATTAATTTGTGATTTTTTGATATGCGAAGTCACCAGCATTGCAGTTTTGAACTGATTAGTCAAAAAATAAAAGTATTCGGAAAAATAAGAACATTTATTGAGTAGTTACTTTGAGTGGTATGAACAGAATAGTCAATATAGTCTATGGTGTTAGCAAAATAAGATAAGTTTGAAAAATGCCAATATTTCTTAATAAAATGGCCGAAACGTTACTATAAAATATGTATAATATATTGAAATAAAAATTATTCTGTTCCCTAATCTAAATTGATAAATAACGTAAATATTTCTTTTTTTTTCTTTTTTTTTATATGCTTATTGGTTGAAAAGTGTATTAAAAATAAAATATGTCCCCCGAATTATAAAAATTAAGATTTCAAAAGATTAAATTGCTTTCCTGAAAAAATAGTTAGCAGGGTTTTGCCCAAAACAACCAAATTTTAAAATTAAATTTATTTTTTAAAAGTACCTATATTCCTGATTTTTACTGGTTGAGAATAAAAATATAAATAAAGATTATAAAGTGGTATTAATACAGAATTTATATTATTTGAATATTATTACTGAATAGTAATGTAAGAACAAAATTAGATTTGTAATCAGATTTTTACATTTATTCAAATATATAATGTTCGACCACCATATAAAAGATTTAATAATAAACTAAACGCACGATATAACAAATTACTAATGCCCTCCAGAAATGTGTCAGCAGGGCAGTCACGTTTCGAGCAGAGGGACACTACGGAACGGGAACAAGGATTAAATGAACTGAAGTATTAAGGTATAAAACTCGTAAACATGAGAAAATAGGCAACTGAGTACTGTCTGTTATACCTCCAGAAATAAGTGTGGATTAAAGGGAGGTAGGAGACTTCCGAGGACGCCTCTGGAAACATATAGTCAATAACGGTCGACATTTGTAAGATGTAATGTTTACAACCAACTGAAATAAAACTATTTTTCATGTACTTTTTGAAAATAAGAAGCAGTTTTATTACATTATTTGTTTTGTTTTTTATGGTCCTCCAAAATGTATCGGTTATTTCTGTCTCACTCTGTTTTTCTAGATCAACAATCAGAATATAGAAGATATGAAACCGAAAAGGCACAAGCCTATACCAAGTTTAAATCTCCGACAATCATTCACTTTGGAGATATTGGAGATTCACGACCTCCCTGCTCGTATTTAGAAATATTATGTTCCCATAATAAATTGATTTTCACAAAATATCAAGAATTTAATAGGAAACATTATAGTAGGCGTACGAAACCTTTAATTTTTCACCATTTGGAGACTAAGCGGCAGCCGATTAAGTCGAGTTCCGAGGATCATTCTTGGTGCCATGGTTGGTGGACTTTGATGCCAAAAATATAAAAAAAAGGCGGCCCAGTAGTGGAGGAGAAAAGACGGATTTTAGAATAGTTTACGAACCCATTCCTAGATTTATGGAGGGGAATGGCATTTTTACAGGTATATTTGCTTAGCTCAAACTCGTACCTATCATAAAGCGAGGAATTTGATGCAAAATTCTGAGTCACTTCATTTATGCTAATTATCAATGAATATTCAATGATACTGTTGGTATATCTATGTGACACTTATTAGTGATGACACTTATAGTAGTTAAAGCGCTTTTTATATGTATTTTTTATATTTTTTTTTAATAGTTTTTTTAAAAGTGTGTATTATTTGAGCACGGCCGAGCGCAGTGTTCTAACTTGTTTCTCTTAACCTATTAGGCTTCTATTCAAGTGAGGAATTAGTATCAAGCTGCGCGAATCTGCGATCTTTGTAGATATTATTATTTTAATTCGTAAAAGCATTGATCTGACTGAATGAGTCCAGAAAGGGATCTAGGAAGAATGTTTTGGAGAAGCAAATTTGTTCCTTTAGGCTTATTAAGGTGCTGATAACGATAATGATTTTTATTTTTTTTAACCTAAAATTTTTAGGTTTGGCCGCTCCGTTTTGAACTGAACGCGTCAAACTTAATTTTAAACCCAAAACGCGTACGCATTAAGTCGAAATTAGGAGAGGCAATGTATTCCGGTCAAAAGGGGGCCAGAAAGAGGGTGGACAATTTCGGGGAAATTCTAAAAATCTAATGTTTTGTGGGGTGCTCATTATAAATATCAATTTTTCCACCTCAAAATTTTCTGAGAAACGTTGAAAAAAAAATCGACATATTGCCATGAAACTGCTGAATATTTAAATGTACAACTGTATAATTGGTATAACATGGCTAATACTGTCTATAAGATTCTTGTATGGATCACCATAATTTCAGCTGTTATTTAGCCTTTTGGGATACTCACAGAAGAAATTAGAGAATAAAAATATCGGCTAGGGTAATTCCGAACGTTGAGCACGGTCGCTACCAATTATGATGTCATAAACACGCTCCTAATGGCATTCTATGATTTTATTAATAAAATTAAGAACAAACCAAAAAATGAGAATTCTTGATCTCCGAGAAGATTGGATTAATATAGTAGCAGTTGATTAATATAGCGCTATTAATATTTTAAAAATTAATATTTTTTATATTGCATGTTTAGTTTGTATTTAATTTATATTAAATATGAAAATAAATATAAATGCTAAATGTTATGTTAAAAGTTTTTAAATTATTATTTTTTAGTAAAATTACGTTTCATTAATGTTCATATAATTTGTTTACAAGTTTCCCTTTGATTTAACCAATTATTTTCCATAAATTTTGAATTATATATTGAAATTTATAAGTCCTATTGAATTAGGGTTTACTGCCTTCGATTCAGCATTAAAAAGTCCATCAAAACAACCCTCTTGTTTTATTATTTAGCTATAAAAACAAGATGAAAGGATTGTTTTTCACAGAAAGGCAGTTTTTTTTGCCACGGACTCTTATAAAGGTTCATTATTGAAAATAATAAACCAAAATGTGAGTTATCTGAAATTTAAACGAAACAAATATTTTTATCGAGCACAGAATGGATTATAATTTCTATTTGCCAATACGTCCAAGTTTATCCATAGGCCTAAAGTGAATGTTACTGTTTGTTAGCCTAAATACTCTAAAAAAAAATTTATTTCTTCATGTTCCCATTATTTGTCGATAGTTTACTCAGCATTTAGTGTTTTAGTTTCAATCAGACGCTTACTTGCCATAGAAATAATGTGTAAAATGCTAATTTCAAAGAAAATAATACTTATAGACCAAAAACTAATAATGAACATGGATATTGAAACGGGTGAGCATCTAGGTTAACAACTGTATCGCGACAGATGTCTACATCGCGTTGGGTTAATAACACTGGTTATTATTGCGTGCCATTCGCACTTAGTGTTTGATTCCCGTCTGGACTATTAAAAGCATTATTCAGTAAGCCGGGAGTAGGAGAGGGGTTACTTAGCATATTGATTTCGGTGTCACGGCACGAATAATAAAATTTCAACAAAAATCAGACAATTAATTTTAGATCTAAATTTTGATACATTGTTTCATGTCATACGCATGTATATTTATTACCTGACTCTCGTAGTCCAAATAAGTAAATACAGATAAGATATATAGCAATGATTACTAATTTCGGATAAGAAGGTTTTTTTAATTTTATTTCAAAGCCCCATGGAAAGTGAATTTGATATTTAGGGACTAATAGAGTGGGTAGTAACGAACTATTTTGCTGCATGAGATCTATTTTCAGAGGGACCTGAGGAGAGAAATATTAGAAAATCATGTTAAACATTGGGTATTAGCATGTTAGACGTATCTAGTGATGGAGCTCACGAGTTGTCTTGTGTCAGTTCAGTTAGTCAGGTGTCCAACGTCTAGTCTAAAGCTTTTTACAAGTGTTTTCCATCTCTGTGTTCTTCCTGTTGCAGCCAGAAACCTAAATTTTTGTTCGTCGTGAGTTGGAGTCTATCAAAAAAGTTGACTGACGGTAGTTCGAAGGTCTTATGGAGTAAATCCGTTTTTGCACTCTCTATGTTTCTGTGTCTCACAATACGTTTCAGCACACTGTTCTGAAATTATTGGATAAGATAAGAAGGCAAAAACTTAAAAAGCTTGAATTACAGATAAGCAGTTGAAGTTCTCGAGGAAGAAAAGATTTTGGGGGTCTTTTCTTCGAAATTTCATTTAGGCAGTGACCTTCCACTAGCTTTGAAGGTCAGGTTTATGCAACTTCTTCAAAATAGGAGAAGAAGATGAAAGATTTACAAAATTCTATTAAATAGATAAATTTAAAAAAATTCTCGAAAACAAAAGTAAGGTACCACAAGACTTCCAAAATGCAGTTGATCAATTTCTTTATTTTGAATATTGTTAGATAATAATTTTACTGAGAATATATTATATAACTGTTAAAAGATAAACAAAATAATTAAAAGCTCGAAATAGTCAAATATTAAATAAAAAATGATCAAATTTTTAGTTGATAAGATTTACTGAAAAATTATTATATTTTTACCCTATTGCCATGATCATTTCAAAAAAATGTTAATAGCGTTTTGCTCGATCATATAAATCTTAAGAATACAAAAAATATCTAAAGTGATAATTATAAAATTTATTTAGTTTTGGAAGAAAATTAAAATATGGTGCATAAGATCTACCACTTTATAAGACATACATTTTTTATTTGGTCTGAGTTTTAGGCGTTTCTTACTTGTCTTTAGGAAAACCTTTTTGAAAATTTTAATATATGTTTGTGCGTGGGTCTAAATGGATTGTGTTAACATAAGTAGGGGACAGAGAGAGTCGAATGATTTTGTTTTTATTTTAATAACTTTTTATCAGAGTGAACACTACCCTAGTGCTTCAGAGGTGTTATTTGAACCATATTGTTTTTTTCGCAAATAAATTATTCACTTCACATTTTTTTAATTACCCATCTAAAATGCGTGAATTGAGATCTTATAAATATTTTCGACAAATTACATACTTTTTTTGCATTTGGTAGTTAAGAGAGGTAATGGCTGTTACAAATGTGTTTAGTTTAACAAAAGAGGAAATATCTTAGCCGTAAACGAGAAACATTTGTTCATGGCAAAGTTTAGCCGTTATTGTTAGAATCATGGCATTACCTGAGTTAAATTAAAGTTATAAACACTTAATTGTTCTCAACATTCGTCGGTTCATCAACATTTATTTTTACTTTTCTCAATTAAAATCAGTAGTAAATAAATAATTATTGGTTAAATATTTAAATAAAATGACTATTCAAGAATAAAAGGAAAAAGTATTAGTTTCATTTCCATAGGACACACCGTTCTTAAATCCATTTTTTTTCCGGATAAAAATGTCGATGAAATCTGACGACGGGATACGATTTCGTGAGTGTAAAGGAATACAGAAATAACTTTACTCAAATATATATATATATATATATATATATATATATATATATATATATATATATATATATATATATATATATATATATTGGCAAATAAATGAAAAGTTTTTGATCTTCAAAATTACTTTGGTTAATTTACAGATATTTTTTGGGTAAAGTGTTGTTTTAATTCACAAACAAGCTTTTTATTCAGTATTTACGTGGTATTTTATTGACTAGAAACAAAGTGAATTTAATATATTTTATTCTCAAAACACTCCTTTGTCGGAGAAACCTGCTGGTTCAACGCCGCACTTTTCGGCTAACCATGAGTCAATTCTAGACCAATCCCAAATGAAACTTCGACTTCATTTATACGAAATCAAAGCTTAGATAAGATTAGAAGTTTTTCAAGAAGTGTAGTATCTGTAGACTACCAAGAGGATAAGAAAAATATTTACAAGTAAAAAGTGATTTAGAAGAAAAATCAATTTTCACTATTGATGCTTCCGAAATTTTCCTTACAGTGGACTTATTTGAGTCAAAATATATTTCATAAAGCGAGTTTCGCCCATTTTACGATGGTGTAATTGGAACTTAATTACTGTGAATAGTTTTAGAATGATCGCTTCCTATTAAAAAAGAACGTGATTTACTTTTAAAAAACACAAAACTTAAATTTATTGCTTTTATGTGAAAAATCGGACCATGGTCTTTTTTGTTGTTTTGGAGGCCAACTTACATATCTTTAAATATTTCCTTAACATAAGAGACATCCTGTAAATTTAATAAATTTTCATGGATTCGTCGATATATATGGCCAAATCGATTTGTTTCGATTTGAGTTGTTATTTCCGCACTCCTTAACAAATAAGTAATCGCATCCCGTAGTCAGATTTCGCCGATATGTATGTTTTGTTTTTTTTCTTCACTTTTAATTACTAATCCGACATTTTTATGAAAAAAAATAAGTTGGTTTAAGAACGGTGTGAGGGATGCTGATGAATTTTAATACTTTGTGAAAGAGAATAAAAGTAGGATTAAATACGTTGTTTGTTAAGGATTTACATAAATGTTTTAATTTCATTAGAAATGTTTTTAGAGACATGAAAATAGCAAAAGCAGGTATTAGGATTAATTCAAATGCATATGTAACCAGAAATATTTATAAAATAAATGTTTCATAGCTTATTCAGAACATTAAAAAATGAATATTTAAAACAGAGTGCTGTGAGAGCTTTTCATAATAAAAAAAAAAATTAATTGGCAAAAAATGATATTATCTCTTAATTATATTTTATCAGCTTTTTTTTCATTTTACAATTTTTTTTCTTTCTTATTGTGACTAAGAAAAAGTGGTTCGTCTGCCATATTTCTGGGGCAGTGGTTCTCAGAGGGTGCAGAGGGTGCCACAAGAGTGCTCCGAAATTTTAGAATAATTAAATTAAATTAAAGCATTAAATCAAAATAAATAAATAATTAAAACAATCATATAACATTTATATTATTTTTGTATTACTATTTTGTTATTACTATACTATGTTTTTATTTTATTTATTTATATGGTCTTTTATTTCATTTTAAATAATAATAATAATTTTAAAATAAAATAATAGGACTGCCGTGAAGTTTACTTTATAATGTCGGTGTGCCGCCATACTTTAACGCTTGAGAGCCACTGCTTTAGTGCAATAGGCATTCATTACAAACCTAAAGGATTATTATGAGCCCCGAAAGGAAATCTGTGCGACTTCTTGAATAAATAAGAAACGGCCAGAGGGAATTTTCAATTATTTTAATCCTGGTGGAAAAATTATAACTAAGTCTTTTTCTTTTAAAAAGCTATTTAATCTACTATTTAATAACTTCTTTTTTTAAAATATGTTCAACTTCCAAATTAACATTTAATAAACATTTTAGTCAATCTCTTAAGTATGCCTCTGTTTAAAGTGTCTATTTTACTTTAATTTTAATCATCGTTATATTTTTCTATTAGTTTATGTTTCTATTATTCAAATTATTTATATTTTCTGTATAAATGCTGTGAATGAACACTTTAAAATAAAAACAGTTTATCTCAAATTTATCTTTGCTTGTATAACTAGGTTCAGCATCTTGAGTTCAAAGTAAGTCACAATATTCCACATATGTTGAATTCCGTATTTATTAAAAATTTAGATAAATATTATAGATAAATATTTATAATTGTAATTAGGGGTTGATAAATTATTTGCCACTTCTATAATTTTGTTTTTATAAAAAACTAGTTTCGAATCTTATACATTCATCTTCGGTTCTAAAAACACACAAAAATCCAAAAATAAGCAATTCAAAATACAGTTGTGTATTATCATGCATATTAAATTAAATGTAATATAAATTAGTATTATAAAACATTTATGAAATATGAATTTAATCAAGACAAGAAATTAAATACATGCTGGTATTCACCAAATCTATTTAAACCTTGGTGAGTACCAACATGTATTTGATTTATTGTTTTAATTAAATTCATAATTCATAAATATTTTATAATACTAATTTATATTACATTTAATTTAATATACATGATAATACCAAACTGTATTTTGAATTGCTTATTTTTGAATTTTTGTGTGTTTTTAGAACTGAAGATGAATGTATAACTTTCGAAAATAGTTTTCAATAAAAACAAAATTATAGAAGTGGCAAATAATTTATCAATCCCTAATTAGATTGATCCTTCTGTACCATCTCACGGATGTCAACTGATTGATAATTGTATTCAAAATGCATAGATAATTAAAATTTATAATTTTGAAATTTACTTTCATCTGTTTTTGTTTCATTTGTTAACAATTCCTATTGTATAAATCTGAAACCACCAGTTTTACTAATACCTAATCCCATCCTCTAACCATTTCCCAAATGCTTGAAGTTCGGCGATATGATTTAATAAAGCAGTATTTTGACTATCTATGCCAAAATTAAATAAGTCTATGATTAAATGAATACAAACCAAAATTTAAAAAAAATTATAGTAATAATTATTCAAACCGAGAAATAAATTCAATAAAATTTTCAATAAACATGGCAAACACCTGTGGAGGATCAAACGATAGTGAGAAGGCCTCAGGTGGTCTAAAGGTAAAATTCGACGTACACTGACAATAATTTTATTCTCTCAGCAATAATAAATCTTTTCAAGAGGAAGAGAACATAAAATTGAATTAAAAATTATGTAATAACTACATTAACGTTTTAGAAAATAACAAAAATAAAAGTAGTGCTGTCGTGTTTAGTAGTGAGGTGAGCTTTCACTCCAAGTCGTAGAATATTCAAGTCCGAAACTGAAGCTTGGGAAAACTTTGATCATATCAAGAATTGCAGCTAAAGTAGCACTCTCAACATGAGAAATAACATAGATACTTTAAGGCGCCAAAGAGTTTATGCAATATTTTATGTAGGCAGAAAAATTCATGAAATATATCCGGCCACCAATATAAGATAAAAAATTAATGTGAATTTAAATCAAAATCTAATAGCTAGTTTATTTTCCAATAAATAAAATAATTCGAAGAGAATATTCTCAATGAATAAATTATAAAATGTATTATTTTTTTTTTTTTCGAAATCAAGCATATCGACTTTTTTTTTTAGAGCCGTAAGTGCCGTTTAGAAAAAAAAGAAACAAATGAAATGATTTTTCCACAAATAACAATATATATATTTTTTAAATTTTATTCTGTATCGTTTACAGTAGGAGTTTATTAAGATGGCAAAACTTTTATAATTAGAATATATTTATGAATATATACTGAAGAATATATTTTATATTCCTTATTGATCAAGGTCAGAGTTACGACTGAGAGGCGTCGGTATTTGGTACTTACGTCATCAATAGGAGATTTTTAGACCATCTCCAATTCTTCTTTGTCCCATTTTTCGTGAGCGAAAATCGATAGAGGTCGTGTTTACGTCACATGATAAATTGAGACCTAAATTACGAATTTTTGGCGCCGAAATTTCGAAGTCTTTTTCAAAAAATGACGTCGATAATCATTCATAAATGTATTCATAAAAAATTATAATTAATACAATTAATTTCGCATTTTAAAAATTCACCATGAAGACATGACTAGGAACAGTAACGTGGTTTAAATAAAACAATGTCTTCTCTTGGAAATCTGCCAGCCTGTAGACTGCATTTTAAACTGTCGGAGCCAAAAATTCGAATGTATAATAAATCACAGAATTAATATCGCACTGCCCTATTTTAACAAGGCAGTTGAGAATTATGAGTTATAGTTACAAGAAGAACTACATTTTATTATAGTGTAACTTTAATCTAACATTCAAGAAATTATTTTGATGTTGAGATTATTATTTTTCTTTATATTGGATTTAGAAAAAATTATTAAATATAGTAATAAATATAAATATATGCTCCTTCAATGACCTAAGGATGTTAGAGATTTATATACAAAATGGGGGCCGATTAAAAGTTTCATACATCCATATCTCAGACATTTATGAAGATAGAGGAAAAATAGAGTGTTTTAGAATCATCAGGTATACCAAAGACAAAAAAAAAGTCCTAGTCTAGGTATAATGATTCCGAAACGCTCTTAGTAATGTTATTAATAATTAATAATGCAGTCAACAATTAATAATAAACCATTGTGTAATAATTTGTATCATTTTGATATAATGTATAAACTATGGCAAAAACTAATTTTGTAAAAAGACTTTCTTTTTAACTGTGCAACAACTTCAAAAGCCGATTATTAAAATTATTATTAAGTTGATTAAAAATATAAAATACCTAAACATATTCCATAGGTAATATAAACGAAAATATTTATTCTAATGCCTATAAAATAGTTCAATTTCTAATTACCATTAAATTACGTCGCATACAAAAATATCTAAAAGCTGTTGCTACATCGAAAAGTGAGGGATTGAAACAAGGGTTCCAAAAATATGACAACAGCGGTCCACAATTTATAAGGGGTCACTAGAACAGGTCAAGGGAATGCTGAAAATTGATTTATGTGTTGCTAAATCAGGCTTGTTCATCTGAAATAAACATTGATGTTTTTCGAAAACTAAATTATTTTGCTTTCAATAACGCAATTGTATCTTAGATGGAACAAATCATTAAAAATTATCTTTCATTTTATCTAGTCAGATTAGGATTATCATAATCTAAAATAAAATTGATAGCAGCATTTCCCAAAGCCTATCCGAAAGGTAAATGATAAAGCTTATTGTATTATGCGATTATTTAGAATTGTTTGGCAAGTTAAAAAATTATAGATTGATTTCTTCCTAAATTAGGAATATTCTGTCCAGCTGTCCTCTTGTCATTGGCAGCCTTTTCATTTTCATCCAATGCTTTTAAGTCAATATATCGTCGTTGTAAACCTCCTAATTAACCAAAAATCAGTTATGATTTTTTTATTTATTTGTATTCAATTAAATCTGAGTTATTTCTTGACAAAAATCAAAAATATAATTTTTAAATTATAAAAACAAAAATCTAGTCATGATTAGATTTTATTCCAAAAAATAATTCCCAATTTCAATCCCTGGCCAAAACATTCAGAAGAATGAAGGAAAATTACTGTAAATAGAATATAGAAATTCTGAACTGATGTAATAACGAAGAAAATGGCGGGAATGAATAATTTTAACGAGTTCCAATGTAAAATATTCCAATTAACATTTCAAAAATTCATTCAAAAACTTTCTTCAAAGACCACATGTAGCATTCATTATATTTTATTAATAATTAGAATTACAATAACTTAAATTTCATTATAAATTGGCAAAACTTAAGCTGATAATATTCTAAATTTAGGTTAAGTTGGTTCTGTTAACCCGGAATGGTTCGCCAACTTATCGAACGGTAACAAGATCAAACAGGGCCGCACCCCCTCACTTTCTATAGCGGCATGGCACAACCCTTTTCTGTCCAAAATTGTAGAAAAAAATAATTATCTTTATTTAAATTATAAGAGTATTATAAATACAATTTATATACAATTTTAAATTTATTAGTTGGTTACATTTTAAAATAATTGATTTTATATTTCGCTTGATCAATCATGACCTGATAATAAAAATTAAAAAATCCTAGCTTAAGCATTGTTATCTATTAGACAGCGATGCTTGAAATGATAGGATTAAGACAAACAAAAATAATGTTCGTATAAAACAAGTAATTTTTAATTCTGAAAAAAAAAAAAAAATAATTCGTAATATTAACACAAAATACATAAAATAAGATATAACGATAACTAAAATATGCCGGCAAATAAAACAATGAATCTATACGCGGAAAATATTTTAAGTTTTACTCTTTGTATATAACTCAAACAGGTAGATATATCAGGTGAAGCTGGTATTGAACGAGAAATCCACAGTTTGTTGTAGACGTTTCCACCGTCAACAGAATCGATATGTTTACAAACTGGAAAGCCTCCTATAATAGACACAACTATCAGATTAATTCCGATTCAATGGATAAATCGACCCGAAGTGCATAAAGATAAGCCAATATTGATATATACCTATAGACACCTCAAACTTGATGAATATGCTACAAAAACACTTAAAATACATATATAATAACAGTATACATTTAATAATAAAACCAAACGATAAGGATCCTTAAAAGTGAAATCGTCAAGTAAAAAAAAAAAAATATTTTATTAAAATAAGTAAACTTAGCAATTTGGCAAAGTAACAAAAGTTTTCTGTAAAAAGAAATATTTCTGAAAAAATACGAAACTATACACAACTTTTGAGAAAAATAAATTTAATTATTATATTGGCTTTATTTATTTGAATATGTTAAACATATAAAACATAACGGACTAGAAATATGTGTGAAACTTGAAGAGGGAAGACCCTCCCACTTAGCGTATGTGTAATTGTAAAGGCGTGGTTTCTCCATTGATTAACCTCCAACTACGAAAAGCTATAATATAAAATAAATATATCATATTAAATTCATATCTTTAAAATAATTAAAAAAATAATCAAAAATTAGACTTATCCGAAAATTGACAATAGCAGCTATTAAAATATACATTTTATATATATATATATATATATATATATATATATATATATATATATATATATATATATATATATGTTTATTTATTTGAGGACCAGTTTAGAATTATTTCCTGATTGTAACTTAATACAATCAACGGATATTATTACATCCAGTATTAAGATTATTAAAATAAAAAATGTGTGGTGATAATTTTATATTCATGAATATAAAATAAAAAGAGACTTCAAGGTAAGTCGATTAATTTAACATACACTTTTTGGTTTTGTAAGCCAAATGATTTATAAGAAAATCGCTTAATGTAATTAACAATTATTTTACTACAATGAACGTAGTAACAAAGCAATTTGTAATGCAATAAAATCTTTTCTCCAAGTTTCAAATTTTGGAGAAAAAAAATGTAATGAGGTAGGCCTTTTTAATAAAAAAAATAACATATTCAAAACTATGATTTTCTTTGACTAGTTGATCAATCATTCTAATATATTAAATATACATACACAAATATGTTATATTTTATATGATATGTAATTTTTTTTTACTTTTTCTCGATGATTGATTAACATATTTTCCAATGAAAAAATGTAATATACAGAACCAATTGGCCGGACATGGCTAAATTGATAAACAGTAGTGGACTAGGTGTGGTTTTTTTTAGAAACTTCTCCAACCTGTTCTACGTTATATTCAATGACAATGCACGTATTTGCAAATTCACTGATCTATAAGAACTATGATACAAACTTGGACATCACGTACCAGACTCGAACCTACACCCCCCAGCTCACATACGATCCCTATCTCCGAATGAGACGATGCCCTACTTACAGCTTGAACTTGGACTACGGACATGTTATAAAATGACGTACCGGTCTGTCCTTTGCCGAGGGTCTTCTCGAGCCGGTAGGGACCGACGTACTGGTGCTGCTCGGTGCTCTCCTTGGCAGACATTACCGAGCCATCCACTGCACTCCAGGCTAGTAGCCTGACTGAAAAGTCAATACCTGCCATCTTGTCGCGGACCCACCGCGCCTGCTCGTCCCCACCACCTCATCTCTATGTGTCCGCCTATCTTCGAATAGCCATCCCCTAATTCCGAATTAATTTTTTTTAACTAAATAGTATTAAATATAATGTAATTAAGGTTAATAATAATTAACTTTACTTATTATTAATATTTTAAATTATTACTATCATTTATATTTACTTATTATTATTTTTATGTTATTCATTATTATTGTTATTGTCATCTATTGATGTTATTAATTTTTATTTTTGTATAAACTTTTTTTGATTTTCAACCATTATTCCCAGGTCTATTTTTACTTATTATTATTTTAACCTATTATTGTTATTATTAATTTGTTCCTCTCACAATTCTGGAATAACATCTTCTCCCAGAAAACAATTCAAGGGAATATAGACGATATTGTGCTATGCATTTATTTAAAAATGTTCTTAAATTCCTGCAACTGTCAAGCAGAAGTGCTTTTTGAGCTACTTTCAAGCCCTGCTGGTCAAGGCCAAAATCTTCTGTACCCTCTCTAGTTCTTTCCAATATAAGACCATTAGATGATATAATTATTGCAGTTATTATTACTTTTTTCAGGAGATAAACTGTGCTTATATTTAAGGGAAGCTCCTGATAGTTCCTTATTTCTTTGGCTCTTGTGGTTCCTAAGGTAGAATCATTTGAGAAAGCTTTGTCTATTATTCTGGCCAGTTTATCTTTTTCGTATATAATCAGACCTAGACTCTCTGGAACTAATGTCTCTTCTCAACTTTCTTCCTAAGCCTGTTTATCTTTATTTGAATGGCGGCTGGTCGCGACCTCGAAGGGCGGATGGAGACGAGGGAAGGTCTACTAGTTCGAGGAGTGTTCTCTCAACATTGGTATGCACTTTTTCACGAAATTCCCTTTACTCACTTGTCTACCGCGGACTTTCAATATCGGCTATGCAAAATGCACCCAAACTGTGAGACAAGAATACACGCGATGCCGTACTTCGCGATTAATTTTAATCACAAAATGTTTGTAGCTTTTCAACAAAATCTTTTTAATTTAACGTCTACTAAGAACCAACTTTCAGTAGAAAAAACGATTTTGGCATTTAACGCCCAATCATTTATTTCCTACAATGAATAGTGTTGAAAACATTATCGTCAATAGAATAAAAAAAATGATGAACTGAAAGAAAATATTTTGAAGTAACCTATCTGGGACAGCAAACTTTCTCGTAGTTTCACAACCGCCCGAATATACTGTTGACATTAAGAATCTGCTCACATTAAATGATAGAGGACGTCAAAGTATAACATAAAGGACGTCAAAGTCACCTTGATGGTAGCTTAACCCAACTCAGGCGTTTACACGTGCCGAGCAGAGCTGTGAGTGCAAGTGGCGATCACATGCATGGAAGAACCGATTCCTCTGCACCTCTTAGTTTTACCACTACACCGTCCGCTCTCGTCTTCCAGCCACGAGTTTATCTGAAAGGCCTAAGCAAACAATAATCCTTCACCAGTCCCAATTCAGTATTCTCTTTTAGAACAGTTAATCAAGACCTTTTGGGCACCACGGTTGGAAGTAAGTGTTAGAAAGCTGGAAATGCTTCTAGTCTGTTCATTAGACTTCAGATAATATTAATCTAAGTTTGCCCCTTCTAAGTGGTGGGCCAAGGCGAGGCGAGAGGAGAAACTCCCTGATTTTTTAACTTTTTCATTTTTTGGTCTTTATCATTTAAACGTCGCACCGTAGCGAAAACTTTATTCTATAATAAATTAAAGGACATAAAACTTTGCTTAGTACCTCAAACGCTGAGTTAGGATTGATAGAATAATTAAAATTGACAATTGAAAGCAACTGGACCCCAGTTGACACCGCAAGGCGATGTCAGAGGAAACATTTAGAAAAGATATGAAAATTTGTCTTTTATATTTTTTAATGTACTGATTACGAAAATCAATTTTTTTGTTGTTTCCTTTTACTTATATCTGGAAAAACATGTATTACTCGAATAAATTCAAATATTCATTTCATACTAAATTAAAATATCTGATGTGGATAACACATCACTTCCTTGTAAGCCTATTAAATTATAAATCCGTGGCTCAAAAAGTGATACTGAATTTGGTTACTAGTTTCCGAAGATTGCAGTAAAAACGACACTCGGTGTCCCGAACTCCATCTATTGACAAACACACACACACACACACACACACACACACACACACACACACACACACACACACACACACACACACACACACACACACACACACACACATACACACACAAACACACGCTCTTGTTACTGGAGGTTTCATTCCGTTATTACATGCCGTTTTCCTTCAGTAGGTAACTAGTTTCCAAGATATTTCTTCATGTTCCGTGACAACAATAAAACTGTCAACATCACTGGATAAAACATTAGAAATCGACAGTTTCGACATTTTAAGCGGAAAAACCAACTTAACTAATATCTTATTCTCAAGCTGCAGACTTGTTGATCTCACAAATAGGGAGGAAAACTAGTATTTTACGCTCAATTTTAACACTTAAAACAAGTAATAAAAACGTTTAATTGGATTGGAAACCAAATTGCGTTTGTAACCTTTATTACCGAAACATATGATTTATCTTTTAATTTAAATATAATTTTTGATGTAAGCTTACTATGACCTTCAAGTAAAGTACCCTTTTCGACTCACGAATCTCAACCAAAATCTAGTAAATACATTTATATCGATATAAAAGCCATATTTACCAAATTTGAGATGTTTTACATTATTACTTCCTTGTACGAAGTAAAGGAAGTATTGTATTCGCGAAAATTTTCGGTTTTCAGATTTCAACGGAAATATCCATTATGACCATCCCTGAATCCATTTTGACTAGTCTAATCATGGCGTCTGTACGTACGTACGTTCGTATCTCGCATAACTCAAAAACTGTTAGCCAAAGAAAGTAGAAATTTCGTATTTAGGATTTTTGTAAAATCTAGTTGTGAACCTCCCTTTTTGGTTACTGCTTGATCACCGGAATTGGTACTTTACTTGAAGGTCATAATTGATTTTCATCAAAAATTATATTAAAATACTAAGAAAAACTTCTCAAATTTAGTACTTATAACTTGTATATTGATTTAAATAGCATACTAGATTTTGGTTTAAATTGAAAAACCGGAAGCGATACTTTACTTGAAGGTCATATTAGACTTTCATCTAAAATTATATTAAAATATAATGTAAAACATCTCAAATTTGGTAAAAAGGACTTTTATATCGATATAAATGTATTTACTAGATTTTTGTTAAAATTGGTGAGCCCAAAAGGGTACTTTACTTGAAGCTTATAATAAGATTACATCCAAAGATTATATTTAAATTAAATACATCAATCATATGTTTCGGTAATAAAGGTTACAAACGCAATTTGGTTT
This sequence comes from Rhaphigaster nebulosa, assembly GCA_948150685.1. Taxonomy (NCBI): domain Eukaryota; kingdom Metazoa; phylum Arthropoda; class Insecta; order Hemiptera; family Pentatomidae; genus Rhaphigaster; species Rhaphigaster nebulosa. The sequence goes on from OX411308.1 coordinate 131,086,113, forward strand.
CCAATCTAATTAAACATTTTTATTACTTGTTTTAAGTGTTAAAATTGAGTGTAAAATACTGGTTTTCCTCCCCATTGGTGTGTATGTTAATAAATGGATGTCGCGACGCCGAGTGTCATTTTTGAGATACTGCAATCTTCGGAAACAAGTAACAAAATTCAGGATCACTTTTTGAGTCACCGATTTATAGTTTATTAGATGTTCAAGGAAGTCATGTGTTGTTCACATCAGATATTATTTTAATATAATTTTTGATGAAAGTCTAATATGACTTTCAAGTAAAGTACGGCTTCTGGTTTTCCAATTTAGCCCAAAATTTAGTATGTTATTTAAATCAATATATAAATTATAAATACTAAATTTGAGAAGTTTTGCATAGTATTGTAATATAATTTTTGATGGAAATCAATTGTGACCTTCAAGTAAAATACCACTTCCAGTGATCAAGGAGTGACCATAAAAGGAGGTTTACAACTAGATTTTACAACAATCCTAAATACAAAATTACAACTTTCTACAGCTAACTGTTTTTGAGTTATGCGAGATACGAACGTACAAACGTACGTACAGACGCCACGACGAAACTAGTCAAAATGGATTCAGGGGATGGTCAAAATGGATATTTCCGTCGAAATCTGAAAACCGAAAATTTTGGTGATTACAATACTTCCTTTACTTCGTACAAGGAAGTAAAAAGAGTAAACAATCGACAATTTTGATTCTAAGGTTTTTTTTTTTCGTTTGGCTGATGTATTCTTAGATTTTTAGTTTGGCTGGTTCATGTGTATTTATGTGAGCACAATGTGAAATTATGAGGCGGAATGTCTAAATTAATCTTTGAGCAAGAGCTCTCGGAAGAAAATTTGTGCAGAAGTTCTGAGGATTAGTTCATTTATGTTATGTAGGGTGCTGATTACGAATTTTTACCTCGAATTTTTCTCCAAAATATTAAAAAAGTAAACAAAAAATAATTTTGTTGGTGTATTTTTTTTGCTCATTCCTGAAAACTATCCATTATTTGAATACTTATTTTATACCAAATTTAAGAACAGTAAATTAACCTTAATATTTTTTAGGGTACTGATTATGAATTTGAACTTTGTAACCTCTAAAGATTTCCGGAAAAAAAAATAAAATTCTTCAAAATTTTCTTCGAGGTCCCTTTGTGGTCTCAACTTAGGTCTAGTTGTTTGAAAAAAGTCCTAAAATTAGGGGATTTCTCCTCCCCCTCAACCTGGCCCACCACTTAGAAGGGGGCAAACTTAAATTACTATTATCTGATGTCTAATTAACAGATTAAAAGTACTTCCAGCTTTCCAATACCTACTTTCAACCACGGTTCTAGATTAACTGGTTCAGTATTTCTTCCTGGTCTACTATCATTCGTAGTCTCGCACGTCATACCTTAGGTTTAGAATAGGTTTACAATTCGTACAATCTAATTACTATCCTTAGAATCTAATCCAAGACTACTATCTTCTGTATTTACTTCAACTAGTATACCGATGAGGTTTCTTCCAGTTTCCATATCCATTTTCTCGAAGAAACTGACTTCACAAGCTAGAACTTGCTTCAATGCATCATTAATGCTTTAAGGTACGTGATGGCCCAACAGCAGCGAGCGGGAACAAGATAAAGAAATAAAAAATATCACAGTCGATTTCAATATTGATTTTTCTTTCCAACATTCCTATAAGGTAATTCAAGTCCTTATCGTAGTCAGTTTAGTCCATTATGTCCTTAAGTTATAAATAATTGGAAGTAGAAGCTTCATTACCAAGCCTGAAGATAAAATAATCAAAATCAGATTGAATATAAGAACTTCACTAAAACTATAAATTTTTAAATTATTCCGAGGTAGGATCTCTAAACGATTTTGAGTACCTAATTAAATTACCTCTCTGTTATTGCAATCCAAAACATAGTCATTATTGTCAATAACAATCCCCCTTTCACGCCAATAACTGCAGGAGCCAAACATAAATACTGTTTAATACTATCTGTTGCTTTAGTCTCTTAAACCAACGGTCATTATTTTTCATTGGGTGTTCCTGTTTCCAAAAAAAAACTGTATTAAGCTTCCGCCAAGATTGAGAAAAAAAATTCAACGTTTTGCTTTCATCTTTCATATAGGATTATAAAATGTATTTTACTCCTGACGTTCAAATGAGATATATCCCGAAGATACTTAACATGTGAAAATGAAAAAATAAAAAGAATGAGTTAGAAAACGATGGTTTTTATTGTAAAAAGATTGTTTTTATTGAATTTTTTTTTTATCGACTGTTATTTCTTCTCGAAGTAAGCACTATCACGGGACGAATTTGGTCACTATTTAAGCAGATATCTTCATTTTGTGCCACGAGATATTCAACTACATTTGTTACCTCGACATTTTTAATTATCAAGCGAGGGCTTCTTTTTATTAATTTATGATAGGAAATTTTTGAAGAATGTTTAATTGCCTGTTCTATTTTGGCTAAATCTTTTTCTCTTGTTGTATGTATTATCATGGAACCGGTTTTAGTTTCTGAAACTTTTTCGTAACTTATTTTCAAGTCTTTCGGGTTCACTAAAGATTTAAATTCTAAAACCGTTTCTTGAGGGGTTACTGTTTCTGACGGTATTATCATTGCTTTAAAAGAGGGCCGTTTTTGGGTTCTATAAACAGTTTTTTTCGCAATTTCAGAGAAGGTTGAACAAGGAGAAGGAGAGGTTAGATTTTGGCACGTGGGAGCGTGTGTACCACATTTAGTGGTAAATTTTCAGAATTATCAATGTATGTCTCTAATTGTTGTATAGCAAGGCTCACCTTAGGTTTTAAGTCTGTCCGTAGTCCTTTGTATTCTAAAACTTCTTTTAATGTGTGCAGAGCATATTTGATACCATTCACCTTGGTCTGCCATCTTGTTGGATTGATATATATAGATATATATATATATATATATATATATATATATATATATATATATATATATATATATATATATATACAGTTAAAACAATTAAAATAAATTAAAAAATAAGACAAAGCAACTTAACTTGCCTCGTACCTGGACGGACTCATCGGCTACGACACGGCGCTCGAAAGGACATCAGATTTGGAACGTGGAACATTAAGACATTGACTGGCAAAGAAACGGAAACAGTAGAGGAAATGGAGTTCTATAAAGTAGATCTTCTAGGTATCAGTGAAGTAAGGAGGAAGGGTCACGGAGAAATAAATTTATATAAACAGCATATTCTCATATACTCAGGAGTTCCAGTCGGTGTTAGGGCAAAGGAAGGGGTTGGATTAATCATGAAGGATAGTCTCTATGCAAGAGTTGAGGAATGGGAACTCGTATCATCGAGAATAATTACGGCATACATTGAGTTGACCATTGGAAAAGTTGCCACAATACAAGTTTATGCCCCAACGGAAGATGCAATGGACAAAGATCAATTCTCTGCTGACCTAGACAGAGAAGTCATTGAATGCCAGAATAGAAACAGAGAAGTAATCATAATGGGCGACTTCTATGCTAGGACTGGGTGTGACTACGCCAGCGCACACGGAGTAATGGGGCCACATGGAGGCGAACACACTAAAAATGGAAATGGCCAAAGATTAATAGATTTTTGTGTAGACAACGATCTGCTTATCGGCAATTCATTCTTTCCCCACAAAAAAAGTACATAAAATAACTTTTTCGGCCGAAGAGAGAAATGTAAATAGCATAATTGACTATCAAAGATACAGTCGAAGGATCAGGAGACTATTTACAGATGTCAAAGTGATTAGGGAAGCAGAAATTGGCTCAGACCACCTTCTGTTGATAGGAGATATCCAAATACTCCACCCAAGAAAGGAACGCCCTGGAAACTACAAGAAAATTGATATTGTAAAGCTCCGATTACCGGAAAAAAGAATGGAATATTCAGAGTTATTGGATTTAAAACTTAGGGACACCAATATAGAAGGAAATGTGGATGAAATATGGACAAGAATGAAGAAAGCCATACTGGAAGCTGCTACGACTACGTGTGGAATTGCTATTATTTCATCGAAAAGGAAAAGAACCAAGTGGTGGAATGAAAGTGTGAAGGCATCAGTCGCAAAAAAGAAGGAGGCTTGGAAGAAGTACCACAGACATAAGACCCCTGAAAATTGGGAACTTTATGTCCGAAAAAGAAATGAGTCAAACCTGATGGTGAGAGTGGCCAAAAGAAAGAGCTGGGAAGAATTCGGTCAAAGCCTACAAAATGACTACAAAGAAAACGTCAAAGTTTTTTGGAATAGGGTGACAGCTTTGAAAGAAAAGAAAAGCAAACCAATAAGAAATGTTAAAGATGAAAGAGGTAGATTGGTCACTAAAAATAAAGATATTTTGGAGAGATGGAGACACCATTACTCAGAGATTTTTTCTTGAAATGCTGAGGAGATAATGACCAAAGGAAATGTTCAGGAGGAACACAATGAAGTGATCTGGGAAGAAGAGATAGAAGCTGCAATAGAAAAGTTAAGACTTGGTAAGGCAGCTGGCAGAGACGGTATAGCCCCGAATTAATCAAAGCATTACAGTATCTTTTCCAGAAAATATATACCGAAAAAGCTATCCCTAAAGAATGCGAATATAATATAATTATCCCTATTCATAAAAAAGGAAGTGCAATGAATGTGGGAACTATAGACCTATCTGCCTCTCTCCGGTTGTATACAAGTTATACACTTCAATATTAGAAAAGAAACTGAGGATGCTTGTAGAGAAGGATTTGGAAGAGGAGCAATGTGCATTCCGACCACAACGCCAAACCCAAGATCTCATTTACTCTCTGAGAACTATAACTATATAACGGAAGACAAGTCATGGGATCGAGATAAGAGTGTCTTCTTGGCATTCCTAGACCTGAAGGCTGCCTTTGACTCTGTTCCTAGACAAGAATTATGGAATGCCCTCTCCGCCAAGAATATCCCACAAGGATTAATAGATGCTGTCAAGTCCACATACCGTAACTCCAAAGGTATAATTAGAATTGACGGAAGAGAGTCGGATAAATTTGGCATGAAGAACGGTGTGAAGCAAGGAGACAGCTTAAATCCTCTCTTATTCATTATATATATATGGATGAAATTTTGAAGATGTGCAAACGAAGGACAGCTCGCACTGCTGTAGGCAAATGGAATATGAGGACAATTCTGGCGCAAGTGATGGTGTTTGCAGATGATATTGTTCTCATAGCGGATTCAGAAGCGCGATTGCAGCAGGCAGTAATGGAATGGGAGGCGGAGCTGGAGAAGAAAGGAATGACCATCAATGTCGGAAAGAGCAAAGCAATGCATATTGCAGCAATGCATATTATTGCATATAGGCAGGGAACAGGAAGTTGTTGAAATACGCTGCAAAGGTGAAGTAATGGAAATGGTGGATGACTTCACTTACCTAGGGACAGTGATCTGCAGGAATGGAAGGTTGGACCAGGAGATCTCAAACAGAATAAAGAAGGCAAATTCTATCTACTACCACCTCTGTAACACATTGATAGGTAAAAGGGAGGTAGAGAAAAATGTTAAAATACACATTTTTAAAGTCGTTTACCTGCCTACTCTATTATATGGAAGTGAAAGCTGGATACCTCTAGACAAGCACCTAAGCAGAATAACAGCTGCTGAAATGAAATATCTCCGAAGAGTAGCTCATCGAACAAGGAGAGATCGCATTAAAAACGAGCGGACACGAGAAGATCTCGGAGTTGCTTCCTTGAAAGATACCCTTGAAAAAAGACAACTTCGATGGTTTGGACGCCTTTGCCAGATGGATGAGAACCGTGACCCTCGACAATCTTTGAAGCCATACCCATGGGGAAGCGCCCAAGAGGGCGACCTAGAATGCAATGGACTGAACACATTTCTAGAATAGGCCAGAAGAGAGACAAGCAGATAAATGCCATTAAAGCGCTGGCACGGGATCGAGAGGCCTCTGGCATGCTTGGACTGGGGTACCTCCACGCTGAGAGGCACTATGGAGGAAGAAGAAGAAGAAGAAGAAAAAATAAGACTGTCTTGAGCTTTACCGATAATTGTGTTTTACAAACACCACACACCACACGTTTGTTAGTCAAGTATTTTCTACAATAGAATCATAAGCTAGTTTAATTTGTAATGATTATTTAATTAGCTCAATGACATTTTACTAACTATAAATTTTTAAATGATGAAATATGCATGTCATTGAATGACTGAATCTTATTTTAGATAGCATCATACATAATTGCTTTATGTGTATAAGTTCCTTCACCTAAGATTCGATAATACTAATACGATTAAAATTCTAGATGAAAAAAAATCTTCAAAAATCAAACTAGAAGGTACAACTTTTTGAAATTAAAATAAACGAGGCTATCGATTGTTAATAATGATAATATTAAAACCTTAATATTAAAAGTTATTTTTCTCATTTTACCCTAAAATATAAAAGATGATGCGAAAGTAATAAAAAGCTCGGCCATAATCTTCGATATTTTAAACATGAAGGTGGCTTTAATGGCTGCAAAAGACTCGCTAAGCCGCTTTCCTGGGCTAACGATAAACCGGCTGAGTTTTCTTTAATAGAAGAGATGTTTACTGGAATATTAGTATGCTTTTGATCAGCAGGGGTAATTTTATTAAAACTAAGTCAGTGAACCAGTAATGTCCGTGTTGATGAAATATATATATACAGTTTCCTGGTAAAAAAACAAAACAAATCATGCTTTATGTGGTATTGTGAATTACTTTTTTCAAATAATTTACTTTTTTTTCTACGCAACTCCCATTTCATAAGAAAATAACGAAATCGATAAATAACCATTAGAAAAAGGGCATTTTATAATATGTATATATAATTCTAACCCCTTTTATATTTTCCTCTATTTTCATAAACGGCCAAGATATGGGTGTATGAAACTGCTAGTCGGTCTCCATTTTGAAAGGAAATGACGGATGGTAATGTCAAGTTCTGAAGATAATTCTAGGGTGACCATTGACTTAATCCCGGGAAAAACCGCAGACGACGGACGGATGGAATTTTTTTTTCGATTTGGATTCTACTATCTTGAAATGTAAAATTCCAAATTTTGAAGAGGATAACGATTTTTAAAAGTACATTATTGTGAAAAATAAACTACCTACCTAGAAATAACAATTAAAAATGATTTACACACTTTTTTTTTGTTCTATTAAAAACAAGTAATACGCTATAAATTTGTCTGGTCAAATGTACAAAACATAATATCTGGGCTAGAAATAAAAATATTTAATACTGATTGGTCAAGGATTTCTGAAGAAAGCATAGTGTTGATTAGCCATTGTAAAAGTTTCACCAGTTGGATTATTAATTGATGATTTATCCATATCATATAGTAATCTTCCATAGAATTATTTTTCGTTATTCAAAGACGGGGTTGGTTGACATTCATAAATATCAAATATGATTAAAATTTTTGTTGGGGGGTTCTCCTTAGTACGAGGTCAGTCCTGTTTTTCAATCATTTATTCTAGGCCAAAGCTCTAGAGTTTCTTTCTAAGATAATAAACTTTTTGTAGTCATCAAACTTTTCTTTAAGTTGAAGGCAAAACCTAAATTATAACAGTCTTTGATTCTTTTTTTCCGCTTTATCACACCCCCATCAATTATTATTCTCTCATACGGCATCCACATTTTGGATTGGACTGTCTACTCCATTTCTCAGCATAACACTCGACCTAGTAGACAAGCTTCACGAAGACATGCGTGAATAATAGGGGCCGTTGAGAACTTTTACAGGGAGTGTTAATATTGGGCAAACAGTTTTCCATGAAGATATATAAAACCGAGCATCTATTCGTTTATGCTACACATTGTGAGATGAAGACACGCGCTACACGAGAAAGATTTTATAAGAGACACGGCTGATTTAATGAAGCAGAAGGAAATGGTTGGAAGAGGACAGATCCGGCCGCGGTAATAGGAACCCATATCTCTTCCCGCTGAGAGTAATCACCTGTACGGTCCATCAACTTAATGCCATATCTCGTGCCTTATACAGATCTCTTCATCTCTCCTTATACTCCAGCAATTTATTTTCCTTAAACAACATGGTATCAATTTGAAAGTTTTTTGAGCTCAACCATAGATGTGATGGTTTAATTGTTACCGCGATACAGCACTCCAATAATTTGTCATTTTTTCAAAAAGCAATATTTTAAATTTTACATAAACACTAGAGAGAATACTGGTTCTAAGAGGAAATTTGTTAGGACAAATCTATTTATTTAGTTTTGATTCAAACAGAGGACGACGGCTGTAAATCCAATGGTTGATCATAATCTGCAAACAACCAAAAGTGAGATAATTGGATTTTAGTAGGATTCGAGCTAAATCTTTTCCATAAGTTGAAAGCCTCTCTAAAAATGTAGACTTTCACTTAGCACAGTTTCTTAGTCTCATTATGATAATATAATATTATAATATTTATTGAAAAATTTTGTTGTTTTTTTCTAACACCGCGGAACGCTCCAGGAAATGTTTGCAAATTTTAAATTCGGATTCAGCACCCCAAATGCAGACATAACAACAGAGAAAGCGACTATTTGAATTTTTTACCAGAAAGAGGCTTTTCCACAAGAGTTTTATTGGCCTTAATAGCAACTATTTCTGGTTAACCTTCTAACATCAAAGATTTCTGAAATTATTTGAATTTACACCAAATGTTGATAGTCCAGGAAGAAGAAATTCACCCTTCAATCTTATGCTTTATTAACCACACTTTCGGACTAACTCTGTCCATTTTAAAGTCTAATTCTATAATTAAACAATTTTTATATACATAATCATCAAAATAAGCCATTTCTTTTTTACTTCCTTGTACGAAGTCAAGAAAGTATTGTTATCGGTAAATTTTCGGTTTTCAGATTTCAACGGAAATACCCATTTTGACTAGTTTCGTCGTGACGTCTGTACGTGCGTTCATTCGTACGTACGTGCGTAACTCGCATAACTCAAAAACGGATTGCTGTAAAATCTAGTTGCGAACCTTCCTTTTTGGTCACTACATGATTACCGGAAGTGGTACTTTACTTGAAGTTCATTATTGATTTTCAACAAAAATTATATTAAAAAATAATGCGAAACTTCTCAAATTAGGTATATAAGACTACGAAACATAAATAACAAATTAAATTTTTGTTAACATTGGCAGACCGAACCTGGTACTTTATTTGATGGTCTAATATGACTTCCATAAAAAAATGTATTAAAATATAATGTAAAACATCTCAAATTTGGTAAATAGGACTTTAATATCAAAATGAATTTATTTACTAGATTTTGGTTAAAATTGGGGAGCCGGAAAGGGTACCTTACTTGAAGGATAAACGATCGAAAATTATATAAACATTAAATACAGAGATCATATGTTTCAGTAATAAAGGTTACAAACGCGATTTTTTTTCCACTCCAATTAAACATTTTTAGTAATTGTTTTAAGTGTTAAAATTACGAGTAAAATACTGGCTTTCCTCCCAATTTGTGAGATGGACAAGTGTGGAGCAGAAGAATAAGATTTAAGTTAAGTGGATTCTTTCGTTTAAAATGTCGAAACTGTCGATTTCCAATGCTTTATCTAGTGACATTGACATTTCTATTGTTGTCATGAAGAATATCTTGAAAACTAGTTACCTACTGAACGAAAACGACATATAATAACGGAATGGGACCTCCAGAAACAAGTGTGTGTGTGTGTGTGGGTGTGTATGTGTGGGGGTGTGTGTGTCAATAGATGGATGTCGCGACGCCAGTGTCGTTTTAAGATACTGCAATCTTCGGAAACTAGTAACCAAATTCAGGATCACTTATTGAGCCACCGATTTATAGCTAAATGTGCGTAAAAGAAAATCATGTGTTGTCCACATCAGATATTTTTTATGTAGTTCTAATCTGAACGATTCTAAAACCACATTATATTTTATAAATTAAAATTTGGTAACATTGAAAAAAGCTAAAATTAATCAAAATATTATGAATTATTGCACATATTTGCATTTATATTGTCTAAATTACTCTAATCAAATCAGCGATTATCGCCAAAATAAAACCATTACAGTCTGCTTTAATTTGCTGCAGAAATCATTTGTATTTGTCATATTTTTTCTTATTAAAGTTTAAATTCCCTTTAATTGCGAATAAATTGTCACCAATTGATAATAAAAGTAGAAATTCCAGTCAACACATATTTAGAGCTTGACAGATTAGGAATAAAGGACTACTAGATTTCTTATTATTTATAATTATTTTTTGTCTGGCATTACCTACTAAAAAGTTGTCAACAATAAAAGTTTAGGTTGGTAAAGTACAGTGGGTCTTGTCCCTGTAATAATTTTTTTTTTTTTCTACGAAACCAAATTTTTATGTAAAAGTGATATTGATAACCGGAAAATGCAATGCACAAAACTATTGAAAAGGATTCATTGGGGAAAGAGAGATTAGAATACATAAATACTTCCCAGTTTGTATAATGTGCATTGCATTGTATTTATATCCTATTGCTGTAAATCCATCGAGAAAATTCCTCGTTCAGTTCATTGGCAGCCTTCTGTAGTTTTTTGGAGTATCGAGTCCAGCCATATTCTATAAAACATCATTTACCATGTTTAATGTGATACATTCGAACTTTGTATTAGGTAATTTGACCACATCTATCAAGTATTATAGTATAATTACTATAATATATAATTATTATAATATTATAATATATTATAGTATATTATATTATAATGTGGTATATATGAGAGATTTATAATGAACTAAAAAAAAACGACCAACAACTCCAAACAGCGTATGCAGATAGTGGTAATCTTACATTACTACGTAAAAAGACATAATTTATTTTATCGATTGTTAACCTAACAATAAAGTGTTTAAAAGGAGTTAGAAATACTCACACTCCTCGAGTGTAAATTGCCTCTTCGTTTTATTCCCTGTTTGATATCAACGCAGCTGAATCTCAAGGCTGTAAGTGTAACAAGTGGTCTCAAAATTTTACGAGAATTACAGTAATTGTGTTTGGAAGAGTAAAACCTTCGCAAAATTTACTAGAATCAGGCTATTTTTTCTTTATATAAATTAAGAATGTTTAGGTCTACACTAGATTGAAAATTATTTCACTTCGATGCATATGAGTAGCAAAACTTTTAAGCCATCAGAAATGTCCGTCAAATCCATCATATGAGTCAATCCATTATACATAAGTATAATGCTAAAAATGACCAGCTGCACAGTGCAACAATCTTAGGACAAAAATCAAATTTCATCCTTAAATTGGAAAAAAAAATGTATGAATGAATATAGACAATGAAAACACTATATTTTTTATAATCATCATCAGAAAAATGATCCATATCATTATTTTGTAATGTAAAACTATTTCAAATTTATGTTCATAATAACGTAATGATCTAATGAGGCGATAATGATCCTTTAGGGTAGAGGCGTTAAACAAATTGAATAAAGAATAATAATAACAATAATTCTGTTTAAAATAACAAAATAAGATAATAATATAATACATTTTTTTTATAGAATAATTACATTAAAACTGGTCAAATTTGACCAACCATGAATTCCTGAAGTGAAATAAATCTAAATTTACAGTGAGGGTTTAAGTAGTCAATATAAAATTTTTGTCAATGATAAATTTTTCGACGCATCGACCTTGGCAAAGAAAAATCAATTAAAATTAGTGCTGCAGTTAGCTGCAGCTAAGATGTGTAGAAAAAAATCTAGAATAAATGACAAACTTAAATAAATCGAAATTACTGGATCAAATTCTACTGAATTTGAGCATTAATAACAATATTTGCTTAAGTCATGCAATCAAATTCGAGTAACCAGTAAATATAATTTCGTAAGAAATTTCAAAACTCCGTCCTCCCAAGGAAGCCTAGGACGACCTACACGTCTTGCATCATAGGAGCGCTCCGTGAATGCTTTTTGGGGGATTGCACTTCCAAATCTTCCATTCTCATTAGATGCCCTTCCCGCCTAAGCCTTCCCAGAAGCACGATCTTGACTATATCTGTCTCATTTAAGAGTGCACTAAATTCATTATTGGTCCTTCTCCATTCTCCATCAACATAGATTGAATCTATCTCTAATTTTTCTGAGGATTTTGAGCTCATAAAATCTTGCTCATTTTTCTTGGTTAAGGTCCCATGTCTCTGAGCCATAAATTAGGACTGTGCGGATTAGTATTTTATATAGAAGTTTGGTACTTTTGGCAAGGATATTGCTACAATATGTCTTCGAAGGTCATAATAACACCTGCTAGAAGCAGCGCTTTTTTTTTTTAATTTCTGTTGTTACATCGCCATCTATATTCACCTGCTACCAAGGTAAATAAATTCATTCACATTATCGAATGTTCTTATCCAATGTATCCTATCCGGATCGTCTCATTTTGCATTGCCGTTTGCGCGTTACGATATACTTCTTTTTTTTTTTTGATAGATCACAAATCCCAGTCTTCTTGATGGGCCTTCAAGAGCAATAAAAGCGTCTGAGACGTCTCTGAGGGATCTTTCAACTAAGTCCAGATCATCCGCATGTCCACGTATCTGTATAGTCCTATTGAATATATTCCCAGATGTGTCAATACCAGAGTCTCTTACCGCTTTCTCTAATGCAGGAATAAAGAAGAGGTAGGGAAACGTAAAATTAAAATAAAATAAACTCTGTAAACGTAAATGTTCTTCGAAATCATGAGTTGTGCAAGGTACTCTTGGTGCGGATTTTTGTCCATCGATGGCCCCACTGTGCACTGGTCGGCATATCGATAACTTAAAAAAACTATTACAAATATTTTTCTATTTATACCGTTTTACTTTCAAAAATGGTAAGGTTACAGGTTTAACACTGGGTTTTAATACGGCTAAGAAAACACCGTGGCCTGAAAGTTTCAATTGCTATCACTTATTCACATCCTTATGATATTAGGGACTTATTACAATGATTTAACACGCAGGGAATTAACATTGAATCTATATTTCTGCACACAGGTATTTATGAGAATTGGGAGAGGTGAACATAGAGTTTCACTAACGACGTTTCTCCATCGACCCGATAAAAGGCCCTGTGCTAAATTATTGGCTGTTTCAGCTTCGGCAGAGTTCTCTGACCCCATAATAAACTGTCAGCCTCAAACATTTGAAACGATTCTCATAAATTTTTCATTATGACGGAAATTTATCATTAAACATTGGCGTTCAAAAAATAAAGGGTGAAAATAATAGATTAACTTGTGCAATATATTTTACGAGATAAATAGCATTTTTAAATAAGAAATACCAACGACATATAATATATTAGATTTACTACGTTACTTATTTCAATACAGAAACTATTTTTATTATATATATATGTATATATATATATATATATATATATATATATATATATATATATATATATATATATATATATATAATATTTATAAATATAGGAGTTTATGTATAATATATGCATGGAATGTTCACTTTAAATTTTTAATTATTATATTACATTACATAAATGAAACATCTACATAAAATATAAAAGTAACAAAACAAATTAAAACGCAACAAAACAAGAATACAAAATAAAATAAAACGTATTTTGGACATACAATAGAATTGAAGACATGAGTGGATGAAGGTGCTACGTAAGAAATTTTCAAATATTGATTTTTCTAATGGATGAAGGTGTTAAGTGCTTATATATGTATATATATATATATATATATATATATATATATATAATTATTATTATATTATATATCATTATACATTATTATTATATATATATTTAACCAAATCAAGCAATAATAATGAAACATAGACGGGCCTGCTTGTTATTTATAAGTAAACAATTCACCGAAATAAAATAAATGAATACAATCAAACAATCAGTTACAAAAAAATAATACATTAATTAATAAATAAAAATGAGTATTGAAAGCAAAACTATCTGAAAGCAAAACATCCTACTAAAACTTAACAAGCAGGTTGCGCCCTACGCATCTTCAATGCTAAACCTATAACACTCTGATGTTTGGAGGGCTTTTAGTGGTTGTTTATTTGGTTTTAAGGGGTTCAATGACGATTAATTACCGATCTCCATATCGTCGCACAGTGGACCCCATAGCCATTCTAGGATGACAAAAACAGCTTTCAAAATATTTTTGGTATTCTTCCATGAAATGTTCATCAAATTTTTTTTTTAATTGAACACAATTTCTGGGCTTAATTTTTTGAACTGAAGGAAAAGTTTTAAATTCGAAGACAATAGAGTCCTTAAGAAGCTTTGAGGCAATTTTTTTTTGTAAGTTAAGTAAAATGCTTTAAAAAACGTGTTAGTGTTTTTTCATAACGTGATTTCCAATCGGATTTCCAACTATGGCCATTGGCCTCCTAGATCGGCTATTTTTCAGGAGAGCAAAAAAACTGTTACATTCTTAGATATGTGTCCATAATTATGAAAGTGGTCTAAGTCAAAATTAAAAAAAAATGAATTTATCACTTATTTCACACGACATGATTTTAAACTAAATTTAATCAATGTAATTTTTACGTCGTCAAAAAGATATCGTCAAAAGTGTTAATTATGAAAGTGGTCTAAGTAAACAATTTAAAGAAATTATATAAACATATCTTAAACTATTATATAAACCTAAAAGAGGAAGACCAAAAATATACGAAAATATTCAATTACTTCCATTATACAACACCACTAGACCAGTAACGGAAGAAAAACATAAAAATCTTATGTGTTTACTACCATACATCCCTCCATTTTTTCAGGAACATTTTAAAAATCTTAAAAACTCGAAATTATGATAAATATGGATTACTTGTTAAAAATGATTAATAAATGTTTATGAATTATTTCGTTGTTGTTTCAAATAAAAATCACAATTTTTTATTACTTTAATTCAATTATAGGACATTCAGTTAATTTTGAAAATGGTCTAAGTCAATTCAAGCTTTAAAAACAACATTTTCCTATGAAATTCACTCAAAATGTCATATCTATAATAAATTTCCATTAATCAAGACTAATAAAATTATAAATTGAAATGTCGCATAATATAAAAATATTTTTTAATTTATTCAAATGCGATTCATTAAATATCTCGAAACAAGAAATATATGACTTAGACCACTTTCATAATTATGCGCACATATAAGGGCCGATTTCGATTATTTTAAATTTTTTGGTTGGTGTAACATTTCTTCTAGTTTCATGCGGAATTATTTTTACCTTTATAATAATGCATATGTTCGTTACTTTAACATGTAAGCTTCAAACTTAAAGAAGCTTTTCGTTAGAATGCAACTGCGATTTCAGCTCTTTCTAATGCTGTAACAGATACGTAACTTTACTACAAAGTGTATCAATCGAAATACTATCGAAAAACAACAAAAAATCGAATTTTTTACATTCGTAAGTTTAACATGGAGCCGACGATATGATTTACAGGTGTTTCAAAATTAATACTATAAAATTTATTGAATTTAAATCAAACTATCAATGTAATTCAATAAATCCGTCTGTCTTTTTGGCCGAGCATAAGAGAAGACCTGTTTCAACTCGACCGTTTGGCATTTCATTTGTATGTCTGTCTGTTACGCGATTACGACCAAAGGCGTCGTTCGATTTTCTTCAAATTTGGCAAAAATGTTTATTTAACTCAGGAAAAACGATTTATGAGTAGCGGTTTTTATTTTTTAATTCTGATTCAAGATGGCGATCGTATTTATGATCCCGTAGCATCAAAACTCCGTTTCGCTGTGACGACCAAACGCATTGTTTGTTTTTCTTCAAATTTGTCATCAATACTTCTTGAAGTCATTTAAAATGAAGTGTGCAAGATTGATTTTTTTTATTATAATTTTTTTTTACAAAATGACAGGGAAATTTCAATAATTGTGAGGAGATTAAATGATATTTATTATGACAAATATAAAGCGTAAAAAATGAAAGTGTGAGCAGCAGTACGACCAGAGCTCCATCAGTCACTAAGATCGTATTTAAAATTATTTTTAATAATGATTTAAATACAAACTTGTAATTACCAGAATGGCGTTGATGGGAGAACAAAGAGGAGACACCCAAAAGGCACTTAAATACAAACTTTCAATCCTCTGACTTAATTTGAAGATGCGTAAAAGCTTGAAAACCGCGAAAAAACGATTAGTATCGTAATGGTGGCTGAAATTTTGACTGAAAAAAACAACCATACATACCGAATTTCAGATATGAAACGGATAATGTGTGTCGTTGTTTTCATTGGTTTCATGAAATTTCATCTCTTATTTTCGGAGAAAATACGACTAGATTGATCAATTATATAATGGGTTATAATTGAAAAAATCGCTGTCACTAAAGTTACAATTTTATTCATATATTCCAACGATGGTTTTTTTTTTTTTAGAAAAATAATTTTAATGTGAAGAAAATTAAATGCATTTGGGATATATTTAAAGCAAAATTTTAAGGATTAATAATAACTTATTGGAACTGAAAAATCATGGCATATCGTAAATTAGTAATACCATCATAAAATATTTGTGAAACTTACCAGCTGGTTGATGGTCCAACTTTTGCGAAAATTTTTAAATATTGAAGGAAAATATATGTTTTGGTAAATGATATTCGACAAATGGCACTGAAAAATGAGAGGACCTGATGGTTCACGGGAGAACTTAGGTCACAATAAATAATAAATTGAAAAAAAAAATGTTCTTAATAGATTAAGTCCCCATATCTATATGTTAAATTTTAAATAAATCGAGAACTTAGAGCACTATTATAACATATCGACAAGATGCTACAATTTATGTAAACAAACAAAACAAAAAAATACGCTAATTATAATTTCTGATTCACTCAAATTATCACTATTCCGCAGATTATGGTTTGATATAATTGCTTCGAGTGATATGTCAAAACTTTTTACATTCCCCGTGACCCTAAACCAACGTCTGTAAACACCTCATTGAAATTAAGAAAGCTAAGAAATTTTTTTTTTTTTATAGAAATCACTTTTTTTGCACAAACTGCAATTTAAAAAAAAATATTAAGACCAGTCCCATAACTTTCTAACCACAAGAAGTGATTCAAATATTTTTTCAAACATTACGGGTTAGGCATTGTAAATTACTGTGTTGATGATTCCCACGCTAAATATTGTGACTAATTATTTCAGTCAATCTAAATTTATTATTTGTGAAATATTAAGAGAAATATGTTTTTATTAAAAAGAAATGGCTAATGTATAACAACTTTTTAGTATAAACAAATTTAATAATTACAAAAACTAATATAAACTATAAAAAACACTAAATTAAACTTTAAACAAATGTAAAATTGTCAAAAAATAGGGAAGGAATAACATTTCATGTAGATGCTCCCTGAGAGAAATATCGATAGGTGATCGATATCATAATACTAGAAAATCATACGCAAAGAGAAAGAAAAGAGTGAAACGTAGTTGAAAATAGTACAGAATGTTGCATCACGAAATTACTTATTCTGAAAAGTAATGCTTTTTTGTCTTTTAACCATTGTTTCTCCGAAGCTGATAGTCCTATGTGCTTACTCATTAAAAAAAATAAAAAAAAATTGATTTTCTCTAAAATCTTGGGGTAAAACATCTTGATGTTTATAATAATTAATTAAGAAAATTGTAAAAATGATAATGCAAAAATATTTATAGCGAATTTCAGACTCTGCCACTGTTTATAAAAATGACCAATTATTAAAAGATTTGTGCTATGAGTTCAGAGGAATATTATAAGAATAAAATAAAACAAAAAAAACAAGTAAATCGAGCTTGATATTCAAAAGAAAATGGAGCATGAAAAGATACTTCTTAAACATTATAAAACAAAGCCGACACGGTCCCATTTACAAAAGTTTTTATGTGTTTAAGCTGGAAAAAGCAAGATTATATGGTAATGTTTACAGAAAGGCTTTTTTAACAAAATTTATACGATAATTTTGAAGATATAAGAACTTGAGGTAAAGTTTGATCCTTAAAAACGGTTGCGGTGCCTCTAAGTAGTAGAGAATAAAAATTTATACTAATTTTTTAATTAGATTAAATGTGCTTTGTATTATTGCTTATTTCCCTTAAGTTGCAGATTTTAATTTTTAAGAATACAATTTTTTGTTTAAATAATTCTCTCTATCTTTCTTAGTTGTATCCTTTCTACAGGTGGCTCATAAAAACTCTACAATTTCATTTTTATGTTTGAGATCATTCAAGTTTGAGAATCCCATCACTATTATACAGCACGACTTCATATTTATATCAAAATAAATCAATTATTATTTAAATCAATAAACTACATTTGCTAATAATGATAAGACTTAGGAATAATTTTTATTCATTGGAGAAGGTATAAACGGTATTAAGGTATATTGCTGATAAAACTTACAAATATTAGACAGCAACTTGTGAATGTCACAAGGCTGGTTCAAGAATCGAAAACTAACTGCATAGTGAAAATATTAGAAGTGATTAAAGATGAGCGAGTAGGTGTAGGTGTGCCCCGGCCCGAGATCGATGATCCTCTAAAACCTGACCCACTTCTTCACAGTACTTTCTTCTTAGTAACCTAGAGCTCTTGTGCTCTGTCAATATCCCTTTCTCCAAGTATCGGTTCAAAATACAACGATGGAGAAACTCACATCGTCTCGATTGTTCTACTAACTAAGTCCTACATTAACATAACTTCCATCCAAATAATCTATGAAGAAACAGATGACTGAATGAATTTTAGTCTGTATGAAGGAAAAGGCAGGCTTGGAGAATTTATAAAAAACCTTTTTATGTTTTAAATTAACAATTTTAATCGTCAAATGGTTAAATAAATTTATATTTTTGTTTTCATTTTCAATGAATGAAAAATGAATTTTATTCAGGGACATCCAGTCCCCTTAGAATGACAAAAAATGTACAGTACTAGTAGCAATTGCCTGGCTTGAAATGATTTTATAAAATAATTAATTTAAAAGATTGTAAAATAAAAAAGAAGAATGTGTTTATTATACACACATTGTACACCGATTTGGCCTAATTAGCAATAAATTAACAAATAAAATAAACATAGCAATAACTTAATTCTTAAATATATACGGAAGATTCATAGTTAAGGAGGTGGAGAAATAGTTTGTGTTTGAATTAAGTTAAGGATAAGGTTCTACGAATGGAGACGGGTAAAGAATTCTAAACTAAGATAACACGAATGATAAAGGGTTTTTTGAAGGATGCAGATTTATGAGAATAAGTTTGAGGTTAAAATATAAATTTGAGGGCCGGGATCTCGTGTTCAAAGAGTGGACCGAGGAACATAGGGTAAACAGATTAAGGATGTAGGAAGACTTTTTGGTTCTAAAGGATCGGAAAAGATAGACAGCTAGGTAACTGGGTAACGCCATTTTAACTTGACATACCAACTAGAGACATGGGAACGCCCTTGGATGCCGAAGATGAATCTAATGAAGCAATTCATTATACCAAAGACTTTAAAAAATATATTCAATGCAAATAATAATTATTAAAGATAAATATTAAAGAATAATTATTAGATATATTAGTATTTGGAAATATTAAACCATAGTTCAATAATTTGAAGCGTTTTTGAAATGTGCTATTGTGGCTGTTATTTCGCTAGGTTTATTTAGTTATTTTTTAGATGAATGTGACCAGACAATATAATCCATTGACTGTTCTTCAGTATTATTTTTAAGGAACTATTTATGCCAGAGTAAAAATTACTTCTGAATTCATTCCCAATATTTATTATGCCTATGGTAGAACAAGATAAAAAGGTAATATATTTTTTATTACTATTACTTCATTCAGTATTTTCCAAACTTTGGACCTCTATGCACCTCTTTTTTTCAGTTTTCGTAACACTGAATATTCCTAGTAATAAAACATTGCATATATTCTAATAACAATACAAATTAATTTATTTTTTTAATTTTTAGTATATAAAAAAATAATAAACAAAAATCACACTTCGGCTTTCTAGTTGTTAATTTTAATCTCAGATGCAGTTCCACATCCGAAAGCCTTTTCTTTCTTTTTTCGACTTAATGTCAACAAATGATGAAAAAGCAACTTATAGCAAGGATTAAAATAAAATATCATCACGCTACTCATTATTTACTTTCGATGACGTACTAATTCATTGGCATTGTGTTTGAGGGCGCTGGGAAAAATAAATCTATCAGGTGATCCTCAGAACGTTAGTGTTGTGGTATTCGTAACTAGAACACGACATGTGATGTCAAGAGAAATTTATATAAGATATGTGAAGGGGCTGAACTTTCTAGAAGTGAAAGAAAACTCAACATTCAACAAGGATAGGATAAAAAGAAGAATCTTAGAATCAAATTGAATTATAGCATTAACAACGTTACTTTAATAAAGTATTTATTTTGAGCTAGATATTAATTCAAAATCAGAATAACTTTCACCTTATGAATCCTTATTCACGTTAGTTAAAGATGCAATTTTCTAAGAGAAGTAAAGGGTGTTTTTTTTGGAAGTATACTACTTTAAAATGAAATAAAGCCCATAAAAATAATATTAATGGCTATAGTATTGGTTTTATTTAAAAGATAATTTTATGCAATTAGTGTTTAAACACGATTTCGGGCAAACGGGCATCGCGGCTGGTTCAAATGAAACGCTATCTGGATATCTGCTTATCGAACAGCCATATATCGACATATATATATATATATATATATATATATATATATATATATATATATATATATATATATATATATATATAGGAGAAGGGCAGATATCGGCAATAACACGGCGAATGTTGACTTCCAAGTAGTTCAAGTAGTTCAACGTCTGTAGTAATCGTATTAGACTAGCGACTGAACAAATTTTCACAAACAATAACCCAATGGTCAGAGATCAAGCGATCTAGAGGCCAGCTCAAAGGTCCATTACGCAAAATTATGCACTCATCCAATGTTTCACACAATAAATTGATGTTTTCGCGTGCTGCATGGTTGCGCCGAAAAAGTCAGCAATTATGGCTCTATAAACGCGAATCGACCCTTTCGAGAAATCCTCAAGTTTATTCGTGAAGAAATGGCAAAACTTCCTGAGCACAAATCATCTGCCATCTTCTAAATTTACTATCATTAGAGGTATTATTGTAATACCTCTAGTGATAGTAAATTTACCTATCTATTGTAATACTAGAGGTATTTACTGGAAGGTATTGCCTATTTAAAAACCTTAACTCCAAAAAAGAACAAAAAAAAACCGTTATAAATGTATACAGCAAATTCAGACAAATAAATGCTATATTTTATTTTTATTTGTTAAAAGAAATATAAACATTGGATGGAGGCAGAATCCTGTAAGCCCGAACTTCCTTTATATGTCAACATCTAAATGAAACTTTAAAAAAGACCCATCAAAATCAAGGATCTATCCAGTAGATTTTAAATGAATTCATAAATTAAAAACAAATCTGTTACATGAGTTCGAAAAATAATTAAGAAAAACATCGCAGGTTTATATATTAAGTTATGTATTTAGTAGGCTGATATATTAATAACGAGGCACTGATGAGTTGGAGGTTCGTATTATTTATCAATATGTCCGAAGCATTGCCATCTAAATAATTCGGCAGGTGGTCAAAGCATTATTAAAAGGCCCAGAGAAGTAAATTCAGGCTAGGCCGTGATAAATTAAGTTATGTCGGTTGGGACCACCTTGTCTCTACTCTCAAGAAATCATTCCCTATTATGATCATTACATAACGTAATAAATATCTTTTGGTTTACTTTTATTACAGTGTATCATTTTTTAAAAGATTATTTATGAAGTCAATATACTGAATTAAATAATGTTCAATATGTATATTGAACATGTGTTTAAATATACATATATATATATGTATATTTATATATTCTGTTATGTATATATATATATATATATATATATATATATATATATATATATATATATATATACATAACAGAATATATAAATCATCATATAAATCATAACAGAATAAATATAACACCAATTGCTGTTTAACTTAGCCCTTGAGAAGGTGATTAGAACAACTTCATTCGAAAATGGAGGGGTGCACGTCGGAATGAAACACAAAATCCTAGCGTATGCGGACGACATAGCTGTCCTTGGAATCAATGAAGAGGACATTGAGAGACTTGTTAAGACTCTGTTACGAGAAGCAGAGCAAATCGGCTTGCAAATAAATGAAGACAAAACAAAATACATGATAGTCAGCCGAAAAATCCACCCCAACAATAGTATCTGCGTGGATGGCAGAACATTCCCGAAAGTAGACAGCTTTAAATACCTCGGCTCCACAATAACCTCAGTCAATGACCAGCATACAGAGATAGACCAGCGTATAACAAGCGCAAATAGACCCTTCTTCTCTCTTTCAAGAGTACTGAAATCCCGAAAAATCTCCAGAAATCTCAAATTAAGGGTGTACAATGCTATGATAAAACCAGTTCTGATGTACGGCTGCGAGACCTGGGCTCTAACCGGCACCCAAGAAAGCAGAATCGAGAGATTTGAAAGGAAAGTCCTCCGCACGATAACCGGAGCGATATGGGATCAGAATCTAAAATCCTGGAGAAGAAAGGCCAATAAAGAACTACTTACAGAAACTGGTCAGTCAATATCTCATGATATGAAGGCAAGGAGGTTAAGATGGGCGGGGCATGTAGCTCGAAGCAATCCATCAGGACGCCTTTTCACAACGATGAATGCCCCAATAGTTGGCAAGAGACCACGTGGAAGGCCAAAAACCAGATGGATAGATAGGATCAACAAAGATGCGAAAGAGCTGCATGCAGCAAACTGGAAAGCAGTGGCCCAAGATAGGCAGAAGTGGAGAAGGATGGTTCAGGCGGCCAAAGATCTACAAGGTCTGTAGAACCAACCGAAAAAAAAATAAATAAATAAAAAATATATACATACATTTCGAAAAAAAATTTATGGTTGTGATTACATAACAGGATTATTTAAGGATACAAAAATCATTT
This sequence comes from Rhaphigaster nebulosa, assembly GCA_948150685.1. Taxonomy (NCBI): domain Eukaryota; kingdom Metazoa; phylum Arthropoda; class Insecta; order Hemiptera; family Pentatomidae; genus Rhaphigaster; species Rhaphigaster nebulosa. The sequence goes on from OX411308.1 coordinate 131,109,215, forward strand.
AAAGGATACGGATTTAGATGAATATTCTCTTGTTTTAGACATAGAAACAAAATTAAAAACTATTACAGCAATGAAAAGGACAAAATAGAGAATAAATATCAATTTGTAATGGTATATAAATACCATACACTAACTGCCCGAGAATATACATAGGGGATATAAAGCAATATTTAATTTAAAGAGTGTACCATCATCAAAATGATATTAAAATATGAAAAAAAACAAGAAAACACCATTTGTGTCCCAAAGTGAACAATATTTTGATTTTGAAACTACCCAAATTCTAGATAAAAAGAATAATATCTTTAAAAGAAAATTTTTAGACGCCATTTATAATTCTGAAAATATTAATCACTCTGTAAATTTCAAATCAGATTCAAAAACTATCATTATGCGGAGATACTAAGCAGAGTTAATATTTGAAAGTTTCGATATGTCCATAAAATTTTAAGTATTTAATTTATGTAATTAATAAACCATTAGTTGATAAAATATATTAACGAAAATAAACTGAAACAGGCTTTAAAATGGTTTATTTTTTTTTTTAAATTTAATAAATAATAGTTACAATTAGAAAATAGAATAAAAAATATAAATAAGTTATTACAGAGATAGGGAAATAGGGTGTGTATATTTGAAGATATAGAATTAATATTGTGGATTGCTTTAAATTACAAATGTTAATAATAAATTATAAGTTGGTTTAAGTTGAATATTGTTTATATTAAAATGCTGAATGTTCGAATCATTTTTACGGATGATATTTAGGAAACTTAAATTAGGTTAATTGATTAATATTTAAAAAACTAGAAATTGTAAATTTTTATTGTAAATACAGCTATTAATGCTTAAACACTAAATTGTACTGATCAAATTAGCCTAATCTTCGAAGTCGGTTTTTATATGGCTTTATGTCAGGCAATACATTTTATGATAATGAATAGGAAATTGTAATATTAATGATATTATGGTTGATTAAGTGTTAAATACAAATTGTTTATTAATTAGTTATTATTTTTCTTATAAAACGTGCTATTTGTTATAGGTGCTGCCTCGATAAGGGTTTAAAGAGCCGAAATGTTGGCGGTGTAAGATAAAATAAAAATATTATATATATTAAATAATATATTTAGGTTGTAATTGAAGATCCGAAAGAGATACTTTACTTGAAGATCATATGGTTCGATGATAAAGGTTATAAACACGATTTTTTTCACTATAATTAAACAACTTTATTACTTGTTTTAAAAAAGAGTGCAAAATACTTTTTTTGAACTGAACAAGTCTGCAGTAGGATAATAAGATATAAGTTAAGAGGTTTCTTCTGCTTAAAATGTTGAAACCGTCAATTTCCAATGCTTTATCTAGTGACATAGGCAGTTCTAATGTTGTCAGGGAACACGAACAAATTTCTTGGGAACTTGTAACCAACTGAAAGAAAAAACAAGATCTCACGAAACAAGATCTTGTGTGTGTGGGTGTGTGTGTGTCTGTGTGGGTGTGTGTGTGTCTGTGTGTGCGCGCGCGGGTGTGCGTGTCAATAGATGGAGGACGCGTCGCCGAGTGTCGTTTTTGAAGTACTGCTGTGCTCGAATAATCGAATTCGAATCGAATCGAAGTAATCAAATTCAGGGTCACTTTTTGAGCCATCGATTTATAATTTAATAGGCGGGGTTTAATGGGGTGTCCACAAGACATATTTTTTTTTTAATGTTTTAATGTTAAAGTAAGACCCACCACGATAAATTACTTTTAATAATTCAATTCATATCAAACTAACTATTAACTAACTAACTATCAGATATTTTACTTCCTTGTACGAAGTAAAGGAAGTATTGTAATCGCGAAAATTTTCGGTTTTCATATTTAAACGGAAATATCCATTTTGAACATCCCTGAATCCATTTTGGCTAGTTTCGTCGAGGCGTCTGTACGCACGTTCGTACGAGCGTAACTCGTAAGCGTATCTCGCATAACTCAAAATCGGTTAGCCGTAGAAAGTTAAAATTTTGTATTTAGGATTGCTGAAAAATCTAGTTGTGAACCTCCTTTTTTGGTTATTACATGATTATCGGAAGTGGTACTTTACTTGAAGATCATTATTGATTTCATCAAAAATATTATTAAAATATAATGCAAAACTTCTCAAATTAGATATGCAATACTTACATATGAATATAAATAATATAATAAATTTTGGTTAACATTGGCTGACCGAAAGTGGTACTTTACTTGAAGGTCATATCAGAATTTCATCAAAAGTTATATTAAAATATAATGTAAAACATATCAAATTTGGTAAATAGGACTTTTATACCGATATGAATGTATTTTCTTGCTTTTGGTTACAATTGGTGAGCCGAAAAGGGCACTTTACTTGAAGATCATAATAAACTTACATAAAAAATTATATTAAAATTAAATACAGAAATCTTATGTTTCGGTAATAAAGGATACAAACGCAATATGGTTTCCAATCCAATTAAACTTTTTTTAGTGTTAAAATTTAGCGTAAAAATTTCCTTCCCATTTGTGAGATGTTTAACATTTAAAAATAATTACCAGCTATGAAGACAGGTTCCTATATAAATTATAATAACTCATTCAACAGTAGTTAATAATAACAGTTTCGACTTAATCTAATATAATATAAGCTAGCCATGAATTAGATAACAATTAATTTAACGTCTGCTATGGCTACAAATTAAATAAATCTACTAATGAGGTTATTTAAATAATATAATTATAACTAAATAAAATTAAAAATGTACTAAAATATACTAAAATAAATCAAAATACACCTTTAAAGAAAAAAAAAATTCCTCCGGGCCGGATTTGAACCAGCGACCTATGGATATCAGCTATAAAACCAACTACAGTCCACCGCTCTACCAACTGAGCTACCAGAGGGGACGGTCCTCACCCAACAAACAAGATTATACAAACCTGCTTAACTTAGGATAATATAATTTAATAGTATAATTTATAAGATTAATTTGTTCATCTTATTATTTAATAACATATTTTCTCAGGATTAGTAGTTGTTTTAATACGTTTCTAATGCCAAAATAATTATTACTAACCAATCTCGAAGGTATAGATAAAAAGTAATTAACATCCATAATCTAAAAAAAGAATGACTTCGTATATTAGTTATTCTGAACACAAAAATCCAAAAGAAAGTAGGGTAAGGTAGTAATATAGTTAACCGATTCAGAGCTTGGAACATCGCATGGGAAAGAATATGGATCACTTCGTAGGCACCTTGATATGTATAATTTTAAATCATTTAAAATGTGAGCTTCTTTTTGAAAGAATGGCGCTTTAGTAGTGTTTCTGGGATATAAAGATATTCCAAGATATTGATATTGAAGTTCTAGGATATTCCAAATCGAAATAAATATTATGGGGCACAGAAATCGGCACTGGAGAATGGTTTTCCAAGCAGAACAATATCGTTGAAAACTTCGGCCACTATTACAACATTAACCGTTTTTTTTTTTCAGTTTTTAAGGCTTTATGTACCTCTGCATAATATCCAAATTGAGTTAGTCCAAATTTTCAACCAATTTGTGTCTGAATTGAGTTAGTGTTAGAAAAATGCCTTTTGGGAATCACAACTTTTGATATTTTTAAATTTGTTTTTCAGGAAAAATACGACCTTAGTGACGGAGCTCTGTTGCTCACGCTCCCCTCAATCCCCTCCTCTCCTTGGGAAAAAACCTAAATTTTCAACAGAACTGAATTTATTTATTTGATACTGTATTAAATCCAATGTTACTAGAGATTCTGAATGTTGAAACAAATAAATAGCCCAGATCTGATATATGCGACATGGTTACTACTGCCAGGCAGTATAAAAATCCTTTAATAAGTTTGAAAATCTGGACCCGGAAAACAAATTATGCTTAAGCCAATTTCCCGATTTTATAGGAGAATATTATTCATATCGTATAAGATGGCGGAAAATATAGACGAAAATCTACTATAATCTAATGTTAATACCATTTGCATTGTCACTGCTAGTACGGTTGAAATGAATGCTGATATGACTAATTATCCATCCAATCGCAAAGAAATTTGAATACTACTAATCTTGATTGATATGTAAAATGCACCTAAAATGCTAAGAATGCTACAAATGCCTACTCCCCCTCCCCTTCCGTAAAGAAGACTAGTTTTTCGAATCGATGAGAGGTCAAGGACAGACAGCCCCTCTCTTGGTGGCCTAGAACGACAGTAACACCTGTTTAAGGTTATGCATTGTATTTTAATACAATTGAGAGGCGGGATCAACATTTCGTTTAAAAATATTAAATTTAGAAATTGTATAAACGTATTATCCGATGATATGACAGAGAATGACAAAATGGACATAAAGGAGGCATAAAGTTTAAAAAGGTTCCATCAATTTTTTAAAAAATATTTTAAAATGAATTTTTCTTGTGTAGGTAAGGGGTCATTATTCTATTCTGGTACCATCGCTTGTAACAAGATGATTATGCCTAAACGGTTTGTCCCTCACAGATGTGTTTAAAATCTTTGTTTAAATCTTGTGCAAGTCCCTCCCACAAGATGAGATTTCTTCAAAGGCGTTGACAATAATCTTTTAATTAGGTATTCTAACAAATTAATTTATCCTCTTTTTCTACATTCCAAGACATATCACAAGTCAGTTTAACAAAGGTCAGCGTGATTTATAGTAATTGAATGGCCTAATAAAATAATTTTAAATTGACACATCGTTTCATTATATGTTGCAGTACACAGTTATTTTTTTGGCTCTAGCCAATTCATCCATTTATATAATTATTTAAGTTTGTCACACCGGTGAAATCTATCTCCCTAGACAATTAACAAAGCTTGAACTGGTTGCCAGAAGAAATTGAATTTTTTCTATTTCATGTTCGGAGGCAACACCGACACACAGTCATGATGTTAGCCATGTTTTCAGCTGCAAGATAACGTTTAATGAAGACGTTCTATTGGCAATATTAACTTGGAACTTTGCGTGATTTTATTGGTGCTAACTCTCTACACTTTCATAGTTTTCATAGTTTAATGTATAGTTTACTTTGAATTTTACAAAAATATGTTTGCATACGCTTGATGTACCATCGCGTGATGCATGAAATTAAAAATTCATTACAGAATCTTCCTGGATTCTTTGTTGAAAAATCCATAATGGCGAAAATCTATTTCCCTATACTAGCCGATACGACATTAGGCAGGTCTGATAAATTGCGTTGCCAACACTCGTTCTACAACGTAACTCACCATTCATTGACGAAAGATTTAGAATCCTTAACGTTGTTTCACAGTTCGTCTTAATAAAATAAAGATAATTCAAATCAATTATTCAAATGTCTACACTATTCTGAAATGAAGCATAATATCAATTAAATTGCGGTAACTAACAAAAATGCCCTACCGCCACATTTCGTGTCGGCTACTATCTATCTAGACACAAAAGCGTAATGGGTGTGATAAGTTCATCCCGGGATAACAGAATCAAGTACCCTTCCAGTGGGTTGCTACTTCCCTTGAGCTTCAACATGCCTTACATGAAACTGAAGAACCTGAGCTGATTATGGACGTTCGTCAAAGTACATATGAATACTGTATTTCCTGAGGTAGGCAAATGAATACTCCACAAAATTACGTAGGAGACATTATTGAGGAAAGTATAGGAAACCAAGAACATGGGAACTCGACTATAAGCTAACTCAACTCTAGAAAACCAAATTCATTCCAGTAAAAATCTGATAACAATGAAACAGTATTGCCATAGCTCGTCCCTGGAAAGACCATTTTAGTTGGCTTTGAAAATTCTAAAAAATACAAATTTCGTTTTGTTTGCTCTATTTAAAAAATCAGTGAAGATTACTTTAAATGGGTTTTAGAGTTAGGATGCGTCCAATGAGATTTTTTTGGCCAAAGTAAATGAAACATTTTTAGATATATTTAGTGCTGCGTACTCCAAATCGGATATAAAAAATAGAAGCGTTGTTTACGCCTTCACCAATTGATATCAAAGAGCGTTGAGCTTATTTTTCGTAGTTTACTTTTTTCATTCTTGGATCATATTCTTTGCAAATCAAGTGGAGTGGCATTTGTAGCTGTACATAGCAATGATCTCATGCTATATAGTTCAGCGATGTCCCACTGTTTTGATTCTAATCTGTTGGACTTCAAGGCCAATGTTATCGTATTCCAAATTACACCATTCGCATTGACTATTTCCACGCGGGTTTTAGGAAGTAATCCGTCTCTTGCGACTTCTCGAGTATGTAAGAACAGTTTGAGTTCTTGTGACATGAAAGATGATCCCTGATCTGAGTGGATGTATACCGGTTGTCAAAAAAGTGAGAATACACTTGTAAATTGTTTTATAATGGTGGCAGCTAATATATCAGAACATGGCAATACAAATAGGAAACGGCTGTATTCGTCAATTATTGTCAAAATGTATTGGTTGTTGCTAGATGAAAGGAGAGATCCCTTCAAATATCAAAAATATCCCTTATGAGAGAACTCAGGTTTAACTTCAGCGCAAACATTGCAAGAACAGGTCATGACGCTTATGTCATCTAGCGAATACGGTAAACACCAGGTGGTACATTCTAGTTACGCCGGTGTGACACATTTTTGTGTGCCAGTCAAATTGCTACAAAATTGATGGAGGCACATATTCTGAAGAGTGTATCAGCAACAATGTTCTCCTTCCCTGGTCTGTAAAGTATATCATCTTTATAAGACGGTAGCCCGAGCCTCTATCCCATAATTTTCTCATTTTTAATTTTTGTAGAGCAGTGGTGAGTGAGACGCTTTTCTCGTCTGCTATCAGGCTGAAATGCCTGGAAATTAGGAATTGTCTCCATTTCTTCAGTGTTTCCAAAAAAGCGTAAGCTTCGATAATGGAGTGATTTTGTTCAGATCGTGAGAGCGTGCGAGAGAAAAAAAATCACTGGACGAACAACCTGCCAAAGAATAGCTGAGGTAGCAAATTCAGAGGCATCTGTTTCTACCATAAAGGGGATTGTCTCATCAACAGCTGATACAACCGGTTCAATAATGTTCATTTCAACAGTTCAAAAATAGCTACTCCTTTGGGGGTCATTGGGAATGATCTTGATTATCAACAGCCTTATTTTATCGGTTTCATTTTGAACCCATTTAGAATAGTGCAAAAATAAGCCCAGCAGCCGCTGTAGAAATAAATTATCTTTTCGAATTGGGAGATTGATTGATGCGGTGCACTGATGCGGTCTGGGTCAGATTTAATTGATTTGTTAGAAATTTCCTAGCCAAGAATTTTAATGGAGGAGGAGCGGAAACGACAAATATCTTCATTCAGCGTTAAAATATATTTTTTAGTTGCCTTCAAAAGATTTGGCAGATTATCATGTTCTTCATTATTGCTACCGCATATCGTCAAGTCATCAAGATAGGTGAACATACCTGCTAGACATTCGAAGAATGTCATCCATTACCTTCTGGAAAGCTGAAACTCCGTTGATGACGCCAAAAGGAACTCTAGTGAATTGGTACAACAGGTTCAGTGCCTGAAAAAAGCTTTTCTTCCGATTTGATGGGCACCTGATGATAGGCACGCCAAAAGTCAGTACTACTAAATCCTGAATATTGTGAGACCTTGTTTACTATACGAGTATTTTCGATATATGGCGGAAATAGTTGATGATGTGTATTTTTAATTCACAAACCGTTTTAAAATGCCAGTTTTGCCATAACCCTTGCAAGTTATCGCCTTAGCAGGGCAGAAAGATCTAGAGTGGAGTGAGATACCAAAGAGATCCTGTCGTAGTGGGTGCTGGAGTTGGGATTGAAAAACTTGGCCATCAGGAATAGACGTCGATGACTGAAGGAGGAAAATCGTAGGTTTGGGAATTTTTCTGTGACAATTCTTGTTTAAAAGCGTCCGTTAATAAAATTATGTCATTTTCTAGAAGTCTTTGGCGTGTGGTAGTCGCAAACAAAAGAATCACGAACGTAGTCTGTACGATTTTGTTCGGCCGTGACCGCGGCATATCGACAGTCTTTGCTTAGTAAATTAAGAGCTAGGAGGCATCGACAGTCTCATCAGAACGTTTTTTATCAGTTGATAGAGAATGTCCAGCATATATAACATTGTTAGGTTTTGAGTAAAGATTTCGTAGCTTTGTAACGGCCACATCAAAAGTAGGGCATCCGCTAAAGTATAGGTAAACAGTTAGAGAAACAAAGCATATCAATAATCGACGCTTCTTTGCTTCATTAAGTGTTTCATCAACGGCTGGAAAATTATAAAAAGTCTCATACCAGCGATTTATATGCTGATTTGCGTTGGGTGAAGACCCGTCAACATCGGGGCAATCAGGCTTCAGAAACTTGTCCGTCTCGCTTAAGAAATTGAAGTATAGTTAAGTATAATTACCAAAAAATGATAAATGGCAATACAGCGAGATACAAAACTTTCCGAACTAAGACTTTACTAAGCGAGAAATATCACAGAAAAAGCAAGGTGAGGATATAAATTGTTATAATATATTATTATGAAAAGCTGATAAATGGTGGTAGTTTATCATCACAAGATTATAATTAACAATAGGCATTACAAAAGTATTTGCAAAGAGGTTTCCCTTTTAATTCAATCTTAGAGGTATATTTCTTTTTCAAAAAACTCTACGATGTCGGTACTTAATTTAAAATACACAACAATGGACTGGAGAACAATGGATTTCATAGGGTTCTACAAAGATATGAGGGACTACGTAGTAACAACAGCCCAAAGCGACAAGCTTGATAATAATGCATTATGTATAATTGCATGTATAAAAATAACCATCACAAATGTATGACACATAAAAAGAAATAAATGATTTTCTCTATGATAAATATAAATATATTTGAATTTCCTTGTATCAGTTTACACATTGCGAATTAGCTTGCAAGAAGCAGAGGGCAATAGCTGCAGGACAGTGACTGCCATTGAGTAAAAATATCTTGCGAATTACTAGTTGAACAGCTGCTGGCATCCTAGTGACTTTAAGGTATAGAAAAATGTCTCGTGTAATCAAACGAATGAAAACAACTGACTATGTCAGTTGGTATAGCAGTAATTTTCTACTTCCTTGAAAAGCTATTGAACCAGAGCCCGGCCTAGGAGCGCACAATCTCTCAGATCACAGGCATCAGAGATAATAAGCAGATGGTGGAAAAGTGGATAACAGAGATACCAAAGTAGATATTCAAGAAAGAGATAGGTACACCAGATCTGGTCAGAGGAAGATCAGAGCAAATAAAAAAGAATGGGAATTGAAAGTGAAGAAAGGGGGACTCACGAAATCCAACAACGAAGACCAAAGAGAAACACAAGGCTGTGTTTATAATTTGTAATTTTAAAACTTTGTTTTACAATAATGAAAATAATTAGTTCTTTTATACAAAATAATCATCAATAAATCAATAATAAAATAATCAGAGGCTAATTTAATAATCAGTAATTTTGTTTTTAGTTTGTTGCTGTTTAACTTTTAATTTTAATGTTAAATAATAGTAATGAAGGGAATGTAGTGGCAAAACTGGAGAAGGAGGAGGTTATTATTATGAGATATATATGGTTGTGATGTTTTATGCAGAAGTTAATGAACAAGTAAAATTATAAAATACTGTGTGTAAGTAAAATACTGTGTGTTTAGCCAGTATTCCTTAAGTAATTACAGACATCATATATCTGTTTAAAATATAAAAGAATAAATCAATCGACTAATAATTTAGTTACTTTTTAAGGTAAGAACAGGTTGCTACACTATGATTTGCTACGAATGGAAAAAATTAAAGTGAATAATCATATGGTAACATTTTTCAGAGAAATGCTGAGTGATATACATCAATTTGAAATAATTTATTCATTGATTACAACTTGTTACGTATTGCCAGCCAAAAAACATTAACATTACGCATTATAAACGTAACCATAGATCAATTGGGATGAAATAACATAGCACAAAAAGAAAGACAATTTTGAAAATATAACCAAGAACTAATGGATAGATTCATCATTCATGGAAACTTTAGCAAAACTGAGTCGTCAAAATTAACGAATATAATACATAAATCAAGGTAAGAATGTGCAAACAATGAAACGATTCATTTTTTCTCCTCGCCAAACCTAAATAAGTTCACATCATGTTGCAAATTAAACATGTGACTAAAAATATTGTTTAACTTCCAAAACTTCGGTTAAGGATGCCTAATTTACGAAGAACTAGTGATTGGTGCACATTGTGGTACCACATACATATTGTGTTTATATATTATAGACTTATAGTTAATAACTAAGTCGAAATCTAAAAAAAACTGTGCCACTCATTTTTAGATTGAAAATTTCACTGAACTGTTTCAGATGGGAGCATCGGACAGCAAGAGGAAGGTTCCGGACTCAGGCCTCACAGAAAAACAGAAATCAAATATCCTCAAGATGTTTGATATCAGAGGTAGGGGTAGAGGGGCACCAGTCACAAATGAGATACTACAGAACTTATGGAGAGGTATATTTTCCGAAGGGCTCCTGACAATAATAATCAAGTTTCTATTCAAGACATCAAAAGAGGTATCCATCGATGACATGGAACTTTTTTTCTACCATTTGGTTGAAGGGAATGCCCGCGAGCGAGCAGAGTTACTTGTCTCGTTGTTAGGAATAGAGAACAGCATACCACCGAGAAGTTTCCAGTTGTACGTATCGTATATTATGGAGTCATACATGTTGATACTGCAGCAGAAACATCCTGAAATGTTCTCTATTTGGGTGACAGCAGATTTGACGGAAAAGAGTGACTTGGCAGTAGTATCCACGTATTTGATAAATGACATCGACTACGTTGAAGGAAGGATAGAGAGCAGCGAATTGGAGAGGTGGCTACTTCGATGTAGTTTCTACGCGGGAATCTTCGGGTCGGTGATGAATTATGCTTTCAAAATGGAGGTTGAACAATTGTTACCTGTACTGCCTAGGTTAAACGCGATGTCTAGCCTCCTCAGGGTGCCAACAGCTCTTGCATTATCACATCTTACTAATACAAGCGGCCGATCATGTTGGAGGCTTCTGTATTGCTCCTCGGGCGATGCCAGCTCATGGAACATAATCCATAGAAAAATCACTGGCCAAGGACCGACAGTGATCCTGGTACAGGATGATGCAGGACCTCTCTTCGGTGGATACGCCTCTCAATCTTGGAAGATTAGTCCCAATTTCTACGGCGATGAACAATCCTTCCTTTTCAGACTTAGGCCGGAGATGATCGTCTGTACTCCTACAGGATTCAACAAAAATTTTCAATACATGAATGACGGGACAGCAACACTACCTAACGGCTTGGGTATGGGTGGACAACTGAATTATTTTGGATTTTTTTTGAGTTCGGATTACGGTTTAGGAAGTGTATCTAAAACGTGCACCACGTTCAGGGACTACATTCGCCTTGCTTCTCAATATGATTTCACGTTTACCAGACTCGAAATCTGGGGAATAGGAGAGCCTGATGGCGTCACATCGAAGACCTATAGCTCAGAAAATGACCTGGTTATGGAAAGGGATCCCGCAACCAACGCTTTACTCGAGATGATGGGTAAAGCTGGGCACAGCAAAAATCTACCAGATGTAAATTGATGATTTTTTTTATTAATAGCCCTTCATCATAAGGAAAAACGCATATATATACACACACACACATATATATATATATATATATATATATATATATATATATATATATATATATATATATATATATATATGTATATATATATATATATATATATATATATATATATATATATATATATATGTATATCAATTTATTTCTTATACTTAACATTAACTGGATTATTATAATCTTAAGGAATAAAGATATTTTATTTTTTCAATTACTGAAAATGAGTAGACTATTATACAAAGTTTAACTTCACTGTAATCATAATTAGTACAATAAACATATTATATATTGCATTGAACAAATTTTGGTTTACTATAGTAACATAACTCATTTTGGAAATAAATATGAAGAAAGCAACAACTTAAGAATTATGAAAACATCATGTTGAGTGTTATAATCTTAAGGAATAAAGATATAATATTTTATTTCAATTACCTGCTGATAATATGTAGATTTTTGTGCAAAGTTAATCTTCACTGTAATCCTGATTAATACAATAAAAATATTGTATATTGCATTGAACGAATTTTAGTTTACCGCAGTAACATAGCTTATATTGAAAGAAATTTATTTTAAACAACATAAGAAGTATTATGAAAACATTAATTTGAGTATTATAATCCTAAGGAATAAAGATATTATATTTTTATCAATTACTGAGAATGTGCAGACTATTTTACAAAGTTAAAGTTCACTATAATTTTGATTAATACAACAAACATTATACATTGCATTAAACAAATTTTGATTTTCTATAGTAACATATGTAGTTTATTTTAAAAGAAACTTCTAGGAAACAAGAGAAGTAGACGATTTTTTAATTCATTTCGAGATAACAGTGTCGACCTATCTAAAACCCCGATATTTTGATACATATGTTATTTCAAAACACTATTGAGATTAATGATGATTTTTCATTATCGTTATTATTACAATAATCTTATTACAATTATATTTATTACAATATTGGTATTAAATACATAATTTTCCACGATGTGTTACTATGTTTTATCTAAATTAAGTTGATTTTATCTATATTTAGCTGATAATATATTAGTCTGTAATAAGGATGCCATTGGCAATCATTGAGGATGATTATCCCAAAAATCATGTTATAAGTCAATATGAATTACTTGTATTATCCTCTAAATTGGATACCTTTCCAAGGGCCTGATTTGTAATTAATATTATTTAATAATTAATCAAGATAATGTTCCTACTTCTAGGTTTAATAATAATGCTAATAACCATAATGCTAATCAAGTTTATTGCTATCCTACTTAATAAAAAATATTCAAAATAATAATGGGCGTGGTTACTAAAGAACAACCTCCTTCTTAACATTTATCTTTATTCATCAAAATTAAAGTAACAAACTGTTACAAGAGCTTAACCATGGAACTATTCAGACCATTAAATGTAATAACATAAATCTCTTATCTGTAATAATTGGTGTTGATGGTCCTTCAGCATCTCTCCATCGGGTTCTCCTGCATACCTTAAGTCATGGAGTCAGAGCCAGAGCATCTGTCATCTTCAGGGGGAAGACTAGTTGTCGTCCTCGAAGTCGACCCTCAAGCGAGATCAGAGATGTATCCGTTGCTTTCTCGGCTTCGGTTCCCTTTTTCTTCCTTGTTTTTCCTAAGAGGAAGTCGAAGACGTTGCTGGTTGGTTGGACCCAGCACTGGGCAGTACCCTTTTCGTGATTTGCCAATTAGTTTTATAGAGAGAGGAAATGAGGAAATTTCAGGATTTCAACGCACAGTTCCACCCGTTGTTCGGTATCGGACGATCTCTTCGAATCCATTAGTAACCTCTAATCGAATTTTGTCCTCCCGAGGTCTCCGCCGTTTTTTCGGTATGCCAGCCGGGATTCCAGGTTGACAGGTTTCCTAAAATTGATTACGTCTTCCCGGAAGGACCACCTCTAGCCTTTGTCACTTCTGCCAGGTTTTTAAATTAACATATTTCTTATATCTGAGAGTAAAGGCTAGGTAAGTGTTGTGGTGAATTTCCTTCCTACCTGCTGGTCCCTTACCTTTTGTTCTTACCTTGTGCTTGTTATATATAATTTGTGCCTAAGAATAATATTGTCCAAAAATAATACCTATATCAATACAAATTAGCGTGAATACAATTTATGCCTAATTAGCCTTATCATGCTAATCTCATGTTATAAGATACAAACGCAAATTGTTAATTGTGTTTTTATTTCATAGTAACCTCACTTGAATTATCCCCGACAAATTATCATTCGGTAGGACATGAACGAGACTCAGAATGTCTAATTTTATCAATAATCTTGTAGTCTAGTTTTGTAACAATATTTTTTCTGCCAATGCTGTTATGATCATCAAAATTCACGAGCACTGATTTTTAACGGTGTTTCACGGTGACTGATTTCAATGGTTCGTCACCGTATTGAGTTTCCCGAATTTGAATTTCGATTCCTTATCAGTAACAAATGAAAAAAATAAAAAAGCACATCGACCTGCATGAAAATTGACAGTCTTCAAGGTTACTTCATTAAATTCAGTTCAAAAGTTTTGAAAAAAAAAATTATTTTCCTCTGCTTTTTAGTTGAAACCCCTTCCCAACCATACCCTAATTCATTAAAAATGGACGAATTGAACTGGTAAAATACTCCTCGTACCTTTTTCCTCTAAAATATCATATCTAGAAAATACATTTGCTAGAAATGCTCTCCGAGTTATTTTCTTTCCTCTACATCATAGTAAACCGCTGGTTAAAAATTATTCTCCACAAGCTGTACGGTTTCATCCATGTTAAATTTGAATTAACTCCTAAAATACATAATAACCTGTTGTAATAATAATAATGACATAATAATAACCATCTGTTATAGACAAAACAATAAATTTTTATAAACGGCAATAAAGTTACACTTTAATATGTTTCACGTTTTCACATCCCTCCCCCCTTATCCTCCCAATTAATTAATATAATAAAGTTTTACACAATAACTACACACTTATTAAAAAGTTTAATTAAAGGAGAAGTTAGTAGCGGGTGCGGTCAATGATGAAAAACACAATAATAATTGGAACTTATTTTTTTAGAACGTACCAACGATTCGGTCGAAATTAGAGGCCTTCACTAGGGCTAAGAAAAAAATAAAAATAAAACAGGATAACAACCATTAAAGTAGGAAAATTTAGCAGTATAAAACATAAAAATATATAAGCAAAAATAGGTAGACAGATATATTTTATCAAGTTCTTAAACAACATCTACATTCACGCTAAAATTAAAAAGTTTGAGTAGTCAAGTTGGTTTCACGAGCATAAAATTGTCATGACAACGAAACGTACTCAAGTAGGAAACTTTTTTTCTCTTAGCCATTTATTTAAGGCTACTGCTACGTCAAGACATTTTAGACCTATTCGAATAAACATCTGATTCACTACTCCTCCTTCGATCAAAAAGAAATCTCACCCAATCATCCATATGTCTCACCCATGGGATACAGAATAACGCAATTATGTACTGTTATTATAATAATGGGGTCTTTTTTAATTCGTTACCGCAAATCAATTTTCAATAAAAACATATTGTTACTTGTTAATAACTATCGTTACGTAGTTATAATCTCATTTTCAAATAAAGAAATAAATAGGTACATGCTTTATCACCATTAACAAATAAAACATACAACATTGAACGTATTTATTTGAAATTAATACATACAATAACAGATGAACAACAAAAAAAATTCTACTTCACTCATGAAATCATATGTTTTTATTGAAAAGTGATTTGCGGTAGCGAAGTAAAAACGCTATATATTATTACACAATGGATTATTATTTCCAGTAAGTACTATTTCAAAAATATCTATTCTGTACAAGTTAAAGAAATAAACCAGTAGGCACCCAAGGAAAAAAAAATTGAAGCTTGTCCCAAGATGATCGCCGTGAGAGTGCCGAACTGGAAGTGTTAAGAAAAAATTGTGTCAACGCAAGTAGCCTGTGATGGTTAGGACATGTAATCAGAGGGTAAAGTGATACAGAGGAAATATTGGATGTGCATTTCAGTCGGATACCAAGGCCAACGATGACCAGCCGCGCCGGAGAATTAGTCTACGAAGTTTATTACGCTATATCTCAGCTAATACAGGTCCGATTTAACTGATTTTTTTTTCGTTTTGTAGAGAATTTCATCAGCTTTCAATTGAGTAAAATTTTACGGACGGATTTTTTTTTTTTTTTTATTCGAAATTTGGATTCTACGTATCTTGAAAGGTAAAACTTAAATTTTGAGGAGAGGAGGGTAAACAATTTTTTTCCTTGGTCGATTCCAAAGGTCTATTGAAAATAATAAACGAAAAGCATTTATAGATAAAGGTTTCTATTTTTCGCTTTTCCTTTTTTTTTTTTTTATTTTAATGCCTTGTTATGCTGATTCCAAAACACCTTACATTTCCCCTCTATCTTTATAAATGGCCGAGTTATGGGCTTATGAGATATTTTGAAACAAACAGACGGATAGTAATGTCGAGTTCAGAGGATCATCCTGGGATGGCCTGTGATAGTGGTACCGAATCTCAAGAAAATCGGTCCAGAAGTCTCGAAGAAAAGCCGCGGCAGGCGTATGGCGGACGGCGGACAGCCGATTTTTTTTTTATTCGATATTTGGATTCTACGTATCTCTAAACGTAAAACCTCTAATTTTGAGGGGAGTTACAAATTTTTTTTCCTTGGTCGATTCCAAAGACCTTTTATTGAAAATAATAAACCAAAAGACGCTAATAATGTAATTCTGTACTCTTTGGTCTCACCAAGGCCCGTTGCTTCCGTTACATTGTTTTTCCAGCATTTAATGTTAAATCAAAACAATAGATCCTCAGGAAACTCTCTAGTTTCAGTTCTAAATCCTGCGTTATTATTCTGTTACTCCTAACAGTTTAAATTTTATTTCGTTGATCCATTTTTCTCTGCAATGTATCCTTCGTTTGATACAATTTTTATTTATTTCATATCTAGGAAATTCCTGCCGGCTCTTGTTGGTGATGTCAAAATTGTCTTCATCATCAATGCAGCATCCCTTTTCTCTGACTGTTTTAATTTTTATCTAGAAGCATAAGAGAGTTCCTTACTGACCACTGTCTCAGTAAAGGCTCGACTTATCTTCGTTTTGATTAGGGACCACATCCATTGAAATTTTTTGATCAGGTTTGAAATTTCCATTTCTTGATCCAACCATGTTTTGTGCTCCACTGTAATTTGGTAAAGTTACGATTGCACTGAATCTAGTTTCGCTTTAAAACTTTTAAAAACGAGAAGAAGGACTGAAGCAGTTCTTCTCTTTGACATGTATGAGGATCCTGAGGATTGAATTTATTTTTTAAATATTCATACAAGATGTCACTGCACTCTTCATCTGGTCTATTAATTGCTTTTTGGTCTCTTAAAAAAATACAGAGTTCACTTCTTTTAATCACATTTTTCACAACTGAAATAAACAAAATTATATAATTGCAAATGAGTCAAAACGATGCAGTTGAACTAGGTAAATATCTAAAATGCATGGCTGGTATAAACAGAAAATGTATGTATTATGAAGTTCTCAGAAGTTCCGAGAATGTTATAACATTTTAAAATTTATATTTTATTGATCTGATTTAAATTTCTACTCAATCGGAAAAAAAAATTATTAACAAATCACCCGCTACTTTTTAGAGTGTTTAAACCTGTAGAGACCCGGCTAATACTAATACTTTCTAATATCTCTGAGACCTAGTCTTACTTTAGAATTAAATTTTATAACAAATATCTTCCATCAATTTTTTGACTTTTCAACAGAGAATGCTTTTCGATTTTTCTATGCTACCAATTAAATATACTTTTCCTTCTTAGTTGTTTTTATTGGGAGAAAACTAATTGATCGATTCAAGGTGCGTCGTACTTGTTTGAAACTGCTGAGTTTAGGACTATTGGTAAATATCAGCTTTCCTGTATATAAAGGAGTTGGTTCACTTTCAGTATAGTGCTCCTCTGGACAAAGGAAGTTGCCACCATTCACAGATACCAGTGATCCGTGACACGGTCTCATGACGTGCGTTCCCATTTCATACAATTTCAAGTCTAAAACTAATAATATTGTATTGGATAGAATTTATAAATAATAAAATTAATTTATATCTCAAAATGAATCAAACCAAAGGACTGAGGCTAATTTTAGGATCGAAAATATTATGAAATATTTAATAATGAAAGATATAATATTTTATTATATAACTCTTGGTATAGTTTCCGAAAAGAGAAGTTAAGTAGTAATAGAAATAATAGGACACAAAAAAATGATTAATTACAACAAAATTAACGATTAATAATAGTAAAAAATAAATAGCTTAAGATTATCAATAACATTAGAACTTTACTCGTCTCTAGGAAAAAACCGATTTTAATTAGCTATCCAATAATAATTCATGTCGGACAGTTTAAGTGAGTGGTAAGTTCATAATTTATTAATATCTTAGCTATTATATAGCCATTTTAGTCCCTAGATAGGACAAATTAAATGAAAAAGTGCAAAATACAAACTAACAAAATACTAATAAGAATATGCAGGTTAAATTTTAAGACCAATAAAAAGAATAGACATTATTAAACAATATTAATTAACACGAGGACAATATTCCATAACATCAGCACTTATCGATATAACATAAATAGACACTGAAAAAAAGAACAAATAAGAATAATATTAAAGGATAAGGAGGGACATAACAACTAAAAAAATATTTATGTGAGGTTTACACTAAAAAAATAAATATATATATATATATTAAATAAATAAATATATATATATATATATATATATATATATATATATATTTTTAAATTAAATATATTATATATATATATATATATATATATATATATATATATATATATATATATATATATATTTAATTTAAAAAAAAATCCGATGAAAAAAACAATTCCTTATCTGAAAATAAGGAAGAAAGCTGAAGACATTAGAGTCTGATTGTAAATGACAAGGCGTCAATGATTCAGAAGGAATGATAAGACTAAATTTTACTAGAAATCCCGCAATTTTTCAGACGTGGTTTCTTTTCTCTGGTGCTCTGCAAAGCTAACTGTATAAGAAAAAGAGTCTTGTAATTTATCACCTATTTATTTTATTTTTTCAGCTTTTTCTCGTTCGTTAATTAGCAATATCAAGTTTTTATTAATCATCAGACTATCATATAAAAGGACAGCCCGTTTTTCGTTTGTAACCGCTAACCGCGAAAACTACTGAACCAATTTTTACCAAATTTTACCTACACCATCAATTTCCGATTTTACATTAAAATGTCATTAAAACGAGTGATTTTTGAATTGTTTAGAGTAAAAGTATCCAACTTGCGTAGCCTTGGAAGCACATACTTCATACCCTTGGAAGCAAGTTTATTACAGAAAATTTTTAATAAGTGTGAAACTATTGGATAAAAATGTTACTTCGTATATAAAATAGAAGGGTAAGGTAAAAAGCGTGGAACTTGAATGGAAAACGTGATACTTCCTACCTTTGGAAGCAAGTTGACTACAAGCACTGTTTAATATGTGTGAAATTATTGGATGAAAACGTTATTTCGTGAATAAAATCGGAGGGTAAGGAAAACAACGTTGAACTTCCATATCTTTGGAAGCAAAACTTCATACTTCCTATCCTTTGAAGCAAGTTGACTTCAAAAACTTTTTAATTAGTGTGAAATTATTGGATGAAAACGTTATTTCG
The DNA here is from genome assembly GCA_948150685.1 of Rhaphigaster nebulosa. Lineage (NCBI taxonomy): Eukaryota > Metazoa > Arthropoda > Insecta > Hemiptera > Pentatomidae > Rhaphigaster > Rhaphigaster nebulosa. The sequence goes on from OX411308.1 coordinate 131,128,699, forward strand.
TGAAAAAAATCGGTGGGTAAGGGGAAAAACGTGAAACGTTTGAGTGAAACGTTAATGCTGTTTAGCCAGCTTTATTTTCGTTGTGGTACTGTCTGTTCTTTAAAAATGTCTACAAGAAACAAGATTGAACAATATTTCATAAGTTGAAATCCTTGAGTAATGATTTTGAATTTGAAACTAAAGGAAGAAAAAACTCGAAATATATTATAACTTATTCAAAAGCTCTGTAAATTTATTTTTATTTTCACTTACTTATATATGAAATGTATAGTAAGAGAAAGTTTTCAACGTAAATACCCGATTTATGGTTTCCTGGGTCCAAATCAAACTCCTTATATCGATGAACAGCTAAATGAATAATCTGTAAGGGCTTAAATGCCGATTTTTCAAAATTTCTTCCTCTAAAGTACCTTTGATTTTGTTTATTTGAAATAATTAACCGTCTCTCATTGTTAGTAGTGGTAAAAGGCGAATGAATACGTATAACCTATGAAAGAATTTGATAGTTAACTGATGGAGAAAATAGGAGAAATATTTTCACAGTTTGAAAAGAAATTTCCCGGAATAAGAGTAGTGATATAGATGTATAATATACCGTTGGAAAGCTGAAGATTTTAAAAACATTAATATCAAACATATAAAGCCGTAGAAGGCAATGGAGAGTGACGAAAAACACATAATCTTTAATGATTGTTGTAATTAATAATTTTTACTTTGTCTTCATTTAATTTTATTCCCATGGAAACTAAGTGGAATTTCCATGAAAACTAAGTACGGAACTATAGAAACTAAATATAAAATTTTAAAATTTATTTTTAACTAGACAAAACCAAAAATATATAGTCAACAGAACGGTTGAATTCCAAGATTTTTGAGAACTATGTTATTATAAGAGTACTTTTGTGAGAGAAGTCGTAGAGAATTGAATGCCGCTGAAAATATTAATGTAATGTTTATTTGAATTCTTTGAAATTATTTTAAAAAATGGGAAGTTACATAAAGTAAGTGAAAGTTGTGTGATGTGTGCACCATGTTTTTTCTTTTTGCAATAAATAAAATAATTCTATCGTTAATAAAAGTCAATCATTGTAAGTATATAGATTGAATATGGAGAATCCATGTTTTTCTCATGGGAAATTATACGTTGCATGCTCCAGTGTAGGAAAGCCGAGAGATTTGTTTGTTTAGATGCCAAATTGAATCACCAAAATTTAAGTCCAAGAGCATTGCAATGAATTGAAAATTTAATAAAACAGTAATTACAATATCGGTGATCCAAAACATAAAAATAATGAATATCGTGTTTTAACTCAATGGAACAATACATATAAAATCTTTAATTGCGTGTTTAATTAAAAATAATTAATTTTAGAGTTGACTTTTGTGCATGTACAGGTCTGCTGAATACTAAAAATAGGTGTGATCTAATATGATTCGGATCTGGAATCGAAAGTTTTTTTCTTAACATAAATCGATAGCTTTGTATGATAATCGAAATGTATTTATTGGCAAATAAATAGTTATTAAAACGAACCAACTTTTTCTATATTTGATAGTTTTAGAATTATTTAATAACATAGGCAATTTAAATTAAATCGTGACGATTGGCGCAAGCGAAACCGCGACCAGTGTTTGATATATATTCGAGTAGACATTTTGGTTTTGGTTAAGTAGACCACAAGTAGTTGAGGAGAGAAGTTCTATAATGAGAACATTACCAACCAGTTTTCAAATACCGAGTTAGTGTCAGATCATTCACAGTTTCAATGACCTAATTTATAAAATGCAGAAAATAGTTTATAATTGTTTAACAAAAAAAAAAATGAAAATACTACTACAGTGATCATAATTTTCTCACTGGTAGAGGATTAATGAAATTTCGAATTAAAACAGCACTTTGCACGGTATATTTTCATAACGAACTCTATTCTAAGAATATAAATAAAATTTAACAACTCAAAAAAATTCAATTAATAATAATAATGTTTCACTTTCGTCCTCTAAATTTCCAAAAAAAAAAACATTTTGGATCATATTTAAATAGATCATTCTCCTAAAATTCAGCTATAAAACATATCTACAGGTCCTGGTACAACTCAAAAACTGTTAGCCGTAGAACTTTTGTATCTGAGATTGTTGTAACATGTAGTTTTTACTCCCTTGTACGAAGTAAAGGAAGTATTATAATCGCGAAAATTTTTGGTTTTCAGATTTCAACGTAAATATTCAATTTGGCCAAGTTCAATCCATTTTGACTAGTTTCGCCGTGACGTCTGTATGTATGTTCGTATCTCGTTAAACTCAAAAACGGTTAGCAGTAGAAAGTTAAAATTTTGTATTTCGGATTTTTGTAAAATCTAGTTGTGAAATTCCTTTTTTGGTCAATACAGGATTACGGGAATTGGTACTTTACTTGAAGGTCATTATTGATTTTCATGTAAAATATAATGCAAATCTTCTCAAATTAGGTATATAAAATTTATATATTAATATAAATAACATAGTAAATTTTGGTTAACATTGGCTGACCGGTAGTGGTACTTTACTTGAAGGTCATGTTAGACTCTTCAAAAATTATATTAAAATATAATGTAAAATACCTCAAATTTGGTAAATAGGACTTTTGTATCAATATGAATGTATTTACTAGATTCTGGTTAAAATTGGTGAGCCGAAAAGAGTACTTTATTTGAAGGTCATAATAAACTTACATCAAAAATTATAATTTACATAAATTATAAAATTAAAATTAAATGCAGAGATCATATGTTTTAGTAATAAAGGTTACAAACGTGATTATTTTTCCACTTTGATTAAAGATTTTTATTACTTGTTTTAAGTGTTAATATCATGTGTAAAATACTGGTTTTCCTTCCCATTTGTGAGATGAACAAGTCTGCAGCAGGAGAATAAGATTTAAGTTAAGTGGGTTCTTCTGCTTAAAATATCAAAACTGTCAATTTCCAATGTTTTATCTAGTGATGTTGACAGTTTGAATGTTGTCACGGAACACGAAGAAATCTCTTGTAAATTTCAATTATCTTGAGAACTCCAGAACCAAGAGTATGTCTGTGTGTATGTCATTAGTGGGATGTCGCGACGCCGAGTATCGTTTTTGAGATACTGCAATATTCGGAAACTATTAACCTGATTCAGGATCACTTTTTGTGCCACCGATTTATAGTTTAATAGGAGTACAAGGAAGTCATGTGTTGTCCACATCAGATATTTTTAATACAAGTCTGCTGAATAGTAACAAACACACACGATAGCCCTAGAGAGATAAATTAGGTTTTGATGCTTTAGTAATGAAGAAGAAGATATTAATCGATATCTCTCGTTGTTAATGGATTGTGATTGCCGGATTTAATGGACCTCTTACCTCTTCGAGGCAATTGAGCAGATATAAAGGACAGGTAGCCCTATTTTTGGCTTGGTGCCACTGTATACCCTATTTGGAGAATATATCGAAGGAGAGGTATTAGTAGTCATTAGAAGATCGGTGCGGGTTGGAGTCTCGCCAGGAAAACAGTCAGTATGAATTTAAATAATCCCACAACGGGGCGCCGGCAATATTTCAAGAGAGGACTCAGATGGTCACAGCCGCTGCTGCAGATTAAATTGTTAAGGGCCAACAGCCCTGAAGGGAGGGAAATTTTCGTAGGGATGGGCGAATTATTCAAATTGTTTAAATTCCAATTCGACCTAATATCTTAGACGTGTATCGATAAATATAAACACAACACACAAATTAAGGGGCTTATCGCAAATATGCGCGTCATCGATTTGATTTAATAGGAACTTTTATTACGGGAAATAAATGTGATAGAGATATATTTTTTTCACAAAACCAGTTATGGATAAGTTTTCTATTCATTCCATTTCAAAGTTGTACAAGGTAACAAACAATGAACAAATTTCTGCCAAATGTGGCACTATATTGTAAAACATTAAGTGCCAGATTTTTTATTCTAAACATATTTGTTTGTTGCACACTATAAATCACATTGGAACCATTCTTGCTGGAAGCAATTTAAGGCAGAATACCCCAAACCTCACTACCTTCCCCTGTCCCAAACCACAAAATTGCCTGTTCAAAGTTTTATCATTCTTACTCGTGATAGCAGCACACTATTTTTAAAATAATATTAGTACAGTGTTACAAAATAATAAAATAATATTTTTCAATTTGTTTTACATAAATATGACCAAAGAGGGCGCGCTTATGGGTCTCAAATGCCTGTCCCGAGGTTTGGCCATTATTGCATTCCCTTCTGCTTTAAGTATAATCGGGAAAAACGTTTTCCCGTTTTGGTCAATACAGGATTACGGGAAGTGGTATTATTTACTAAAATAGTGGTACTAGTACTAGTACGAAAATACATTATGTGAATTTTTTTTTTGTCACTGTATTCCTACCTTACATATACATCAAATTTTTGTTTTTAATTTTCCACTCTTCATGAGAGTAGACTGGTCCATATATTTTTCTGAGCAGTTTTCTTTCCCATGGGTATAGGCGCCTCTCCATTTCTCTTGTCAGAACCAATGTCTCGCTGCCATATGCGTAGTATCTTGTTACTACTGGGCGTATAATGGTCTTATAAATGATAGATAATCTTGGCGCTCCAAGAAAAGTCTTTAAAATTTAAAATTTTATAAACACCAAAAAAGCAACGTAATTAGGGATTGATAAATTATTTGCCACTTCTATAAATTTGTTTTATTGAAAACTAGTTTCGAATGTTATACATTCATCCTCAGTTCTAAGAACACACAAAAAATTCAAAAATAAATTTCGATTCAAAATTTTTTTTTGAATTTTTTGTGTGTTTTTAGAACTGAGGATGAACGTATAACATTCGAAACTAGTTTTCAATAAAACACATTTATAGAAGTGGCAAATAATTTATCAATCCCTAATTAGATTGATCCTTAGATTGATCATGCGGATGTCACCTAAAAAAGCAACGATTTCCTGACGCTATTCTTGCTTCAATTTCCTGGTGGAGTTCATTTTTCTCGGTGACCAGCGCACCAAGGTATTTAAAGGCCCTACAAACTGGGAAGTTATAACCATTGATATTAATTGTAAGTGATGGCATCGGTGGAGAATACTGGGCGCTTTCCATGTATTCCGTCTTCTTCTCATTGATCTGGAGACCTCTTCTATTTGCTTCGTGTTCCAACTCTTCCAACGCTCCAGCAAGTGCCGGAAGCGTTCCGGCCACCAGGTGGACATCATCAGCGTAGGCCAATACCCGTGTGTGTCTGTTATAGGTTGTGCCTCCAGGATTGGTCCTTATTCCCCGCACTGCGCCCTCCATGGAAACCATTCTGCGTTAGTAGCGCTGTAAAAATCACCGGTATCGATAATTACAGGGTTGTTATTTGCTAGTATTTGTGATTGTTGCTAACCAGTCCTAAGTCTCAATTATTGCAGCAATGTGCGTAATGTGCTTCGTAGAAGTTTACAATAAAAAAAATTTATTGGAACTTTTCCAGAAAAAAACACATTCCGGTATATCTTTCTTGAAAGTTCATTAGACAAACGTATTATTTTTTAATTTTTGGGATTTTATATAGTTGCATTTTTTCAATTCTAGGATTATTTACTAATAAAATGTTTCAACACATTTTAGTTGATGTGATATTTTAACTTATTTTAGCAATTTTTAACATATAACAAAGGGCCATTTTGTACTCCATATTTTATCAAATTTTCAAATATTATCAATTTATGGTATATCTATACTACTTTATTAATTATAGAATCGGGTACGGTAAGTGCATCAAGTTAAAGAAGATAAGAAGATATATATATATATATATATATATATATATATATATATATATATATATATATATATAAAATTATTGCGAGAATTACACAAGACGTTGCCGACTGTGGAGCAGCCGGCGACTGTCGGAGAGGGATTCCATTGTGTATCGATCCCGGTTGAGCTTGCGCACTGGGGCAGAACCTGTCCTGAAGTAAATGCCATTCCCAAATTGCATGCAACACGGTCAATATGACAGGAAATACGCCTGTAATACAATATACCATGCTAAGGAATCTTCACTTTCTCTTTTTCCTATAAATACACTCTGGTTCAAGATATCAACAGGCATTACGATAAAAACAGTTATAAAATGTAATGAAAATAGAAAAAAAAAGTCTCTTCACGGATTATTTCAATATAGTGAGTAAAGCAGAAGGCAATTGATATTGATAATAAAGTAAAATTAAATGGAAAAATAAATAATTATCATAAACTGAAATACATATCCAGAATAACGAGAAATATTAAAAGAGCATTTAAGGATACTGATATTAAGACAGAATATAATTTGACTTGATCATAATTGTTTTAGTTAAAGTAAATTTAAATAAAATATTAATCATAACTGTTACTATTATAAATTTTAGCAAAAGACTAAAAGGTGACGAAGAAATTTTTAGTAAGAACAAATTTTGGATAATTTCATCATGTTTTAATAATGAGGACTGGAGAATAAAAGGTAATTATATAGATAAAAATTCTGATTAATTTCCTTATGATAATCGTAAATGGAGGAACTGTGCAGATCTAAGGAAAAAATGTAATAACATTGAAATTTTCATATAAAAAAAATATTCAGAAAAAAAATGTTCAAGAATTTTTAGATATTGATTTTTTTTCTATATGCTAAATTTTTTTTGTACCATCTGGCAATGTAAATTTATACATTTATTTTTTTCATTATGAGATATGAAGAATTGTTTGAATGATTAAATTTTTGTTAAACGGGTGAGTGTAATTTTATTATCTCACTCTTTTTTATATTTTTTACTTGTTTTATATTTTTTCACAAGAATTGTTTTTTCTTTTAATGTTTTTATATTATTTATGATTCTTATTAGGTTATTTTAATATGTAAGCCAGAAATGATTTTTTTCTTAAGGGAAGTTTGTTTTCTATTCTATTTTAATAAGGTTCTCTCTTAGTATAATATGGATTTCGTTTTTTGAAAAAGGATTAAGCGCCGAAAATTCTTAATTAAGGTCTCAATTTATTATGGGACCTCTATCGATATTAGACCGCCTCTATCGATTCCCGCTCACAATATATCGAGAAAAGAAATTGGAAATGGTCTAAAAATCGACAATTGATGACGTAAGCACCAAGTACTGACGACTCTCATCCCCCATTCTGGCCTTTACCAGTGCTAGAAGCCTTACAAATATAATACAAAGCCTTAAAAATGATTCTTTGAATTACTTTTATGATAAATTATTAATAAAATTAGTGGAACTTTCACTCAGATCGGATGCAATTGTTTTCTGAAAAGAACTAATTTAATTCATGTTTGTTTCGGACTGTCGAACACATTTCGTTTATCTCATCTTTTTTTTTTAATTAATTTTATTGCTTTATTTTGTTCATTTAAATTGATTAGGTTAAAGGCTTCGTTCGATGAAAAAATTCATTTTTTTTTATTCTGAACTTTGAAATCACTTTGAGGTATACTACTTTGAGGTAGTCTGGCTCCTTGTAGAAATTGGTTTACGACGGAACTTTGAAACGACTTAAAACTGGGCGACGTAAAACGGGGCTGCTTGTATTTGCGAGATGATTCTTGCTTCATCAGATACCCATCCGTTTTTTTCGTGTGATACGAAGAAAGATTCATATGATGGATAAAAAAACCTTCCTCCTTCTTTTTGCTAAACGTTTGCTATTTTCTTATTGTTATTTTCTTCTTTAATTACTAATTGGTTGTTGCCATCTCCCATCCACTAATTTTGCCATTTGTCCTAAAACTAATTTTTAATAAAAATCGCGCAACTGTTAATTTCACAAGGACCGAACAGCAATTCTTTTCAATAAATCAACTGTACTTAATGGAACAGCTGATACTTTCTAACTTTTTTATACTTTCCGGTATTTAAAAAATTATATAAGTTATGATTGGATGGGCTTTCACAAAAGCTTTCAAAAAATAAGATTCACAAAAACGATAGACGTATTTGTTGGTACGCTACTTAATGCATCATTAATGGCTACCAAAATTGTTAGGTGTAATGATGATATAATTATTATTATTATTGCTCCTTGGCATTGTCTCATTCATAAAAAATTTCAAGGGAGAGACTTCAGCCTTGAAGACAAAGATGGTCGTGGAAGGATTTCTTTCCTTGATGATGATGTTCTGTGGTCTTTGATCGAAAAAAAACTCTAGAACATCTGTTCAAGAGCTGTAGAAAACTTTCAGTTAGCAAATCGAACATCGCTGACCAACTCAACGCAATCGGAAAGGTAAAAAAGCTTGAACCTGGGCTCCTCATGCATTAAACGACAGCCAAACAATTCTTTGTTATGAAGTTTGCACTCCACTTCTTTGCCGAAACAAGACTCTGCTTCATCCGTCCTAGTCTCCAGGCCTCTCGCCTATCTCGACTACCATTCTTTTAAACATCTGAGACGATTTTTTAAAGGTTAAAATTTTATTGATCGAAATTCTTTAGAAAATGCATTTTCAGAATTTGTTAATAATAACGATTCAACATTTTATTTGGAGAGAACGGAAAAGTTGCCAACACGTCGACAGAAATGCATGAAGAGTAATGGAGCATATTTTGATTAATAAAAATAGTTTGGTATAATTGATTTTATTTGTTATGTTTTAAAACCATAAAACTGAATTAATTTCCGGACAACCCAATTCTTTTTTGTCGAGCAGGACTCGACTTAAGTCACTTACGGAACCTGATGTAAGCATGAAAACCACCTTTATTGGATTTGTGAATTGTGGTTGTTGATATTGAATTGTGGTATCGACCGTACGTCGTTTTTAATATAATGTAGGAATAATTAATTTATGAATAAGCAAGAGTAAAACTTTCAACTATACTATCTCATATCATTATGAAAGTTTGGGATATAAAAAGTATATCTGTACGTCAGAGGTTAACAGTTAACAGTCGTAAGTATCATTTTCAAAGTTTTTCAGAAGTTTCAGATCATACTGTATTGCTTGTTGTGGATATTTGTCAATCTTTATATTTGGAGTTTTGCATATTTTATTACATTTTTAACTTATTTACGATTTTTATACTAGAAAATATCATATTAAAATCAAAATCGGCAAAATTCATTTATTTTGGCAATGCAAGAATTAAAATTCTAACAGTCCTTAATTAATTATTTTATTTTTCAGTCGTTACTAATGTAAGTTTTTACTCTCCTTTATTATAATTTCTAAGGTTTCTAGTTAATCTATTTCACCCATTGTAAGATTTTGGGAATTTTATTTTCTTTCTGCTGACTAAAAGTTGTTTATATAACTTTTACATAATCTTTCCAACAACTTTTATAAACTCTGTTAGTATATAAAAATAACTTAATTAAAGTTATTTTTATAAGCTTAAAAAGGAAAGTAGAATTATAAAAAATTTTATTAGATATGTTGTTTTGAAGTAATAATTGTTTTCAATTACAAAGAAGAAAAGAAAAAGTTCGCTATTGATAACGATTGTTCTAATCTCAGAAAATTTTCATGATAAAATTTTTAATAATTTCTACTGCATTTAAAAGAAAAAAAATAAGTAACTATACCTTTCATTGATGATCAGTTATTAATCTTAACAAATGACCAAGATCAAAAGTGCTTTTTTTGTTGGAAATTTAAAATTTTCAAAAGCGGGATAATGACTGGGTGAGTAATGACAAAAATTTGCAAACTATCAATCGAAACATAGATACAATAAAATCCAATTGGCTTTGATCTTCTAATATGTGTAAAAAGTTTGAAACTTCCGAATTTCTGTTTAATGTGTTGTATGATTATAGCAGTAATTATGTTATATATTCCTCAAATGACAATAAAATAAAAAAGTTATAATTTAACCACAAACATTATAGTGTTATTAATTTTATATTATCAATAATTCTACACATCTTAAAATCTTTGTGTGTGATTCTCATTTTAAAGGCAAGTTTTTGTTAGTTGTTGCTCAATTAGTTAATTCTAACCTGAATTTTAGTATCACTGCTATATGGGAAAGAAACCTTTTTTGATAATACAATATACAAAAAGAAAAATATTAAAGAATAATTTGATTTTATAATCACTTAAAGTACTAAAATGTCATTACCATCTACTGTAATGACCTCAGTTTTCTGGTAAACTTTTTTCTTTCCTAACTTAACGTAAATTGTAGTGGAATTTATTTCTACTCATAAAGGATAGCTTAAGCATACTGAATCATAGATTTTTTGTAAAATTTGATGCGTAAATGGATAAACATTCACGATAGAAAGTAATAATTATTTTCAATTGTGGATGTTGAGGAGCTTTAGAAAAAAATTAATTAATTTTCAAAACAACAAATTTTGCTTAGTGATGGAATGATGGAAAACTAAAATATTTCTTAGATGAAAATTATGAAATATGGAAACTTATAGAATAAGCCTTATAGAATAAGCGTTCAAGCCTTAGGATTGAAGTAACAAATACCGCTTATTATCAGAAAATATTATATGTTAATACTTTAAATATTTTTATATGAAAAAAATTATTTTGAGTTCATTTTCAGCATTTTATTATTTTGTTGTTGTTATTATTATTATTATTATTATTTCAGATTCACAAATCCAGAGTATGTAAGGCAGAATGGGCATTTATTTAAGTAACTTTGTTTCTTAGAAAAAAAAAAATTCATCTAAATTCAACCTTTAAGTATTGGCAAGATAGTAAAAAACAATCTCAGATTAAAAAAATTATGCATTTTATGGTACTAAAATATCTATAGTAAAAATAATTTAAATAAAAATAGCTCAATATTTACATACATAATTACATAATTACTTGAACACCTCGGCTTCTGACCCCTCGTCCAAATATCTATAACATTATGCTAGAGACATATTCACAATACTCTTAGGTAGATTAAATATCCACCGCAATCAATGGAATCAAACTCAATTGAAAATCTTTGAAAAGAAAAAATTATTGTTTTATAGTAAAAGTAGCTATAATTTGCTTAAATAAATTTACTTAACATGGTTATACTACCACAACTCTTCTTTTTTAAATAAAAAAGTATCAAGACAGAAAACATAAAATTATAATCAAATATTATTGAGCATAAAAGCCATGACCGGGTGAGGTAGGTAAAAGTGCCCTAGAGTGATAAATGCCTGCCAGCTTACACTGACATCTAAACCATTCTTTATGATAGTTTTAACTATTTATTTTGATGTATTAATGAATTATATCCATGTAGATATATATTGAACTATATTTAAAACTATTTTTTTTTTCAATTAAGACAGGTTTAAGCAAAAAAAAAAATGCATGGATACATTATGTTAACCTTCAATAAATGCAAAATTTCTTTCAAAAATTTAAACTTGTAGCACCATTTCGATAAACCTGAAGAAAATTGAGAGTGACTATATGACATAGGTAAAGTCATATAGTCACTAGTATCATATAGTCACTAGTCATATAGTCATATAGTAAACCAGTATCATAAGATACCTTATGATTTTGGTTTGTCCAGTTCAATAACCTGTAATTATAATTAGTCGTTTTTCTTCAAATTTTCATGCAATTTTTTAGTTAGTCCCAGAATACAGCAATAGAATACTATGTTTTAAGTGTCAGAATGTCAGTGGCCCAAAAAATCCTCTTGATAGATTATGTAAAATTGAGATATTTTTCTGACTTAAAGTGCTTATAGAAAGAAAAAAGATACTTCTTCTTCTTCTTCAAAACAGATACCATTACTAATAATGATGAAGCAATTACAGGGTTCAAGATACTTGGGATAATTATGGGGTACAGGATGACACTAGAAATCTGAAACTTTGGTAATAACAATTTCTTGTAAGGGTGTACATATGTGTAAGTCGACAGGCATTTATCGCTCTGGTGCACTTTTACTCACCTTACCTCCACAGAGCCTAAATTTCAATTAAGGAGGAGCACAATAGTTAAACCAAACCACTACAGGTATCGCTGGTGCACTATTTTCAAATCTTACTAACATCTAACATTATTTATATATATATATATATATATATATATATATATATATATATATATATATATATATATATATATAAATAATGTTAGTAAGATTTGAAAATATATATATATATATATATATATATATATATATATATATATATATATATATATATATATATAAAACAAAACAAAAAAAAAGATTCATGACTAAATACGTTTCTAAATATAAATGATGTAATCCGAAGATATAAAGAACTGACCAAATATGGATTAAAACATTAGTATTCATATTAATAATTTAAGTTATATAATAAAACAATAAATTCAGAATTCCACAATTGTATACACTCTATTTTCATTTATATATAAAGATAATTACATGGTGTTTGAAAGTATGTAGGTGTTAAGAAATATGTTGTAAATTCTTCTTCTCATATACTAAAATGCACTAGCGGGTACGAAAGTGAATGTTTTCTACCAAAGTTCAATCCTGAACATTTAGTGTTAATTTCAATATAAAGATCATTGAGTAATATTCTAATACACTTACAGATATAATTACAAGCGCACCTAAACTGCATTCATACAAGAAAATAATTTACCAAATTGCATTATCGCAACTAAACTAAAATTAGAGCGAGAAACCGCTATATACCAACTACACTAGGCAAACAAAAAAAATGTAAAAATTAGTTTAAAAATTCATTATAGATATTAAATAACAACACTTGTCCAATGATATAAACCTGTAATTTTCTTGAAATATAATTTAGATTTCATCATATTCATATTAACAAAAATAATATACATTATCGTTGGTTATATAATTAAGAAGAAGTTGGTCTGGGGATACGCCAAGAAAGAAAACACAGTAAGTGCACATTTTTTTTTTTTTTTTTTTTTTTTTTTTTTTTTTTTTTACTTACTGTATGTTTTGAAAACAATTTTGTTTGAACCCAACACCCAACCAAATTCTCCTTGACAATCTTCCCCCCTCCCCGAAATATTATTCAGCGTAAGCCACTGGTTAAGACATTATTAATAATTGACTTTAAATATATAAAGATATTTTTTAGATTAACAGTAGCTAGTGATTTATTCTGTAAATGTTTAGAATATCTACATCTGATCCACACTCACGGATTATGGTTATCAATAATTGGAACAGATTCCTTGTCTCTACAGATATGTTTTTTAATCCAATGTCATGCTATTACCTCGTATTTGTTTATTATAGCGAAAACAACTTAAAACTTATTAAATTAAAAAAACTTATGACTGCAAGTTATTCCTTGTAAATTAGAATATTAGCTATGAGTGGGTATAAATTGGAAATAAAATGGCAAAAAAAAAAATTAAAAGTTGGCAATCATCTCCGTAATGAGTACTAATTTCATAAAAAACAGTTTAAATATTATTAAACTATCGATTTTACTATTTCCAATGTAATGAGATTTTTCAATAGTAGTATGGAAATGATCATTTTAATTATTACTAAATTTTTGCCAATTACATTCAGTGGTAACAAAGTAAGTAAAGATTTTATATTCAGTATGGAATTCATCGATATCTACGTTCGATGATCAGCTAGATAACTTTAAATTTTCGATTTTTAAAGTCGATAATGAATCATTAATCGATAGGTACACATTGTTTATGTATAGACACGCCTTGTTTTGGTGATAGTTTCAGTTATATGGTTTGAATATATATCTTGTTATTTTATAAATCGAAATTAATAAATATTTATTGCATAAATGTTAATGAGCTAGTGATCCTTTTAAAGAAAAAAAGGTATTTTTGTCAGATTATCCATTAATGCTGATCTCATATAGATAAATTACTAAGTGATCGTTAATAGAAAGAACTTCTTTTACTTTGTTTTAGAAAAATGTGTGCTAAAAAATCAAGTAGTGTTGGAACACCTAGTGTTTACTCTTATGTCACAAGATCAACTTCAAACTTGAAGTCTACGAGATCCATGAGATCTCTTAAAATCCCATGGTATAGAAGACCATTGGTTCAAGATGCATTCATTATAGATATACAACGAGCTTCCATGATCACTGGGATTTATTCATTAGTAAGTGTCAGATATTTTACTTAGCCCTGTATTTATTCAGATAACATTTACTTCGCCTACTTTAAAGTGCTCTATAATTGTAAGTTATGTACCAATTTGTTTTATTTTAAATTGGAGTTGTTTTCCAACTCCAACAAATTGTCTATGACAACATTTATGCATTTTTACTTTTCAATTTTGAACAAAGAAACTGAAGTGTCTCATCGTTCTATAGAATACTCTGTTTACTTTTCGGTATCTGACTTTTAGTGTTTATACATAACATATTTTTCTTATCTGTACACTTACTTTAACTGCTACCCATAGCATCCCCATGTAGGCACATAAAATTGTGATACTCTTGACTTAAAGTTGTACAGCAGAAGAGAGGCTATTTATTCCGCCTCCATTGACAGGGATATTTACTTGTCAAGGCTCCAACTTCTACTGAAAAGGACCCAATGTGGGTTTAATTATCTCTCTACCTGACATAAAGTTTATGTAACTAGAATTTCCATATTTTTAGGTAAGTAGTGTTCTCATCAGATTAGGATAGCCAAGAGATTTCCTCATTATATTTATTATCTTGAATAGAATCTCTTGAGGTATGTCCACACTCTTTTATGTCCTACTTCTCTTTCACTCTCTGAGAGATTTAATTTTCTACATGCCTTTACCAATTTGACTGTACTTGTTTTCATTCTTTACAACAGGGGTGGCCAAACAGTGGTGGATTGCAAAGTAGTAAGTGGTGTCCTGCATCTTCACTCCAGTATGTATACATGGGGATTTTGACTATAGACTCGAATCTATAGTTTTTGGATGTCGTGTATATGGACGCCAGATACAACTGATTTAAGTCACATAGAAGAGTGTTTACACTCAAATTTATTTATCTACAATAATTAAATCATTTAAAAAAGTTGATTGTGTCAGTAAGTATACTTCCTTTGAAAGATTATTAAGCAAATGCCAAGGCTAGGGGACTCCTCCTAGCAAGCAAAGAGAATAGACAAATCCAAGTTCCAAGTTGATCTTCTTTGAGTTCCAACTGTGGCCCAGAGTTACCGGTTAGGGGCACTTGTCGGTGGATATTATAGAAGAGTTTTCAACTATCTATTGGTTTTCAACATTTGCTTCAAATTTTTATTGATATAAATCTATGAGTACTAAAAACGTCCACTGTTTTTCTTTCATTATATATTTTTCTAGTAACTTTTTTACTATTAAGTGATTCACAGTCATCCATGGTTAATCACTTATAACATTAAAAAACAATCATAAGACAAGTAAATCTGTAAGAAAATAATTGGTTGAAGTCATAAAAATATCGAAAATCTAAATAATCTATTTCAATACATGAGTGGTGTCAACACTTGTACCAAAAAACAGATTAACAAACATAAACTTTTTTTTTGGCAAACTGCCACCAATATTCTTCTTAAAAAAGAAAAAAAAAAAAGAGTTTAATATGCAGAGGTTTGTTTCGACAGTCATTAGTTGTTTGCTGTTATGTGGCCTGTATAGCCAAATGGCTAGAATGTGTTAATAATGATATAAAGATCAAAAGTCCAATTTCTGAAAGCCTATTTATCAGTATGGTTAATCATTACTGGAAGTTAGACCAAAAACTCTTTAAATTCGAGGAGCATCATAATTTAAAGACTAACATGATTATTATTATTACAATTATTGGTTTGCAGAATTATATTATAACTATTCATTTCTGCACAAATTAATAAGTTTTATTACAATTATTGGTTTGCAGGATTATATTGTAACTATTCATTTCTGCACAAATTAATGTTATTTTTTTTCAGGCACTAAGTATTTTTACAATATTTACTGGGGTATTTGATCTGTATTCTTATGTCATGGCTGCTCCAGGTTCAGTTCATTATGGATACTATTTTATTAGTTATCAGTTTGTTTATGTGGGCAATAAACATGGTAATTTTTTTTTTCAATTAAATTTGATATTTATTGGATTGTACCTGTTAATATTATCGGTTTTTTTATTTTTGTTTTTTTAGTGAGAAACACGTTGGTTCTTTTTGCTCTTTTTTCAGTACTTGCAGCTATGGCTATATTTGTAACAAGTATTATGCTCATATTAGCATTGAGGAAGGTAAATAATTTAGTTTAAACTTTTATTAATTTAAAATATAATCTGTTCGCTAAATTATAGCTTTATGTTTTAAAAAATGCATTTATTGACTCCTATAAATTTGATCATATTATGAAAATCATTTATTCTAGCAATAGTGTCTTAGCAAATCTGCAAAGCATTCTTTATTTCTGATTAAGGAATTGCTGCAGATGCCAACTACCCTTGGAATAAGTTAGGAAACTTTTAGATATTCGAAGACTGTTTGATGATTTAAACTCTATTAAACATATTTCTTTTTTTTGTGTGCACAATTTTTAATGTGGATCTGTACACTTTGTACATTCATCTATTTATGTACTTGATAAGTGCTATGGCTTAACTATTTATTAAAAAAAAAGTATTTCACTCAAATAATTACAAAAATCTATGACAATGATTAGTATTGTTGGGCCAGGATGCAGAAACTTTATGTTAAATACAAGGTTAATAATTAAATAATGGTTTTAAGTATTTAATGGTAATTAAATACAAGGTTGCTTGTTAAATAATTTATAAACTTATATAGAATTTGCCAGATAACTTCTTGTTTAATTTATGATTGATTGATACATAATCTAATAGAGAAATGTGTATTTATCTTTAACTACATCTGTTAAATAATTTGGATAGCATTAATTAACTAATGGATTTAGTAATTTAGGTTTAAAGATGTCTAATGGAATTAAATACAGGTCTTGATAGTTCATATTTTATAATTTTAGGGAAATATATTATTCAGTTTATATTTTAAATTTCACTGTTTAAAGAGTTTAAAATATGCTCTTGAGGTGGATGAAAACTCATAAGAACTATAATAAAAATTAGTTCTATAAAATATTTTTAAAAAGTCTAGATGATATCTATGTCTCTCATTATCTCCCGTTGTCCCTCAGATTGATGAATCTGCTCCTGTGCTTACCATAATCCACCACCCCCAAAAAATTTTTTATCTAAAAATGAGTGGTTGTTTGATATGAATTAAAATTCATTTTTGCTTTCTTGTTATCAGGAACATGAAAAAAAAATGGTGCCATGGCTCTATTCTTTTGCTTTGTTCACGGTATTACGAGTGCTGGCTTGGATATTTTTCACGACTGTCAATGATCTAATTTTCTCTTATAACATTATCATGGTTCTTCTTTGGGCCATATTCTGTGTACTGAATGCCTATGGATGGATTCTCGTCTATTCACTATACTTGGAACTGACGGATTTGACTAAGCTTGAAGATTTGGCGCATCTCAGGGTATGTTTTTAATCTTATTAATTTGGATCTTTCATAATAACATTTCATTAAGATTTTTAAGTTAGCCAAAGAAAAATAATAAAAAACTTTACCAATCAAAATGTCTCTCTTGTGTTCATTGCTGAACACAACATGCCTTTACTGAACTTTCAGATGGGTACGATGCAGTCTCTGAATGCATCCGTGGCACAGTCTCTTGCTGGGTCACGGCCGACGACTCCTCACAGCACAGTCTCCACACAACCAGTACAGTAGGTGAGAGTCCATTCTGACTCTCTGCCTTCATTCTAGCGTTTACTAACCTTTTCATAGCTTTTTTAACCAGTTTTAAATTTATCAATAATATAAATTATGTAGAACTAACTTAAACAGAGTCTGTAAATCAGTTTGTTCATTTGGTGGTGAGTAATTTATCTGTTGAATTATTAGTTTAATGACACATAGAATGGCCAAATTGTCATTTTTTTATCTTCCTTGAATATTTTAAGGAAGAGGATGTGTGGTGATTGGTTAAAAAATAGTTTTACAAATCTCACTTAATTTATCCATTAACACATCTCTGGTGTCCAAAAGAATTAATTTATAAAAAATGTTCTATAGTTTTCCATATGTTATAAGGACTTACCATTTTCTTTAGCTGCTCAACATTTTTGTGAAACTTTGAGGTTATGTAACTGTTAATACTGTCATGAAAAACGCAAAGAAAAAAATCTTCCATCGGTGGAGATATGGGCGGTGAAAGATAAATGCATTCTATCAAGGTAGCTTGAGCTATTACAAATTGGTCTTTTGTAATTTGTTTGTAATTATTTTTTTGTTACGGATTTTTTTTCTGATATATTCAGCATTGCACATAAATGATAACTAAAAGAAATTTTGTATTTGGAATTTTTCATTTAATAATTTTTCTGCATATTTTTTATCATATATTTTAGGTTTTTATATGGTGTAATAATACATTTTCTGCTAATAACAACTATTCTTGAAATTTTACTCGAGTCATGAAGAATTGTAATTGTTTATGAGAAAATGTAAATTCATATTTGCTTACTGTTTACCTCATTTCTGATTTCGAGTTCCAGTTTCACAAGTCAACTCTCCATTATATGGCATGATTGGTATGGATAATAGAAATTACATATAATCAACATGTAGAACTAGTAAAAAATACATTATTTCTGAATTATATGTGATTGTAGGTAAAAGCATTAATATAATTACAATTTGTGAAAATAATCATCAATCACTTGTTTTTATTTTTTGGTTATAAAACACTTTCTTGTAATCTGCGATTGAATTTTATACCAAACAAGTTTGTTTGCCAGTAAACACACCATCAACTTTCTCTGAATAATGAAGGAGATCTCTTACATGTTCCAGTGCCACTTCTTGATTTATTCACTCTACTTGTATTCTTCTCCAGATTCTTTATCAACTGTTTTAGCCTCTTGCTTTGTTGACTACTTGTTCATTAGTAAAGTGCTTAAAGCCAGGAACAGCAGCATTACAGTTCATCTAATCAATAATGTTTTCATCAACGTTTTTCCCTCCTAGAACAGTTCCCACCAATTCAGCTAGTGTGGCAGTGTCTTCTTCTTCACCATCTTTTGTTGTTACCTTATTTATGTTTAAATCATCCTCTGCACTTGGCAGCAGTTTTCTTCATGACTTTAAGAGAGAGGATGGTTTTATTAATTTCCATATAGCTGCAGTTTCTTAAATACTTTCCAAGATTATAAAATATTTCCAAAAAACACAAGATATAACCCTCGTCCATCTTTATCTTTAGCAAGTTAGAGCTGTAAATCTTCTCTGTTGTCGCCATTACATCCTGATCTATATGTTGAATGAGAGTAGTCACATTTGGCATTAAACATTTTGTGATAATTTGTCTTTCATCTGGCTTTAAAACTTTTGCTGGGTGACATGTAGCATTATCAGTGTACCAATGAGCAGCACAACATTTAATCGCAATTTTTTTGAGCTGAGATACTCTCGAAGTTGAGGAATAAATTGCTTTTCAGACCAATTTTGAAAAATGATTTTATTCATCCATGACCTTGTTTGATTGTGATAATGTACAGGTTATGCTGAACCGGCGAGTTGCCACTACTTAAAATTTATTCTTTATTCTTCAAAGGTTATTCTTTCTTTGCTCGACTTGTGTTCTGATTTAAAAATGAGTGAACAAGTTGATAAACATTTCCAATTAAATCCTGACTTATCCACATCGTATATCCGTTCAGATGAGTAACTATTTTCTGAAATAAATTCCTCAAAGTCTACCTTTGATAATTGATGTGGATAATAAATTTGCTGGTAATCGGGAATTGTCTGTACAAATAATTATAACAAGAGATTGTCTTGTGTTACTTATTCAGTTAAATTGATCAATTAGTTTTTTAATTAATGTTTATGTTAACTACTTTTAGGCTGACCTTTTCAATTCAAAATCGTCATATTAAGATTGCTTTATGTGCATAAATACCCACAATAACATAAATACCTAAAATTGTATTATTCTTTTTGGGGAAATATGACTTTGATTTTTTTCCTCAGATAATCAAAGCCACTGAGTTAAAGTTTCTTCAACCGTTGACATTATGTTACTAATAACAGGTAAAAGCCTAAGCTTTATACAGCTGTGACGAGAGTAAGTAGATTATTATGTCAGGCAAACTGTGTACCATGTCTTTCTGTTGCACATTTATTCAGCAGAATTAATCAATTTTGCACAAACTTTTTCATACGTTACAGTAATAAAATAAATAAATAATAAAAATAAAATAAAAAATTATGTCATTAAAATACTTTATGAAAGGTCTTTGATTTACATGTCGTTTGGGTAAAACCACCTTAAAATTTTATTTTGTGTTGTTTATCTAACTGTTATTTAAGTGTTATCTAACTGACAAGTTATGTTTTCATTTTAATTTGGATAAACAATTGTTTCTTGTTTCAGTGATATTGTATATAAATGTATATTATTTTAATAACTTTGTAGTGATTTATTAACCAAATAATCTGTTTTAGTGGACTTCTTAAAACAATTAACTTTTGCATTGTTTTAAATGTTAAATGAAGGCAGTGAGTCAATAATATTTAGGCAGTCAAGGGTGGTATTGGTGTACTGATTAATATTTAAGCCTAAATAACACAAGTAGAGCTTTATACAGTGGTTTGGAAATCTGTTGGTTACAAAATAATGATTAAAACTATGTACATTGCTTCTAACATGCACCTTTTTCATTACTATGTCACTCAATTGTTTGTCATTCAGTTGTAATTAAATTAAATAAATACAATTTTTTTTTAAATGAAATATACAATAGCTCTTGAAGGGCCTATAATACACTTGTTGAGGTGCTCTCGTCTCAACCATATGGTATTCTTGGAAGACAGTGTGGTGAGTACTGTGCTCCAACTGCCCGATTTACAATATGACTAATGATTTAAATATCAGATACCTATTTTAGAGCTGAGCGGATTCAGGATGCCTCTCAAACCACAGTTTAGTCTAGTAAAAATTTAGTGCCCCTTGATTTGAGCCATGATTATTTATCTAAAATACAAAATATTTGTTATTTTATCTGACATTATCTTAAAATTAAATTAGATTTTTAAAAGGTTTAGTGACAATAATACTAAAATGAAAAATTATAATATTGCTAAATAAATTCCCTCCATTCGGAGATAGATTAGCTATAAGTATTCTTTTCCAACCTTAACTTTGGTTTTTGTGATGTGACTGGCTATTTCTTTATTCAAGTAGTCGCTCAGTTATACTTATTTTACTGATTTGATCTTGTTCCAGTCCCAACTATGTACTTGAGTCAATGTCTCCAATGTTCTTATTCTGTGATACTAATCACTCAGACAGTTAATTGTTCTGTGAAGTATATTCTAGAAGTCCGATGTTTTAATGTTCTTAGTTTTTGTGCGTTTATTGTCATTAATTTCTTTGTCTTTTTTAGTTGTATGATTAATTTTAGCATTATCGCATGCTCTTTTTTCATATTATGTGGTAGTCTTGAACAAAACAATTCTTCATTTGAGTTATATTTCAGAAATGTTCTTTACTAAAATATGCTCTTATTTATTAATCTAATGTGTGAACTTTAGAAAATCACTTTCTGGATGGTGTTACTGTTCAGTAATTCCTCATTATAACACGGCTCTCTATGCCGCATATTTCTTAAAGGATTAAGTTAACTATGTTACTAGATAAATTAACTACATATTATAATTTTTTTAACTCTTACACAATAGAACTTTTTAGGAAAAAATATCTGATGTGGACAACAGATGACTTCCTTGTACACCTATTAAACTATACATCGGTGGCTCAAAAAGTGATCCTCGATTTGGATACTAGTTTCTGAAGATTGCAGTATCTCAAACGACACTTGGCGTCGCGACATCCATGGCACACACACACACAGATATACTCTTGTTTCTGGAGATCTCATTCCGTTATTATATGTCGTTTTCTTTCACTAGGTAACAATTTCCTAAGAGATTTCTTTGTGTTCCCTGACAACATTAGAACTGTCTATGTCACTTGATAAAGCATTGGAATCGACAGTTTTGACATTTTAAGCGGAAAAACCCACTCAAATTATATATTATTCTCCTGCTGCAGACTTATTAATCTCACAAAGGGAGAGGAAAACCAGTATCATACACTCAATTTTAACTCTTAAAACAAGTAATAAAAATGTTTAATTGGATTGGTAACCAAATTGAGTTTGTAACCTTTATTATCGAAACATATGAATCAGCAATTTTTAATAAAATCTAGTAAATACATTCATATCGATATAAAAATTCTATTTACCAAATTTGAGATGTTTTACATTATATTTTAATATAATTTTTGATGATAGTCTAATATGACCTTCAAGTAAAGTACCACTTCCGGTCTGCCAATGTTAACCAAAATTTATTATATTATTTAAATCAATATATAAGTTATAAATACCAAATTTGAGAAGTTTTGCCTTATATTTTAATATAACTTTTTGATTGAAATCAATTATGACCTTCAAGTAAAGTACCACTTCTGGTTATCAAGCAGTGATCAAAAAGGGAGGTTCACAACTAGATTTTACAACAATCCTAACTACAAAATTTCAACTTTCTATGGCTTACCGTTTTTGAGTTATGTGAGCTACAAACATACAGACGCCATGACGAAACTAGTCAAAATGGATTCAGGGATGGTCAAAATGGATATTTCCGTTGAAATCTGAAAACTAAAAAATTTCGCGATTACAATACTTTCCTTTACTTCGTACAAGGAAATAAAAAAGAGTTACAGGTATATATACATAATCCATTCTAGATGTAAAACTGCACCCAGTACCTAGTTTGATTCAAATGTGGTGGAGGTGTTAACGATATAATATATTATGTTAGTGAAAAAGTAGCTATGATGAAGAACTTCTGAATTAGTCCACTAAATAAGCTAACGGGGTAATGGGAAACTTTCCAAAATAAACATAGCCTCGTAATCCACTTAAACATAAGTCCTTTCTTTTGAAATATTCTTATCTAAAATACATAATTTACAATTTATCTCGCATGGGATTAAATTTTTAAAAAAATATGAATTTATATCTGCTGATAAAGTGTTCTCAAAGAAGATGTAACAGAGCCTTAGAATTTATTTGAAGATTTCAAATGTTGTCGTATAAAATGTCTCACAAGTGCATTTTGCATTGTTCTTGTTAAATTCTAATTGACTGTAAATTTATATAATGAACAGACAAACATCATTTGAAATAAAAAGCCTTTGGAGGCTTGTCGTGATCAGCATCTTATTGACTCGGGTGAAGAGTCATTAATTATATCCCGATTCCATAGCATTTCTGCAAGGCTCTTCCATTAAATCAACATTTTTTTTTTTTATTATTATATTTGGCGCTACTACCCCTGTAGGGTATGAGCCTCATCACAGATTGCATGCCAGGCTGTTCTATCAGCCGCAACCGTTTTCCATCCCCTCACTCCAAGTTGTCGCAGGTCCACTTCAACATCGTCTAACCATCTCATTCGAGGACGTCCATGTCTTCGGGTACCGCCTGGCTTTCCAAAAAGCAGCTTCCTTGTTACACGATTTTCTTCCATACGCTCCACATGCCCGAGCCAACTTAGCCTGCCCTTTTTTACAACACTAACTATGTCCGGCTGATCATATAATGCTCTCAAATCTTCATTCTTTCTAATTTTCCACTGTTCCTCAGAGTGGATTAAATCAATAATGAAATGGCAAAGTAAAAGTACTTAAAGGAACTAAAATTACTGATAAGTTTTAGAAATATTTACAAACATTATTGAAATTGTGATTAAACTTTTGTTATAAGCATTATTAATGTTTTATAATATCCTTTTTTTTCTTTTCTTTTTTTATTAAAGCTTTTATGACTTGGGTACCTCTATAATTGTTTCCACTCCCCTGACCCAACTTATAATGAGGGTCTAATATAGTTAAAATGAAGCTTTAATTACCTCTATACCTTGTTTTTCAACTGTTACTGAATTAATACTATACAGAAGTTGTTGATCTGCTTGACCACAAATTAAATTGCAGAAGTTTTGTGTTGAGGTTCACTTAACTGAATTTCTTCCAAATTTACAGCAGTGTTATCTCTTTAATGACTGCTATTCCTTTAATTTAATTGCTAGTAAATTTTCTTCTCTATGAATCTTAAGGCTGGTTTACAAGAGTAAGTTTTTTGATCTACCAGTCTTTACTCATGACTTTAGAAAAAAAAATCTTTGAACTATTGAGAATATCTCTATGTTTCATAATCTGAGATCCTTAATTAAGATGGATGCTACTTATGATTATTATTATTTTTTCAGTTGAGTACAATGGCATCTCTCGCAGCCTCTACTGCTCCTTCCCTCGCTGGTTCGAGACCTACTACTCCGCACAGTACAGTCTATACTATACCAACGCCAACAGATGTTTGAAATATTTTTAAAAGATAACCAAAGATGGCTTAAAGTTCTCTTTTAATGATCATTAACTGTGCTTATGCATGTTTAACATAGAGAAGAAAAAACAAGTAAATCCAATTAAGTTTGTCAAACTTGAAAAAAATTGACAGTTAACATTTCAATAAGAAGAAATGTAAATTTTCCCATTGACCATCTGTGACTTATCTACTTTACTAGCTGCTTTTATTTGTTGTAGCATTGTGTGTATATACTTCATTAACTAAAGAAAAAACCTCTTAATTTATGTTAAGGCTTTTCAACAGTTATTCAGGCTGTTTTTAGAAATCTATTTTTGTGCATGTATTCAATACAAGTATATCTTTAACCTTCAGTAAAAAGACATAAGTCAAAGGATATTATTTTATTTTTTTTATTTTGATTCAATAATTTTATCATTTATCTTTTAATGTTATATTTTTATATAAGAATGGTACAAAGTGTAAGTATTTAAACACATATTGATCTGTTATAAATTATAAGCTTTAATACTTCCGTCCAATAATTAATGATTAAGATTAAATTTATATCGACTTTTCTGAACACATTATATTCTATTTTGTAATTTTATATTATTATATAAATGTAGAGTGTTCAGCTGTTATTTATATTTTATTACTTTTTTAAGACTTATTTTGTAGTACTAAAATTTGTATTCATCACAAATGTATTTATGAATTGGATAATAAATTTTGTTACCAATATTTTATAATTTATAATATCTCCTTAGGTTAAATTTATTATTGGATTTTAGTATGATCAGAAGGGAACTTAAAATATGGACTTTAGAAAGGAGCTGTAAACATTGATGATAGTCTAGATTTTGAGAGTACTATATTTTTTTTCACTATGTCAATAAATATCTTAGAAGCCTATTAACAGTTGATTGCTAGCAGATCATTCATATCTAAATTTAGATCTTTCTTCTATATTCCGTATTTGCAGAAAAATTATAAAAGATATGGTATTTATGAATTTATTGTTTGATGATTATAATTGAATTTTTCATATTTTACTTCATTATGTACATGTAGGTATATGATGCACATCATTAAACTTTCTCTTTACAAAAAAACTGAAAAGAGGAAACAAACAAATATTCCCACCAACCAGTGTTGGGCAAATAGAAACTACAAATTACTTAACTAGTACTACAGTAGTTGGGAAGTAGTTGCTGCTATAACTACTTTTTGTAGTTATAGTTGACGGACTAGAACTACTATTTGTCAACTACAATCAAAGTAGTTAAGTACTACTACTACTGTAGTTATAAAAAGTAGTTATGTACTAAATACAATGTTCTTTGGACCTTCGCTTCAAGACCAAAATCAAGTAAGATTCTTCAGGAAGTACTAGATCATTCATTGTCAAGACCAGATGGAATTCACTGTACGACTCTCTCCAGCGAATCCTGGCAAGTGAGGAGAAATCGGCTCAATTATACTGCAAGTTAAAAGTTAAGCAATGTTAGTTGTCAAGTACAGATTTCGTCTACATAAAAGAATATGTTGAATGCCCCATTAGCGACTGTGCTTGACATATTACAAAGTGAGAAAAATGTATTTTTCGGCATACTGAATCCTTTAATTGTCAGTCTTCAAATAAAATTCCGGGCTCTCCAACAAAAAACTTGGATGTACTCCCAGACCATCTATGTCTGTAGTATTCAAAAACGATTTGAACAGTTTTTCGAAATATCCACTCCACTATCAGAAACCGCTGCCATTGCAGCATTTTCAAATCCATTATTTAAAAAGCGGTGGCTAACTTCCCTTGATAGCACCCACCATGACAGTGCATTGAAAGCTTTCACGGCTGCAGTTACATAAGTCGAGAAGGACAAGAAGAAATTCCAAATGAAATGGGACTAAAACAAGAAATATCACCCCTGTATTTTGATTTTCTTGATTTCGTAAGAAATGAAGAACCATCATCTGTAGTTCAACGCGAATCACGAGCACAAGCGCAAATGAGTAATTATTTTAATTACCGTTCGATGAAAATGCTGAATAATTACCCCTTTATCAAACGAATTTTCTTCAGAACGAATACAATACTTCCGTCTTCTGCACCAGTTGAGAGGCTCTTTTCGTTTCCCTCTATGATTAACGCCCCCAAAGCAAATGCGTCTCTACATTCTCAACATATTTCGAGGTCCATTAATCTAATTATTATGGCATAATAATTATATTAATGGACCTCTAAATGAAGCTTGGAGATACAAAAAGGGGATAAATTCATGTTTTGACATTTTTTATACAATTAATATTTTCCACACCGTTTAGCATCTTCTTTAAGGTACCTAGGCACGTGTACGGCACAAAGCTCTCAAAAGCTACTAACGTCAGTCTAATTTTACGTTTAAAGTTTGGGTAAATACCTGAATCATGCATAGTTATGGGTTTCTCTGAAAAATTTACAAATTTGGGGATAAATCCAAAATTTATATAATATTACATTAAATAAAATTTACATTTCCACGCTTTAATATTATATATTTTAATATAATATATTATTTTAAGTTTTTTAAACATTTTAAGGTTATTTTACTTTAACATATTAAGGGCTTCGGAAAAGAATGCGACAAACCACAATTTTGAAGTTAATGAGTATTTTGCAGCTAGTTTTTCTTTATATAAATCTTCATTGTGTTAGTTTGGATACATTGCATGAGAAGTTAGTACTATCTAATGGAATGTACCCAAACTAACATAAGAAAGAGGTATTTAGGGAAACAGCAGCATTTTGTATAAAATACTCATTAATTTCAAAATTGTAGCTAGTCACATTCATACTTCAAACACTTCATATATAGCATTTCCAAGTAAATTGTAACCTTTTCCAAATCAATTGTCACCTTTTCCATTTCAATTGTAACCTTTTTCAATTACAATGCAACTTTTTCAATTTCAATTGTAACATTTTCCATTTCAGTTGTAATCCAAACAGATTTATGAATAAATACCATTTTATTTATTTTATTATAGAAAAACAATTATTTTAATTAAAATAATCACTTTTGATAGTTTCGCCATATTTTCCGACTTTTTTTTACTTTCCATTACCTATATACGAGGTACATAGTAAGGGGAAGTATTGCGATCGTGAAAATTTTCGAATTCAAGTTTTCAATGGAAATACGCGTTTTAAGGTCTCCTGAGTTCAAATAACCAAGTGTAAGTGATCTGTGAGTCTGTGTGTATGTGAACAGTCTAGCTCAAAAACGAAAAGTTGTATGATACTGAAATTGCATATTTAAGATAGGCACATGCATGTGATGTTACAGCAATTTTTCATCAAAATCGACTAACCGGAAGTGCCACTTTATATAATCGATTTTAAACTTACCATTTTCTCGAAAACGGCTCTAACGATTTTGATGAAACTTGCCTAAATTATTCTTCATAAAGGTTTTTAACTTTTCATGTATGTGGTACATCACCGAAGAAATGCAGGGAAAAAGTTATAATGAAAAGAATATTTTATTTGCGTATAGCTTAAAAAGAATGCATTTTATGGTAAATTATGTCGAAACGTGTATTAAAGGTAATTAAATTATCTAAAAAACAAAAAATTAATCATCAAAATCAGATCAGTAATACCAAACATACAGCGCATCGGACTAACCGGAAGTGGTAATTATATCATGAATTTTCTCGTAAACAGCTCTAACGATTTTGATGAAACTTGCCTAATGCATTCTTCTTAAAGGCCTTTAACTTTTCATATATATAGTATATCAACGAGAAAATGCAGGGGAAAAAGTTATAAATAAAATAAAATTTTATTTGCGCATAACTCAAAAAGTGAGCATTTTGTGATGCGCGCACCTCACCAGAAATTTCCAACAGAATAATAAAAGCTAACCAGGTCTATTATTAGATTTGCTACACAATTGTGGGCAAACGAGAGGTAAGTATAAAAGTAAAACTCCATATCTATAAAGCGATATTTCTCCCTCCCTTGATGTACGGATGTGAGAGTTGGGTCACAACGGAGAAGCATATAAGCCGAATTACCGCAGTAGAAATGAAATGCCTCCGCAGAGTCGCTGGCAAAACCAGAAGAGACCGGGTGATAAATCTAAGAGTAGGGGGAGAATTGGGAATCCCGGCATTAAAGATTCCTTGCATAAACGGCAGCTGAGGTGGTTTGGACACATTTGTCGAATAAGTCACGATCGAGACCCAAGGAAGGTGTTCGAAGCTAGACCTACAGGCACAAGACCGCGAGGAAGACCACGAACTTTGTATAGAGATAATGCTCGCAAGTTGGGAGAGGATAAAGGTAAAACCTTGGAGCACGGGACCGACAGGACTGGCACAGTTGGGTAGAGGCTCCCCACACTGAAAGGTGTATGGAATAAGGGAAAGAAGAAGAAGAAAAGAGAAAGTTGTGTGTTGCGCGTACCGCACCAGATTTTTTATTTATTCGACAATTGATATTAAGTGCTTATTTCAAGTAGTTAAAAATTAAAAAAAAAAGTATATTTATTATTTTTTTGGAAGAGGAAGGGGCGTGGATTTCATCGATTTGATAATCGTTCATTTGATTTTGGAAGTTGCTAATATTTTGATATAGAAATTTTGTTCGGGCAAAGGCATTTCTTATTGATTATTATTTTGCAAAACTCATCGTTTTGGTATCGTTTATTACGTTTTCAAGGAAATCTTATAGCTTGGGAGCTATATTACTTTTCCTTGCCTATACATGAAATATATAGTAAGGGGAAGTATTCGAATTCGAGTTTTCAACGGAAATACACATTTTAAGGTCCCCTGAGTCCAAATAACCAAGTCTCGCAAAATGGTTTGTGTGCCGGTGTAGATGAACAGCCTCGCTCAAAAACGAAAAGTTGTACGATACTGAAATTGCGTAGGCACATGCAAGTGGTGTTACAGCAATTTTTTCGTCAAAATCGACTAACCACTGCCACTTCATATAATCGATTTCAAAATTTTTCCGTAAATGGCTCTAAGGATTTTGATGATAATTGCCTAATGTCTTCCTCCTTAAAGGCCTTTTAGTTTTCATGTATGAAGTATATCAACGACAAATGGAGGAGAAAAAATTATAGCGAAAAGAAAATTTTATTTGCGGATAACTCAAAAAATAAGTATTTTATGGTAAATAATGTATGAAATCAATGGAAAAGTAATTAAATTCTCTAAAATATAAACAGGAATAATCGAAATCGGACCGGAATTAGCAAAGGTACAGCGTATCTTATGAGGACTACAAGACTAGGGTTGGAATATCGACACGCGATATATCGGAGTTGAAAAACCGATATTTTCTATCGTTATCTTAACATCCGATACATCGATATTTTACGACGATATATCGATGACACCATGTGTTAAACTATATAACAGTAGAATTTCGATAGTTCATATCCCCGTAATTCGTATATCCCGATAATTCGTTTGGATTTTCTGGTCTTTTGAAAATCTCCCTTTATTTCCTAATAAAAAATCTGGTTAACTCTTAATCTTTTCAAGAGGAGAGATGAGTGAGTAAGAGATTCGTTTCTATGAATTCCGGTCGATTTATCTTTTTTTTCTATTCAGTTCTCTTTAAAAATATTGTAAAAAATCTGTAGCCATATTGTTAACAGCCAACAAGGATTGATATGAAAAATTAAGTTCGCTCATGATTGGCAAATCCGCGAAAATAAGGTGTTTTATAAAGAAAAACGTTACCGATAGCCTATCATGCAAACACAAAAGCATGTACTATAAGCGAAATTTTCAACGAATGGGTACAGATATGGAATAAAGATCGGAAAAAATGTTCAACTGTTTATTGATAATTGTACGTTTCAGAACAGTACATCACTCAGCGATGTTAATTTTCTGTTTTTGACTTCCAACACAACCTCTAAGCTGCAGTCTCTAGACTTGGCTATAATTAAACAATTTAAGACATGTAACGCAAGGAATTAGTGATGCAACTCTTAGAAAGCATGGAGGATGGGAATCATCTTCCTCAAAATTAAAAAACTCCCATAACTTTTCGATATTTCGCCTATTTTGACGAACATTTAGCGTTTGTTAATCTAACTATATCGTATGTATGCCCATTCATATTGTATTAATTTTGTTATTTCCTATTTTTTGCCACCGATTATTGGAAATCTCGATAATTCATATTTACTTTTCGAACCATTGACCATATGAATTATCGAAATTCTACTGTATTTTATTTTAACAATTTTCTTTTTACTTCCTTGTTCGAAGTAAAGGAAGTATTGTAATCGCGAAAATTTTCGGTTTTCAGATTTCAAAGGAAATATCCATTTTGACCATCCCTGAATCCATTTTGACTAGTTTCGTCGTGGCGTCTGTACGTACGTTCGTTCATATTTCGCATAACTCAAAAACGGTTAGCCGTAGAAAGTTGAAATTTTGTATTTAGGATTGTTGTAAAATCTAGTTGCGAACCTCCCTTTTTGGTCACTGCTTAATCACCGGAAGTGGTACTTTACTTGAAGGTCATGATTGATTTCCATCAAAAAGATATTAAAATATTATGCAAAACTTCTCAAATTTAGTATTTATACTTTGTATATTGATTTAAATAACATACTAGAATTTGGTCTAAATTGGAAAACCGGAAGAGGTACTTTATTTGAAGGTCATATTAGACTTTCAATAGAAAATTTTTGTAACCCCCTCTCCCTCTCAAAATTTGAGTATGTTTTATGTTTCAAGATACGTAGAATCCAAATATCGAATAAAAAAAAAATCCGCCCCCAAAATTTTGTTTTTTGTTTTTACTTCCTTCTACGAAGTAAAGGAAGTATTGTAATCGCGAAAATTTTCGGTTTTCAGATTTCAACGGAAATATCCATTTTGACCATCCCTGAATCCATTTTGACTAGTTTCGTCGTTGCGTCTGTACATACGTTCGTATTATAATTAAAAAAAATCCGTCCGCAAAATTTTTATTGGTGCTTTTATTGTATTTAAACGAAAGCTAATGAAATTCCCTACAAAAAGAAATATAAATCATTTAAATCGGACCATTATTAGCTGAGATATTGCTTAAGGAACTTCTGAGACTGATTCTTCTGGCGGCTTGTCATCCTGCTTCCTGACTTATTTATTGGGCTTCTGACTTCCTCGTATCTCTCTGTTTTATTCTTCCTTGGATTATTTCTTTACTTCCTTTAGCTTCCTTAGTCGGAAACTAGTAACCAAATTCAGTATCACTTTTTGAGCCACGGATTTATAATTTAATGGGCGTACAAGGAAGTCATGTGTTGTCCACATCAGATATTTTCGTTAAAATTCCAGAATCGTAAACCCAACATGGCGGAGGTATAGATTTTTAAGATCAGCCAGGTCCGAAAAATCTAGATGTCCGCCATGTTGGGGTCACAATTCTGGAGTTTTACCATTTATATAACAATATACAATATTTAATTACCAAACAATAATTAGTACATAAGATTTATATACAAATAATGTTAAATAATCCTATGTAAAGACAAATTGATGATTATATAAATGATGACGGTACTGAGATTTATATAAAATGAATTACTTGCTTTTAGATGAATGTTTTGAGAATACACAATATAGTCGGAAGCGATATAAGATAAATACATTTTTAGTCGTTTTTTCACCGAAAAAAATAGACTATTGCAGTGGATCGAAGGTCGGCTGTGAACGGCGGGACTGCGATTTCTATCCGTTTCATAACCCCTAGAGCACGATTATGGAAAATTTGGAGATGTCTGATATATATTTATATATTTTTTTTTTCCCCGCTACATTTGAGCACCTCCAGCGGCCCCCTTTGGGTCAAATGAGCTGAAATTCGGTATGTAGGGCTTTCTTCAAGGCAGAACGATACCATCAAAGAATGGATAAATTAGAGTCAAAATTTCGGTAAATTGTCATTTCATATGTAAATTTCAGTATGTTAGGGGACTGTCTTTTGTGGGTCTCAATTTATTTCTTACTTTTCCGTTTTTATCTTTTTTTAACGGGAAAATACGACTTTAGTGACGGAGTTCTACTGCTCACGGATTTTTTTTTAGAAGTTTGAAGGTTTTATTATTGAAAATTTCTAGAAGACTATAATATATGAAATATGACTAAAAGTCTTCAAAATAAAAATATGTTAAAACATTTTTTTGTTTAAGTATAATTCTTTATAATGATTCTTGGCTAATAAAAATATTGTTTTTATAAATATTAATAATTATATTATTTCATAACCTTCTTCACAGTTTAACATTATACTCATTTGATGCACTTTTCTTTACTTTTTCATTCATTTCCTTTCGATATATCGATATTTTTCTACCTATTATCGGTGGATATCGATATTTTCCTTTCGATGTTCCAATCCTATACAAGACCCCAGATGGATAACCAAGCACATCCTAAAAGAGACAGATGTAACCAAACTTCCTCCTACCAATCCGCCAATCTGTTATCAGCAATACATTCTGTAATAATGTAATGTAAGAATACAAAAGTAGAAATTAACTTAATAATTTCTAATTTTACATTACTTAAAGGAAACAAAATGTTTCTATGAAAACTAAACCAAAACTTTTAAAATACATTTTCAACTTAACAAAGCTAAAATATATTGGTAATATACAGAATTGTTGTACTCAAATTATTTAAAAAATTCCATAGTAAAATATTAAGCTTGTTTTAACATAATAAGAGGACCATCCCCTACCAACACCGAAATCTGTATCAGAAAAAAAATTGAAATTGACCATTCAATTACATTTTAGGCTCTGCATTTTTAAAAGGCTTACTTTGCATGTGATGATGATTTCAGATGATGTTTTTAAAAATATACTAATGCGATGTGGTATTCTGTGAAAGTTAAAATTTGATTAAAAACTGAATAGATTATTCAATAAAAACAAGATGAAAATTAGTCAAGGTTAAATAAAGTACTAATGAGGTCTGAAATATTTTAATAAAATATAAAACAACTCATGATCTATCATCATTCAGATATATTTTGATAGATGGGTAACATTAACACACCAATTTGAACAGGGGCGTATGCAGATTTTTTTCGGGGAGGGAAAGAAAGGAAAGAGGGGACATTTAATAAGAATTAGGCAAATAATCACCTAAATGTCTATAATCGCCAGATTTGTCGTAAGTTTTAAGGATAAACATGAAAATAGGATCAAAAACTACTGTTAAAATATCCAAAAATATTACTCAAAATACAAATCTTATGTTAATGGGTATGAAAATTGTATTTCCCTCTGCGTACGCCACTGGATTTGAACAGTATCTAAACAGAAAATTAAAAAATAAATGAGGGAGTCAACAGATGAAAAAAATTAAATATAAACTATATATCGAATATGAAGGCTCCATGAAAAAAGTTCAATACATAGAAAAATTGCAATTTTTCATCCTTTTCAGGCTAAAAACAATTACAGCTATTCTTTAGGGTTAAAGAAATATCAAAGACAATTTTTTTTGGCTAATGATGTAACAAAGGCATTTTTTTAGGGCCTAAGAAAAAGAAAACTGACGATCAATAACACTGAAAAATTATAAAAATTACATCTGTGATTTCAGATTTTTTACATATGCACATTTATAATTCAATAAGGTCGTGTATTAAAAATAATTTATTTTTGTTTTCGCACAAAATAGCTTCGGATGTCTTTTTGTGTCTTATTCATCATCGAAGGAGCAATGTTCATAGCTAGAAAGGCAAGGTTAAACTGAATTTAAAATGAAAATTTCACTCTTTGTTAGAAAAGAGATTCAGTGAATTTGGGCTTCATTCCTGTGCTTCTTCTAAAACAAGATCTTCCCTGCTTTGCAAACCAGTGGAACATTTTTTTTTTCTTATTTAATTATTTTGCATTCTCTTGTAAGTAAATTAAGGATTCTTTTTGATGACAATCATATTTTATATTTTTTTAAATTTGAATTTTTTGTTTGATATGTATAAATTTTATTCGATATACAGAATATTTTTTTCTAATAAAAATTCAATGTTCCTGAAAAAAGTTAGATATTTAGAGATTTTCGATATACAGAGGTTCGACTGTATTTAACTTAACTAGAATAACTACTAACATCTTATATTGTTAACAGTTCGAACCATATTATCTAAAGCAGTTATGACAAATTAAATTATAGTTACATATTTACATGTGCATAAATAATGCTTTATACATTTTAATATCATTCAATGAAAGCCAAACATAATAACTCATTACATTATAAATAAATAAATATACTTCTCCTTATAATCAATCAATCATCAAAATAGAAATAATTTTTCAATTACAAAAATAATTTATAATTTCAAATTTGATCATATATATATTTTCAATCATCTTATTTAATTTTACCACATTGGATATTGGGGGAATATAATCACAGAAGAGCCTACCTACTTCAAGGGTGGGATTATGCCAATCATTCAGCGTTCTAGCTTAAAACAAGTCATATTTAATATCACACAATTTAATACATATAGTTCTAGGTTAATTCTATGCTAATACACAAATATTCCACCCAAACAGGTCCATGGTCACTAAGCATTCTATAGAGAACTTATAGCAGCTCATGAGATGAAAATTATGCACTTATTTCAATATTATAAAATTTAAAACATAATCTAATTACTGTAAAACCTCAGACAGATATCTGATAACTCAGGCTTCCAACAGACCAAATGGGAGTATGAGAAAATAGTCTAATTTCTCAATGGAAACTACCATTTGACTGCCTTCAGTGAGAAACAAGTTAATGCTACATTAACTTTTATAGTATCTTGTTTTGTTTAACTTCCTACTCCCTAATTGTATAATAGGAATCTAATTAATGCAAGTATATTCTAAGAGGGAACATAACATTAAGGAGGTAGTTTGTGGTTGACAACCAATTTATTTTGTTTGTTCCTATTTTAAAATAAATATATTTCTTTCAAGATATGTGATTTTTTAAAGAAATAAATCTAATTATACTTTTCAAGGTGGAGCTAAAAATGTATTTTTATATTGAAGGGGGTGGATAGGAATACTTATTTTTAGGTTATGTAATTGCAGATTACTTAAAGTTAAAGAATCAAGACAATAAACTAATCTAGCCAACAAGACCAAACAGAACAAAAAAAAAAAGCAGAATATTTTAAATTAACCAATTTTTCTAAATATTTAATTTATAATTATGAAAGAAAAACAAAATTTTCTAGATTATTTACCCAAAATTATAGTTTCATTGTTGAATGCTTTAACAAATTTATAAAATTTTTATTTAAACGTTAAAAGAGAAAAACAAGAAAGAGTTAAAGCAGAAACCTAACTCCCTTGAGGAAATTTCATAAGTTTTAGTAACATAATTCATTCAGTAAATTACTTGAAACTTCTTTCACAATTTAGTCTTTACTTTATTATCATTCTGTAGAAATGTAAATAAAATCTTGTGTCAAGTTACCAATCTACAACAAAATACACAAATTAAAAATACTCTATATATTATGTATTAACTACTATTAGTAACTATGTATTATAAATACATTACAATTATCTTTCTTTCCTTCCCCTCTTTTACCAGAGTCAGTTGAGGTTTTACAGTATAGGCAAAAAGTTACATAAAACAAGTTAAGATTCACGGCTATTGAACAGCGAATGCTTAGTTTATAACAATTTAAAAAAAAAAAAAGGATAAAATATTGCAATGTTATGACATCGTATCAAATCAACTGAACTTAAAACTAAAATAAAACTGATAATATCGACCATAAAAGGTACTTATTAATAACAAATATCTAAATATAATTATTTTTAAATTTTTTTTTTAGTGACTTCAAAAACTAAATTATCTAGAAACTAATTAAGTGATTTCACTGTCAAGTCTTTTTGAAAGAAATATTGGTATACTTTTGGTACAATGAATCCTGCAGTGATTGGAGCAATCCAGTAAATCTGAAACAAAGCATTCATTTATATTGAATACAATATAAAATTGACAACAAGTATACTATTTTTAAAATAAAATTATTATAACTATAAAAATTGGCGAAATAAATAATAGACATTTATGCATTGAAAATATTATAAAATGTGATAGAAGATGAGAAAATCACACCTTGCAATACCTTATTATAGTTCAGTCAATGAATACTCAAAAGGGAACTGTAGTTGAAAATGATGGTATGGCCAAAATTGATTTCAAGGCTTTGTTTGGACTAGTTTAGAGGTAAATATACTAAAAGTCCTGGGATCTAGGACCAGAGACAAAGAGGGGAGAGGAGAGAAGATCATATTTTTCATTTATATCTCGAAAACAGTTGTTCCTAGCTTAATCCTCTCTATAAATAATACGGTACTATAGATCCCTTTTCTGGCTCTCAAGAGCAATAGATTCTGATGTATGAGGTGCCAAAAGAAAGGGAATTTCATGGGGAAGTGACGAATCCTAATTTCCATTCTGAAATTCTTAATAAGACTTAAATAAAAGTGATGTAAAAACTGGGAGGATTTCGAAACGGGAAAAGTTGGATTTTAAAGTTTTCAACGTGCACATCAAGATCGTATACATTCCTATGGAACGGAAAAATACAGTCCAATGTACTATGGAACCAAAATTTTTTTTCCTATGGAACTTATTCGTCCAGCGTTTTCAAGATAACTCATGATATAAGGCTTGTGCATACATGACTTTTTATATATATATATATATATATATATATATATATATATATATATATATATATATATACATATGGAAGCAGTTGGAGGGCTGTGTGAAAATTTTGTTTTATTAATAAAATGTTGTTTTTAGGTTTTTATGAATGATAGAGGTAATTATATATTGTTTCCCAAGTTTAACTATAAAGAGGCACTGTTATATATAAATACTATACATAGAAAATGGTATAGCTGAGTCTTATTGCTTAAATGTTAAAATGAAGGGATTATTTTTCACTAGAACAAGCTAATTACTTATTAAATATGAACTCTTATTTCAACATAGTCATTATAAACTACATAGCTTCAACAAATGTGTGTGTAACATAAATTTTCTTGATAATATTCTTTTGTTTATAGGAGTAACATGTTTCCCTAATATCGCTTCCACTTCTAATGTATTAGGGAGAAGAAAGATAAATCTGTAATGCAAGAGTTCTCGCTTCAGGTACACAAGTAAAACATTATATGTAAAAATTGAAGATAATTAAATTTCCAACAAGAATGTTCCTATAAACTTTTTTCGTATCTGTTTTACCTTAATTATTTTAGCTCCTCAAAGCAACAAACGGTAAAGATGATAAAAGGAAAAATAAAGTCCCATGTAGTATGGAACCAACATTTTTTTTTCAAATTTGTTTCTTTGAAGAGCTTATATTTCTTAAGCTATATCAGATAAGTAATAAATTAATAGGAACATTCTTGTAGGAAATTTAATGCTCTTACATATAATTTTTTAAGCTAGGATAAACTGTTTTGAGATATAAACAAAAAACATGATCTTCTCCCTCTTCCATCTCCTTCCTATTTTTGCCTCTGGTCTTAGATCTCTTAATTAGTCCAAACAAAGCCATGAAATCAATTTAGGCCGCCCCGTCATTTCCATCTGCAACCCCCTCATTGGCTGGCATATTAGGCAGTGTTAATAATTTTTAAATAAATACTCTTCAGAGGAAAAAAAACAAACAAAAAACTTAATAAGTATTTCAAAATTCCTTTTACTAATGGATCTAAAAAGTTGTTTTGAAACTTTACGAACGTTAAATTTAATAACTGAATACATATTTTAGAAAACATTAATACATTTTTTTTTATATTTTTAAATTATCTGTACTGCTGTAGACGACTTTTTAGTGTTTAAGTAATACATTTCTTTAAATATTGAATTCGGTTTACGCTACCCAGAAAGTGTGTTGATGAGGATAAGCGAAAATAGGGATACCTAAAACAGAGGGCACTTTGGTGCGGTTTGTTCTCAAAGAGAGGAAGAGGGGCATTTGGGTACTTTTATCTTGTAATGTCTATTAAACATAGATAATAAAATTATTGTTTTAAACTTTTAAAAATGGGAGGGAGGGGAAAAATGATAATAAAATACTTATGAAATTTGGTTAAACAAGATGTTCATATTCTGTTTAATTTACCCAATGATTAGCCCATTGATTGTGCCAAATAGCAGGTCCGAAAGATCTAGCTGGATTCATACTCGCTCCTGTCAATGTACCCTGAAAAATAAATAATACATATAACATCATTTCCAGAATTACAAATTAAATAATTTATCATAAAGTAATCGAATTGCTGAAATTATTCATGAAATAATCAAATGGCAGTTGATGAAGATAATTTAGTGCACAAAGTAGTCAGCAAAAGGGGCATTGATAATATACAAGAAATAGAAATAGGCTTGAAAAAGAAATATACTTACAGCACACAGCCCTATAGTTGTAATGGTGAGTCCAAATTTGATTGGTACTGAATCTTGCTTGTGGGTGTTACGTTGATCGAGACAAGCACAAATCATAAACATCAACAATGAAGTAATGATAAGTTCAATTAAGGCGCCACTCATACTGCTGAGAGAGGAATGTACGGATGTCACACAGTGCCCAGGATTAAGGTCCTGGATACTTGTTGGAGTTATAGCCTGCTAACAAGATCATAATTTTAATGAAACTAATACACAAGAGATAAATAAAAGAATAGTACTTAAGTAGATAAAATAAAATCTTAATTTATTTTAAATTACGATTACAAATTATAGTGAATCAACTGAAACAAGATCTGATGTTAAATAATGTCTTTTTATGTAAAATAATATCATTTATATCCAGAATTAAACGGATAAAACAAAAAAAGTGTGCTTTAGAATTAAAATCAATGACAGACAACAAGAAAGTCCTGAAGATTTATTTACTTTCACATAACCTATACATGAAATATATATATTAAGGGGAAGTATTGCGATCATAAAAAATTTCGAATTTGAGTTTTCAATGGAAATACATATTTAAAGGTCCCCTGAGTCCAAATAACCAAGTTTCGCAAAATGATCTGTGTGTGTGTAATCAGTCTAGCTCAAAAATGAAGAGTTGTACGAAAATGAAATTGCTTATTTAAGATAGACATATGCCTAGGAGGTTACAGCAAGTTTTTCACTAAAATCGACTTATGGGAAGTGCTCCTGTATATCATCGATGTTACACTTTTTTACCGGCACAAACAATTTTTATGAAACTTGCCTAAAGTCTTCTTAAAACTTTGTAACTTTCCATTTATGTAGAACATCTCCAAGAAAACAAAGAGAAAAAAAGGCATGACGATAAGAAAATTTTATTAAAAATTATGCATTTTATGGTAAATTATGTACATAAATCATATGATAGGTAATTAAATTCTCTAAAAACCAAACAAAAAAAATCATCATATCGGACCAGTAGGGGTAATACAGTGTATCTTATAAGGATTACAAGACTAGATGCTAGATAGAATGCTGAATATGCCCAAAGCAGACGGATGTGACCAAACTCCCACCACATCTCCCCCCACAAAGCTACTCCAACTTCAATATGTGCTCTCAAAAATACGCTCTGTTCAAAGCAAGACAAGCAAACTTCATATTTATTATTATTACTATTATTGTAAGCCTCACGATCATTATTAAAGGGTAGTAAGTGAAAGTTGTGAGATATGCGCACCACCCCAGATTTTTTTCAATTTCATAATTTGATAACCTGATTTGCCTTTTACTCTCGCCTAATATTTGAGAGTAGTTTACTGAGATGACCAATTAAAAAAACTTCTCATGATAACAGTTTTGCATACCTGATATTAAAACTGATAAGGGTAATTAGTTGAAACTCTCAAAAATAATAAGTTCTTAAAGAAAACTGACAATTTTTTTCTAATTTTTAAAAATATATAATTTATTGCATCCAAGCACCAAAAGTTATTTAAATTAAAGAAGAAACTTATAAAATTAATTTACCCATAAAATTCCATAGCCAGCTGTTGCACCAGTTAATTCAGCAAAAACATAAATTAAAGAGGTAAGAACATCTATTTTACCCCAGGAAAGAAACAAAGCTGTAACAGCTGGATTCATGTGACAATCTGATATATGAGCAAATGCCTAGAAAAAAAAAAAAAAAAATTCTCATAACTTAAATAAATAAATATTTAAACATAAGAAAACCTGTCGAGACACAATTCCATAAGTATTTTCCAAATTTAACAGGGAACTATAATAGTGAGAACTTATATTAAAAACTCACTGAAAAATTCTGTCGAAAACTTTTATAGTATAGAACTTGTATATGAAAGTCCTGGCCAAAATCCTGTCCAAGTTCTTAGATCTTTTATTATAAAAGTTTTGACCTAAAAGTTCTTGTAAAAACTTACAATAAAAGTTCTAGCATGAACTATTTCAAAAAAGTTCCTAAGAAAAAGTTTTAAGTTAGAACAAGAAATTTTTCAAAATAAAAGTGCAAAGTTATTTTGGAGTCCTGCATTAAACTATAATTTTTAATAGGGGAGTATAATGATTACAACAATCTTCAACATGATTATAAGAGTTAGAAATCTAAAAATTTAAATGTTTCATTTTTTATTCATGTGAAAAATCACTTAAACTGCATAAATAAAAAGTATTGATTGTCATGATGATAACAATGTCGCTTACTGATAACTATCAGGCCCATACTCTCATCACTTCATGTAATTGAGTTTTTGTTTAACACTTCCTTGCTACTTTTATTTTGTTAATGTTACAAACTAAAAGGTTTGTTGTGATAAAAAAAAAAAAAATGTATGTTTATAATAAACATATTTTCTTATCTCCTTGGAGATTGTTTAAAAGATTTTGATTGTAAATAGAACTTTACAATTTTAACTAAAAACTTTGAAATCATGCTAATTTTGTAGATTTTTAAAAATCAGAATTCACTAGTATTTTTAAAAATCTAAATATAATTGTAAATACAAAAAATAGTTGAAACAGATGAAATTAAAATGAATAATATGAATGAATAATGGGACCCCAACTATTTGTTCCACTTTCAACCTAGCACATAGAATAGAAAGTTAAAGCTTGGTACTTCCATTTCTTTTTGGGTGCTGATAATGAATTTTGCCTTAAAGTTTGCTTTTCTTTTTGCCTATACCCAAAAGTAAAAAAAAATGCCTCTTGTTTTTCTCTTCTTAGATTATGAGCTCTTTGATAAAAATAATACATTTTTTTGCATGTTTCTAATTAAAATTCAAATATCCGATATTTCATAAATCTAGATACTAGTAAATAGAGAGTTTTTTTGTAAAAATATTTTTTTTTTTAAATAGAACTAAAAAAATAATCAGTAACGCATTACACAATATTTTTTCGACCTATGCACCGTACATACAAAATATTTGTAATTATTGAAAAAAATGTTAACTTTTATAAAAAACATTTTGGCAAATTATGGTTATGGATTATTATATGATAATATAAAATTAATAATAATGTTGCCATTTTGAAAAATTGTTTTATGATCTACCTAACATTGTCTAGACACTTTGTGTGCTTCCTTTTTTTATTCAGTTATTTGTAAAATAATTATAAGAAATATTTTTTAAATAAATAAACAAAAAAATATATAGCAAAAAAAGTTACATCAAGTACCAAAGAAAGGACGTCAGTCACGTTTTAGAGAGAAAAAAAATTCGTATATACTCAAAAGTCCCTCAAATATTTCCGGTTTTGTTTCTAAATATTACAGATAGTTTCAAGCTACAATTCATTGAACATGGCACATGCCAAAGAGATACTTCAAATTCTGTTTCAAAATTTAGAGATGTGTAGGGTCTTTAAAGAATCTCATAGTACTCGGAGGGTAACAATAAATAAATTCCTAAAAATATATAAGCACACTCAGATAAGAATTATCATATTTTTGTATGTATATTGATTGACAGTCAAAGATTTACCTGGACAAGAGTAGCAACTGCAAAACCAGAGGCAAAGTTTGACTGAAGTGATGATATTGAGTCAGAATCTAGTTTCAAGCATCCCAAACACACCATCACCATTAGGAATGATGTAGCAATGAATTCCGCCAAGAATATTTGGCAGTATCGATACAAATGAGTATTTGACTTCTTCTGTGCAACAACTGAAACATTTTAAATTCACAACTTACATTAATGGATACATTTTTTTTTTTTCCAAGCAATGTCACTGTCTACACCCATTAATTTCAAATAAATAGTTAGTTTAATTAAAAGAAATTTTGTATTTAATCTAAAATGAATGATAACTAAACAGAAAGACATGATAGAGGTAATGGCACCACGGTATATGGGCTATCAGCCACCTTCATCATTAGTGCCACTTTTACTTATTTCTTGCATTTCAAAATAAAGACAGCCTTCACGGTTGGTAGGAGAAATGAAAGGTAGATCCATGCCAGAAGCACTACTGGTATAGAATCACTTTACCTCCAATTTTCGAATCAATATTTAAACTAGCGCTTGAACAAATGTTTACAGACTCTAATATTATGCATTGTATAACATCTAATGGACTCATTGTTTGAAAATACTTCGGAAAAACTATAATATAAAATATTTTAAAAAATACTTTAAAATACTATAATAAACACTATAAAATATAATAAATAGATGAGAAAATAAAATAATTTTTATTGATAGTGTTATAATAAATTCTTTAATTTTAAATAATAAATGAGTAAATATTTTTTCATTACAAAAATGGCACTATAATACGATTCCAAGATTTATTTAAAATATATATGTATATACATATATTACTAATAATTTATCTATTTATTTTCAAATAAATCAAATTATTAGAAAAGGTAAAGATACTTGTTCAGCAAAATATTTATGTTTTTGAATGAAACAGACTTTATTTCCTAACATAAGTTCACAAATGAAAGCCAGGCATAAGCTATGGA
Source organism: Rhaphigaster nebulosa (assembly GCA_948150685.1). Classification (NCBI taxonomy): domain Eukaryota; kingdom Metazoa; phylum Arthropoda; class Insecta; order Hemiptera; family Pentatomidae; genus Rhaphigaster; species Rhaphigaster nebulosa. The sequence goes on from OX411308.1 coordinate 131,172,115, forward strand.
CAGCAACATTCAAAGGTTTACAACAAAAAATTATCCGACAGAAAACATTTGCCACAGCTATAATGCAAATTAAAACATACAAAGATTAAACAACAAAACCACTTAGATTTACTAATATTGAATAACATGTGTTAGGATAACACCAATTTTATATAAAACATACACATTATCACAAGATAATAGAGCAACATTTTTTTGAATTGGTGAAAGATAGATCAGAATCCACACTGTTAGAAGTAATCCACACGATTGCTGGAAATGTTACATGAATCTATATAAATTGGGTTAAAGATATCAAACAGTGAACCACAAAAACAATTGACCAACAACTTGATCCAATAACATTGACAAATACTGCCAAATGATGAAATAAACAAAAAAGAGGTACAAATCGCAATTTTCTGAAGTCTTACTTGCTGAATTTATGTGGCGTACGCAACTCAAGGGAAAAGACACATTCCCCAAAATTTTATTAGATATAAGAGATTTTTAGTTAGACGTTAAAAATAATTAAAATTATTTATTATACAAACATGTGCTTTTATTACTTCATTTTTAATATATAAAATTTAATTCTAAATTAGTGATACCATAACAGACAAGAACCAAACTAACTTCCTCAAGTTCTAGTGACATTTTGGACTTACATCTTGTCATCAATGATATAGCCATCTTAAAACGTATTATGAAAAACTAAAACAATCAGAAGCAGGTCTACAGTGCAGTGCTAGTTTCTACTATAAGTGCTCAATTAACATTAGAAACGTAAGTAACCCAACTTGGATAATAATAAGTCAAATATCATTGTAACATGTAAGGCTTACTGATCATTCATTTACTGAGAATATGTTTAATAATAGAGTTACAAACAAATTATAAAAATCTGACAGCGCAATAACTTATAAAAGTTATAAATAAAAATCTAAATTGAATAAAGGGATTATCATAAATCATAAGGGGAAAAAATGCTCTGGATGTCAAATCTAATGCTCAGATAAATATTTGACATTACAGAAATCTATGAAAGAAGTTCTAACAATTTTATAACTACTGATTAAAATGAGGCTAAGAATGATAGCACTAGAGCTCAAATAAAAATGAATCCTAATATCAAAGCGACACTGAGTCAAAACTAGACTACAAAAATAAAAATTACAAAATTTAGGGATAACTGGAAATAAAAAAAATCATAATCGTATACCTGCGAATTAGGTACAACCAAAGCATGCCCAGTCAAACAACGAAAAGGCAACTTCATTATAGCAGTTTACAACCTGGATCTGAAGAGCTTAATTTTAGTCTCTTCTTCGCCGGTAGGCTTAAGTCTTCTACGAAAATTATATCTCTTGAAAATGGCAAAGCATTGTCCATGGTTTTAGAGGCTATTCCGAGCTGTGTAAAAAATCAGACATACGATGTGTCCCGAGGTATCATTGTATAACTTGAATCCTCCAACCTAACCACTACGATTCAGGCGCATGTCCTAGGTCAATGATAAGCTGTATTTTTACTGGCTTATCGATAAGGGCTAAGAAATCGACGGGTGAATCAGTTCGATTGACGATTTTTAAATACCGGTCAAGCAGTTAAGCCGTTAAATTAATCACTTAGAATGACAAGAGTACAAGCCCTGAATACATTTTTAGAGATATTCGCAATAAAGGTTTACTAAAACTAAAATAATATTTATTTCGTTGCAGACTCATGGAATAAATTTCAACCTTATCACCTTAACACTCTAGCTGGAGTATGTTGGTTACCTGCATTTAGGATAACCCGTCCTTCCTGCCCTGGTTGGAGCACATAAGGACATTGAACCCCAAATTAACAGGACAGGATTTAAAGTTGGGATGCTCGTAAGCCCAAGAGTTATTTCTGCCTCCTCTCCAGACCACGGAAGGGAGAGGGAGGCGGAGCCGTCGGATAATTTTCCTCAAGAAAATAATATTTATAATGAAAATTTTAACGTAATATAATTTTAATTTCAATAATGCAGACTTTTCTCAACTCCTCTTAGACATTTCTTTTGTTATTTAAATAAATATTTCATTAGCGTGCGCCACTAGGCCGGAGCCTATATGTAAATCCGCACCTGACAATAAACGAACCAAATGATATTTAACTTTTAAAAAAGGCTATTAAGATCAGTGATGCAAAAAGGCAGTAAATTATTAATGTTCATTATGGTTATCTTAACAATCGCAAAGGTTGTTATTTCAGTTTTTAGTTGTAAAATTCGGAAAAATAAATTATGAAGCTTAATGGCGACTTAAATTGTCAAGTAAAATTTTATCTTGCAGTTAGAGCTCTTCATTTAGGAGATATTTAATACATAGTGTTTTTATGGCTCAACCTATTTTCTTTTGCGCAGGCTCAAATTGATCAGTGAAATCCCGTAAATGTTTTGCTCTCATTCTCAAATAAACTGTCACTTTCAAAATCTGTATAAAATAGAAAATTGTTCATGGAAACTAGGCTTGACGCTGTATAAGCGTTATACTAGTGTCGAAGAGTGCACAATCGGGATTGGTTTGCGAATTTTAAGATTTTTCAGTTTTCTAGGGGTAAAACTTATAGATATAAAATCTTTTTATGTCACGAGAGTTAGGCACTACAAAAAAAAGTCTTGCTTTTTCCCAAGTTTTTTACTTTCCCTTACCTATATACGAAGTATATAGTAAGAAGTATTGCGATCGTGAAAATTTTCGAATTCGAGTTTTCAACGGAAATACACATTTTAAGGTCCATTGAGTCCAAATGACCAAGTTTCGCAAAATGGTCTGTGTGTCTGTGAACAGCCTAGCTCAAAAACGAAAAGTCGTACGATACTCAAATTACCTATTTAAGGTAGGTATCTGGCTGTGATGTTACAGGAACTTTTTTGTCAAAATCGGCTAACCGGAAGTGCCACTTTATATAATCGATTTTACACTTTTTTACATTTTTCTCGAAAACGGCTCAAACGATTTTGATGAAATTTGCCTAAATTGTTCTTCATAAAGGTCTTAAACTATTCATTTATGTTGTAAATCACCGAGAAAATGCAGGAAAAAAGTTAGAAGGAAGAAACTTTTTTTAAGCATTAAATATCATAAAATGTACTCTGATTTAAGACAAACTAAATGCTAACTGAGGGATTAAAAAAAAAAAAAAAGAAAAGAAAAATGCCGAGCTTCTAGAAACCTCAAAACAGGCAAAGTGGCAGTTTATTTCAGAATTTATTGAAAGTTTATTTGAAGCTATTTGCGCTAAAAATACTGAAAAGATATTTTATAATATTAAAGTACTGCCTTTTTCTTTGTTTTAATTCGTTTTACAGAAATATTAAACTCTAATCGGATGACAGAAATCGAGGAGCTATGGATATTTATAGTAAATAAAAATAAATAAATATGAACCATACTCATTTATTTTTATTTAGTATTTTTGAGTACGAATATACATAGATCAATAATTATAAATTGTACAAATCTGAACAATTCACCAACATTTCTTCAAAATAAAAACAACGAGAATTGCACATATTTACCAATAAACAGTTTCTTTAATATATGGTTGAAGCTGCTGCAGATTAAACATCAATATTTATACAATCAATAAAATCTATTTTAAAAATAAGTGTACTATCTAAACTACGATTCGTATCTACTATCTAAAGAACTTCATTAAAGAAAGTAGTAACATCAGCAATTTTTACTTTCCCTTACCTGTATATGAAGTATATAGTAAGGGGAAGTATTGCGATCGTGAAAATTTTCGAATTCGAGTTTTCGAAGGAAATACATGTTTTAAGGTCCCCTGAGTCCAAATGACCAAGTCTTGCAAAATGGTCTGTGTGTCTGTGTGTATGTGATCAGTCTAGCTCAAAAACGAAAAGTTGTCCAATGCTGACAACTTAGCTGGCACATGCATGTGATGTTACAGCAACATTTTCGTAAAAATCGACTTACCGGAAGTGCCACTTTATATAATCTACAATTAATATAATACCATATAGTATCTTATATATATATATATATATATTTTATTATTATTAAAATTATTATATATATATGTTATTATATTAATTGTAGATTATATAAAGTGGCACTTCCGGTAAGTCGATTTTGACGAAAATGTTGCTGTAACATCACATGCATATATGAATACATACATATATATATATATATATATATATATATATATATATATATATATATATAATCTTTATATAATTTACAATTTTCTCGAAAACGGCTCTAACGATTTTGATAAAACTTGCCTAAATTATTCTTCATAAAGACCTTTAACTTTTCAGTTTACGGTAAATTATCTATAGAATTTTATGAAAGGTAATTAAATTATCTAAAAATCAATAAAAGAATCATCAAAATCGGATAGCTATAGACATTAACCGGAATTAGCTATTATATCATGGATTATACACTCTTTTACATTTTTCTCGAAAACAGCTTTAACGATTTTGATAAAACTTGCCTAAATTATTCTTCATAAAGATCTTTAACTTTTCATTTATGCAGTAAATCACCGAGAAAATGCAGAGAAAAAAGTTATGATGAAAATAATATTTTATTTGCGCATTACTTAAAAAGTTTTTATGTAAAAAGAATTTTATAGTAAATTATGTATAGAATTGTATGAAAGGTAATTAAATTATCTTAAAAACAATAATGCAGCGCATCGGACTAACCCAGGGGTCGGCCAGCTTTTAGTGACAAAGAGCCAAATCTATTTTGAAAAAAAAAAACATGGAAAAACATAGAAGTGCATATTTTATCTTATTCTGTGGCACTTTGAATATTATGTGTAGATGGATCAAATGCCTTAAAAAAATCGTATCTAAAATTTGGAATGGTTTTTTACTGAAAAAATTAATATTCAGAGAGTCACAAAATTTTCTAAAAGAGCCGCATGCGGCTCCGGAATCGCAGGTTGCCGACCCCTGGACTAACCGGAATTAGCTATTATATCATGGATTTTACAATTGTTTACAATTTTCTTGTAAACGGCTTCAACGATTATGGTGAAACTTTATAGTATTTTATGAGGAGCACTAGACAATAAATGGATAACCGAGCACATCTGAAAGGAGAGGGATGCGACCGAACCTCCTCCTCCCACCAAACCACCAATTTGTTGTAAACAATACTTAATAATTATTGATAATTTTACCCGTTTTATAGAAAATGAAAAAGCAAATCATAAGAAAATCATGCAAAAGATAGATCAAATAGAAGTGTTGATATTTCCAAGGGAAACCTCAAACTGATATTCACCGATTTAGGAGCGTTTAGTTACACTTTTACTTCTGAAATAAAACATTGGCCTAGATTTCTTTTACTGTAGGCACTATCTACTACCGTGCACATATATATAAATAATTTATAATTTATTATTACATATTATAAATATATATATATATATATATATATATATATATATATATATATATATATATATTAGATATATATATATAATATATCTTTATTACGTGATCCACGTCTCGGGTAAAAATAAATTTGTTTTATAAACTGAAAAGAAAGTCCATAAATTTAGCAAACAAATTTGTTCATTCTCAATCAAATTATCATATCAAATATTAAGTTTTATATATATATATATATATATATATATATATATATATATATATATTTATTTATCTCTGTTTATTATATAAACAGCAGTGGTATAAGTTTACATATTTATGACATTGTGAATACTGACTATCTTCATTCATCACTAACCATTCTTCTAAATTTTAATTTTTTAATTAATCGAGAATATAAAAATCGTATAAGTCTGCTTAGAAAATATTACTAATAAATATGAAAATTGCATGTTTTTTTATTAAAAACTTTTAATTGATGTTTAACTTATTGCTTTTTTCAGCAGTGATCATTGGTATTTTAGATTTTAATCCATGGACTAATAATAAAAGTAAATTCTAATCGCTGTAAATCAATACGCTATGGCTTATTATTTTAAAATAGTTATATATACATTTAATATTAGTATTTTATTAGTAATTGTATTAGTTATTGTATAGTAAGTTATGTAATTGTATAGTAATTTTGTGTAATTGTACAGTAATTTATTAGTTATTGAATTGTATTAGTAATAGTATTTTTTTGTATTTATATATATATATATATATATATATATATATATATATATATATATATATATCTGTTTATTATATAAACAGCAGTGATATAAGTATACTTATTTATGACATTGTGAATACATCTGATATAGATAGATAGATAGATAGATAAAAGAACTTTATTCTGGGACTAGGTCCCTTAAGAATAACATGAAGGAACCAATAAAACAGTAACATTATCTGGCCATAAGACTATAGAATATAGAACAATTAATTTTTACAATATCTTCTGTAAAATAAATAAGCAAAGAAATAGGTTATTTTATCGAAAAAATATAATTGATTTGAGCAAAACAAAAAAAAAGAGAAAAAACAAGAAAAAAGTAAAAAACAAAACAAAAAAAAAAACAACAGAGAAAATGAAAAATACAAAAATAATGAATGGATTAGCAAAGTTTGTACATTATCCAAATCTATTATCCACTTCTGATCCAGATGTTATTCCTAAACTGAAATTTCGCAATTAGAGAGCTATATATATACCATATATATCAAACACTTATGAAAATCCTATTGTAAAATCTAAACTTTTTGCGATTAATGGTTTAGTATTTGAGCGAATTTTTATTACCCTATGGTTCATAATACTAAATCAGTAAAACTAAGCTAAACTAAATTTACCATAATGTTGTTAGTCAAGTCAACTGTATTACTAAACTGTATTTTATAATAGTTATATATTCTAAATTATAAATATACTTAGCTTTAGTATATTTCTATTTTTTTAATATTTTTATAGAATAATTACAAAAAACTTTATGGTTTTCCTCTATCTTCATATATGTCCGAGATATGGATGTATGAAACCTTTAATCGAACACCATTTGTAAACGAAATTTCGGTGGATGAAGTTCCGAGGTGATCCAGAAACAGGATGATTCCTGTGGTGACATGTGACTTTGATGCCAAATCTCAAAATAATTGGCCCATTAGTCTCAGAGAAGAGACTACACGGAGGGCGGAAAGATTGATTTTTTTTAATTATTTGATTTTTGGCTTCTATTCATCTTGAAACGTAAAGCCTCAAATTTTGAGGGTGAATTAATTTTTTTCATGGTCAATTACAAAGGTTACTATGTCGATTATAAAGAAAATAATCAACCAAAGTTTATGATATTTTATTCAAAATATCATATTCGTGGATTTCATTGAGCTGGTAAAAAAAATACATTGCTAAGTCATCAACTATCCGCAACACAAAGCTAACTAAATCATATAATTTAATTTGTTTACTAATTATGCTAAAGCAAGAAAACCAGACTCACTTAATGGCTGTGTCTCGGAAGACATGGACACCGTATATAGCCCTCACATGGACACTTGATAGTACAAACCATTTTTATTTTTGTCTTTTTAGCTTGTGATATTCATTTGAAGGATAATTCCTCGATAAGAAAATGTTTGACGCATGAAGATAAAAGAATTTTAAAACCGAAATAACATTAGGTCACTATACAAACAGTTGTATTATTTTTATGAAATCCTTTTGTGCATGTTTTCGAAATAAGTTAAACCTTCATTCGAATAATTCGGTTTGAATAATTGAAAATGAAAACTGAAATAGTACACAAAAAAATCAGGATTGTATTGTTTTCTATTGTTTCTTGTTGTTCTTTTTTCTTTATCTCGATTATGCCGGTAGGCGAAAAGTACCTCTGACTATCTTCATTAATAACTAACCATTCTTCTAAATTTTTATTTTTTAATTAATCGAGAATATAAAAATCGTATAAGTCTGCTTAGAAAATATTACTAATAAATATGAAAATTGGATGTTTTTTTATTAAAAACTTTTAATTGATGTTTATCTTATTGCTTTTTTCAGCAATGATCATTGGTATTTTGGATTTTAATGCATGGACTAATAATAAAAGTAAATTCAAATCGCTAATAATCAATACGCTATGGCTTATTATTTTAAAATAGTTATATATACATTTAATATTAGTATTTTATTCGTAATTGTATTAGTTATTGTATAGTAATTTTGTGCAATTGTACAGTAATTTATTAGTTATTGAATTGTATTAGTAATAGTATTTTTTTTTATATTTGAAGTCGTTGGTTTAGCTGGTCATTCCAAAAAATCTAAAAAAAGAAATCTGCCGAGTAGTCAAATTCAGATTCTGGTCAGCCAACAGAAAAAAAAAAAATATATATATATATATATATATAAAAATGTGTGTGTGTGTGTATATATACATTTTTTTGGTATTCCTTAATGTTTCCTTCTTAGAGGCGCCAAACATTTTTTATTTATAATGTATATTCAAAAAATAAAATCTGAAGGATCATATCTAGAATTACGTGATTGTGTTGTCTTATCCTGTGATAGAAAGGATTGACAGGATATCTCCGTGATAATTAACCCAACGATAAATGATTAAGTTTGGACCAATTTAAAACTATTTTGACAGTGATTAGGATTCAATTTATGTATATTGTATCACCTGTAATATCAATTTTGGGGATGAAATTAATATTTTATTATTAAGATTAATTAAATATTAAATTATAAATTAAAGCATAATTTTAATTAACTATGAAAAAATTCTCTTAAATAATTAATTACTTTTCCATCTGGATTTTGGCCATGCAAAACCATCACCTAAAAATTGAAGTTGCGCACTTGACGCCTGCCCTATCAGCTACTGATAGCCTGTTTTCAAGGCCATGAACTGTTTAAAAATGGTATTGCGTTTTAAAAATGCCTTACAGGAACTGTATTTCTTCCAGGATCCGAGCCTAAATGAAGAGAAAATCAAAAGATTATTTCACTGGAGAAATTGTATCTTAGGCATGAACACTTTCTGGTAAATTAACAATATTAGAGTAATTCCATTCACGTCTTTTTTTTTTAGATTTATGATTAATTGGGTTATCATTAATAGATTCATAACTAGTCAACTATTTGAGTCTTTTTTTTTTGAGATTTGCTGTCACTGATAATTTATATTTTATATCAAAAAAGTATAAGAAGATAAATAAAAGAAAAAAATACAAGCAACATAATTGGTTTGATCGTTTAATTATTCATTTTCTGTATGCAACAAAAAAATCGTAAATAAATTAAGCTCTATTAATAATTTAATTCATAAAGTAATAAAACATGAATGATAAGTAAGAATGAAATCTCATAATCGAGGGATTACAAATCAGAGTCAAAGGCGTGCGCACGGGGAAACGACGGGTGCACAGGCACACTATAGGTTATTTTTAAATAAATAAAAGGTTTTTTTCCTACTACATAACAATAGATAGAAGCAAAGTTTTAAGATTCAACTAAAAAAAAAATGTTGCTAAGTACTAAAGTTGAATAACTTCAACTAAAACATTTTTGTAGCCCAAGAATGAATGCTAAATTTCGATGATTTTAATTATGAAAGCCATTCAATACAATTTTTTGTTGATGAATGATTCAGGAATCAGTTTGATGTTTTGGAATTAAGGGTCAGAGTAAGTTTGCAAATATTTAACTATTTAACCACTCCTAACAGTAATTGATTTATAAATGTTAAAGTGACGAAATAGTTAATATGGATGTAATTTTTGACAAATCAGGTAGATATGGAGAGGTTTGTTGGTTCATGTATAAATGTGGACAAATAAGCTAGTCCTGAAGACGTGGCAAATCCCGTAACGCTGGTGTTATAATGTACCCCCATCTGTTTTAAATAAAACCTTAAATTAAGAAGATTAGAAATTTCACATCTGACTATTGACATTTCGTTGTTTGTCTTTTTCTTTAGGATATTTCGAACTAAAAAAAAAGAGGTCAAATTAAGAAAAACATAAGTTATAATTTGAAAATGTCCCAGGATTCTCTCTGGCATGGTTTTCTCAATATCAAAATTTTGCATTATATACATTTTATAATTTACTTTCACAATTATGGTTTATTCAAGCTATGCCCTAAATTCCGGATAACATTTGGAGAAAATATATATATATATATATCAGTTGTACTTTTAGGAAGTAATAAAATAAGGGCAACAAAAAAAAAAACATAACAAAGTACACATGATACAATAATGCTCCGTACAAACTGGCACCCACCATCTCGATACCACAACAGATGCACAACTAAAAGCCACGACTAACTACATAATATGATTGATTATAATTACTGTACCATTGGGGAATTTCAAATTAGAAGCGTAGTGGGATATCTCCAATATGACCGGGGAGGCACCCATCTTGCGGCCGAACTAGGAATGGGCTCGGTGGTAAGGGCTTTCTCCGATTTTCCGCGCTGCCATGAAATCTGGAGGCCATGCGACAGCTTTTCCAAACAGGTCTTTCGACAGATTTCCAAACGGTCTGACCGGGGGCGGTGGTGGGGTACGGGGTCACAGTCGGCTGCCTTCAGAGGCTATCGACTGGAAATGAGGACACGGGTACCGTTGTCGCTGTATTCCAAATGCAAATGCAAAAGTTAAAAGTTTTGTCAAATTTGTAATCATAGTTAGCTTATTAAAGGCCATAATATGTGAGTTAGAATATATGCCTAACTATTTCTAAATAACTTGATCATGGACGTCTGGCTTGTTTGGAATTAATTTATTCAAATTATATCTAAAATATCTAAGCCTCAGCTAACTCTGACGAAAGGTTTTTTTTAATTATCAGAAAATCCAAACTTCCTTTTCTTATTTATTGATTAAATTGCCAACGTTTCGGATAGAACTAGTCCATTTTCAACTCTAAAAACATAATATACAAAAAAAACTTTGTCAACAATCACTGCACAATAAAAAACCTTAATAAATATTATATAATAAATACATTTTCTATATTGTCATTAAAAATCATCTTTACTAAATTAAATATCACTATTTCACTAAAAATCATCTTATAACACCACCATTGGAAAAATAATTGAGAAATAGCCAAATATACTTTTACAATTAACTGTTATTTCATAATATACCTGCATATTGTCTTAGTTATTTTTTATTATCTAATCCAACATTGGATTATTGCTAATAATACATCAATTTTATGTGTCCTAATAGTAAGTTTTGAGTCTATTTCACAATAATTAACGCAACAATTATATCCACAAACTATTTGCATATCAATGAATGAATTATCTAAGCATAATATTGCATCCGTTCACATTGCTTCTCTTTGTGATACTGAACTGTAGACTTTTTTTTTCTGTCATTCAATGGGATTGATTAATATTGCTAATCACTAATGAGTTTACACTTTGTTGTAATTATTAAATGTTAATTTTATTGATAATTACCCCATAATGTTGACCAATGCCTTTTACATCCGTCTTAAAATTAATCACATTTTTTATATTTTTAGTAAAATATACAGATTCTATACATTTCCTACTTTTAATGTCCTCTTCTATATTTAAAATGTTTTCAACATTAAAATTAAATTTATGGTTGTTGAGGATACTATATCTGGCCATTGCTGTTGAATTTTTATTTTTGTGATTTTTACTTTAAGACATTCCGCCTCATAATTTCACATTGTGCTCACATAAATACACATGAACCAGCCAAACTAAAAATCTAAGAATACATCAGCCAAACGAAAAAAAAACCTTAGAATCAAAATTGTCGATTGTTTACTCTTTTTACTTCCTTGTACGAAGTAAAGGAAGTATTGTAATCGCGAAAATTTTCGGTTTTCAGATTTCGACGGAAATATCCACTTTGACCATCCTTGAATCCATTTTGACTAGTTTCGTCGTGGCAACTGTACGTAAGTTCGTATCTCGCATAACTCAAAAACTATTAGCTGTAGAAAGTTGTAATTTTGTATTTAGGATTGTTTTAAAATCTAGTTGTGAACCTCCCTTTTTGGTCACTCCTTGACTACCGGAAGTGGTACTTTACTTGAAGATCATTATTGATTTCCATCAAAAATTATATTAAAATACTATGCAAAACTTCTCAAATTTAGTATTTATAACTTATGTATTGATTTAAATAACATAATAAATTTTGGTCTAAATTGGAAATCAGGAAGCGGTACTTTACTTGAAGGGCATATTAGACTTTCATGAAAAATTATATTAAAATATAATGTAAACATCTCAAATTTGATAAACAGGACTTTTATATCGATATGAATGTATTAACTATATTTTGGTTAAAATTGGTGAGCCGAAAAGTGTACTTTACTTGAAGATCATAATAAGCTTAAATCAAAAATTATATTTAAATTAAATACATAAATCATGGGTTTCGTAATAAAGGTTACAAACGCAATGTGGTTTCCAACCCAATTAAACATTTTTATTACTTGTTTTAAATGTTAAAATTGAGTGTAAAATGCACAAATCTGCAGCAGAGAAATAAGATATAAGTTGAATGGGTTTTTCCGCTTAAAATGCCGAAATTTTCGATTTCTAATGCTTTAGCTAGTGATATTGACAGTTTTAATGTTGTCACTGACCACGAAGAAATCTCTTGATAAGTAGTTACCTACTGAAAGAAAACGACATATAATAACGGAATGAGACCTCCAGAAACAAGAGTATGTGTGTGTGTGTCAATAGATGGATGTCGGGACGCCGAGTGTCGTTTTTACTGCAATCTTCGGAAACTAGTAACCAAATTGAGGATCACTTTTTGAACCACCGATTTATAGTTTAATAGGCGTATAAGGAAGTCATGTGCTGGCCACATCAGATATTTTTCATTATTCTTATGTTGATTAATTTTGCTGAGAAACTTTGCAATGATGTGGCATGCTACTTTATCTTCTCCATGGTCTCTTGCAAGCTCTGTCAACTTCTCTGTATCTTGATAAGACTGTATGGCACCTCAGATTGGTTCTCAAATCTCTTAATAGTTTTTAGATTTTGTGATGTTTCACCTATATAGTATTGATCCGGTTGTTGTTGGCAATTGATTTTGGAAATCACGTTTTGTCTATTATTCTTACCTATTTTATCTTTTGTGTTTGCGAAAAATGTATTCAATTTATTACTATTATGCACCCCAAACTTAATTGTATTGTGGCCATATTTAGTGAATGCTATTTTTATTTTATCCATAATTCTCGGGATGTATTTTAATTTATGAAATTGGTTGTTGTTTGTATTTTTAATTTTTGTGTCATTATTTTTTTCTTTTTCAATGCTGTTTTTATTTTCATTATTAATTATTTCGAAATAATCGGTGATCATACCTTTCTTTTCTTTTTTCCCTTTTATTATATTTATCTTTATTATTATGTATTCATAATAATAGTTATTCTATTAATTTTTTTATAATATTATATTTACTCTCATTTTCCTTTTCATTAAGGCCACAGATTATACGGATAAAAATCATTTTTCAAAATTAAAAAATTATTATTTTTTATGAATTTTAAAAATCCTTTGTCAGTTAATTTGATTGCCTACATAATTAAATTTTTTTCTGTGTTCCAGATTTGAAGTTTCGAATGATTAGAATAGTAATTTAGAATTGCGCCACTGCTATTTTCTTTTTTTGTCCATAAATTTCAATTTCGTTATTATCAAAATATATATTCATATCCAGGTATCTAATAATATTATTAATAGTTGATTCTGCAGTAAATTTGATTTTCTTGTTGGCATTGGTCAATAATTCTAACAGTTTCATTCATCGTTCTTCGTAACTATAAGGGCTATTTTGTTTTTTATTTTTGAAATATCTTTAATTAAATTACAATTATCATAGTTTTATGCATTCGTTTATTGAGACATTAGTGAAATGATCTTTTACGTCGAAACTAACGACTTTATATTTGATATCATCCTCTAATATTAAATTTTTATATTTAAGCTGTTTATCTATTATGCTTTGAGTTGCAGGTGTCAAATCAAAGTATAAGAATCTGTTCCAGGACTGATAAGTCTATATTCGAAGAGCAGATATTTTATTGAAACTAAGTGAACTCCATTCCAGAGTTACTCATTTCGTTTTACATATACAAAATATTTTTTATTTGTGATTTACATATTACATTTTATTACTTTCTTGGCTACCTAAGGCGGAGGGAGTCATTTAATTTTTGACGATAAACACTTGATTGTTATACACGTTTTAAGATCCCTCGTTTCCAGAAAAACGATTCTTGAAAAATCTCGTTCTTTCGTTGTCACCGTCCTTTATGGATCTCTCGTTCTCCTAATCAACTCAATTTGTTTATTTTTATAATGTAAATGCATTTATTTTTTTCTAAAACAACTGAACTGAGTTCGATGAAAATTCATGACATCAGGAAATTCAAGGAGCATCAAATTATTTTTTAAAAAACACGATAATGATTAAGGGAGGTGATAGTAAAAATATTCAATGAAATTTCTAGGATAAAACTATGTTAGCTAGTTATTTTCAAGATGTCATTATCAGTTCTAGGCGAAAAATGAATCATTTGTATATTGATAATATTAGACAGGTTTATTAATTATTTATCTGTTTATTTAAAAAATAAATAAAAAATAATATACTGTTTACTCATTCCAATTTAGCTAATGGCCCGTTCTTTAACAAACACTCCCGAATATCTGATAATCTAAACTATTTTAAAAGGATGAGCAATTATATGACTTTTCAATAACATTTTTTATTAAGTTCATAAAATAATAAAGCCGACGATGTGCCATTAATTGTTAAAAATATAACAAAATAGTAATTATATTTTTATTGACAATTGTAACATTATAGAAGCAAACAAGAAATATGTCCTGATGATGGGAGTACATCCCCGAAACGTTGGCATTATTATGTTATGAACTTAATAAACATTATGTTATAAACTTAATAAACAATGCAATTGGAAAGTCGTAATAGACCATCCTTTTAATTTATCAAGGATTTTATACTAAATTTGGATGAAATAAATAATTTTACTAAGATTTGTTGGGTTAATAAGTTTTATTAATTAGATAATTGATATGACGTTTTAATTTTCAGATTAGAACATTAAAATTTTATTTATTTTATCGAATCAAAAAAGCGATATGATGCTTTTATGCAAAGATCGTTGTTTTTCTTGCTAAATTTAGACACGAAGACTAGATGCAACAATGTGGTCAATATTTGGCGATCTATTACCCTTTCTCTATCAGTGTCGAATATCACTAGTGTAAATATTTGGACTGTTTTAGTTTTTGATATGAGGTAACAGTTATCTTGTTTTCCGACGTGGTTATACAACATTTGGGCGGATACGTTAGTAAGTCGAAAAATGGTCGTAATGAGTTATACGTGTTCTGGGACTGGATCGGTCGCATCAATCAGATACCTTGTATATTATACTGAAAAGTATCTGATACAAGGAGTTGATCCTATCAAAATGAACCGGATACAGATACTCAATGGATACTACTTCTGAGTCGGATCAGTTGAGTGCAAGGAGGGAGTTGATACTAGCTGTCAAAACACCTACTCGCCTCGCTGGAAAGATCCAACTGAAAACAATGGATTCTATGTCAATGAAATTGAGTGTCAAAAGAATGAGGCTGTATCCACAGATACTGCTCCCAAAGCTGCTCTTTTGTCTACTTCTGTCCTAAGTCACTGAAAATATTTTAGTTTATCTCACTCTTTCCTAAGAATATTCCAGGTTTATTTCTTAAACTTCAGGGTACTTTTTTTTTACATTGTGACACGTCACTTTGTTAATTAACATATTTAATCTTGGTACTTGTTGGTAACATATTTAATCTTGAGTTGGTACCATTGTCTATTATGTGATTGAGCTTTGAAACAAAGAAGCAATTTTTTTATTTTTATATTTTGAGTAGAAATAAACTACTAGTTACGACTATTTTGTGTTCAGATGTAGAACTTAGACCAACCTTTCGAGATGTGGAACAAAAACTAGGATCACACAGTACCCTTTAAAAGCTTTGTTCGAAAAATAGCATTCCACTGATACACATAGAAGACCGGAAACCGGTAGTCTTTATCCTCACCTACCCTACAGTAAATTAGAACATTGCGAACAAAAACCGAATATAAAAGTTCTACCGAGTAAACCCCTCTTTTTACATAAATCATATTCATAGATAGCACATCTCAGTTCAGGAGCAATAAAAAGAATGACTAAATAGACATAGCTCATTACTCTAAAACAGTTTAGCATACAAGTAGACTGAAAAGGGAAGAGACTATGTTGTTAATGAAATTAGTTGTTACCATTTGTTTACCGAATAAAGATAATGTGTTTTAGTTTAATGTTTTTTTAAATCTCATTAATTAACTAATTCGATTAATTAAAATTATAATGTAATGCCAAATATATTACTTCTCTAACGAAAATAACGCTATAAGCAAACCCTTAATTTTTTATATTTAAAAATGCCGCATGAATGGCTGAAATATTTCAAATAAAAAAAAATATATATTTTTTGGGATAGTTTCGGAATAAAAATGAATTATTTGTTTGAATAAAAATGTGACGAGTGAAACAGATAGTGATAATAATCACATAATTTATAAAAGGAACACAAAGTTTCAAAGTATGAGAGGGTTATGTAGCGATGTCGAAAACGAAAGTTCATCGAAAATCGACTAGTGTGGACGTAGCTTAAGGTAGACTTTCGCTGGTACTGCCCACCGTAAAGGCAGGCAGCGATTGCTAACCGTTATCCCTAATCGTTACCGCTTGTATATTTCGTTGAATCTGCTCACCGTAGCGGCCAACTCCTCTCTCTCACTAAACATCCTAGTTTAAAATATTGTAAAATAAAAATGTCAGACTTATATTTAGTGATTTTCATTTGTGTCACAAGAATTAACAAAGTCGATGAATGCAAGTCTTAAAAAATACTTTATTAAACAGTGTACAAGTTACATAATATTGTATAAATAATGAGCTACTGATAGCGTTAACTACAGATAGACTCTACTAAAGATATTACTACTAGACTTAAAACTAGACTTAAAGCTAATATAGTGAGAGTGTCTCACATTCTCTTATTCTACCTTACATTCTAATACTGATTAATCTGTCCATTTCAGATAGGCTTTTATAGGAGAAGGGATGATTAAGGAAATAAAACTTGTTTAAACGCTGATAAGCAGGAAGCAAAACAATAACTTCCTGGGCTATAAACCCTATTTAATAACTAATACTTCCTGGGTCAGTGCCACGTGTTAACTCAAGTGCAGAAATACACACGATGGCGGAATTGTCATATTTAATCAATACACGCCTAGTTCAATAATAATGTTAGGTTATGTCTGTATACAATTTTAACCATTATGCACTAATAAACTAAGTACATATTAATGTTCCACTTCTACAGAGGGATGGCTTCTTGCAGTATTTTGAACAGAAAATAGAAAAAGGCGTATCTCTTATTTTAAATTTATTACTTTGGAGAGGAACTTCTCTAATTCGTTCTGTCAATTCAGTAATATATATTATGTATTTCGACGCCGTTTTTTTTAAAAAAAGGCTTAAGCGCCAAAAATTCGAAATTTAGGTTTCAATTTATTATAGGACATAGACACCACCTCTATCAATTCTCACTCACGATGAATCGAAAAAAAATTGAAAATGGTCTAAAAATCGACTATTGATGGCGTAAGCACCAAATACTTACGAATTTCAGCCGTCACTCTGGCGTTACCCAGTGCTAGAAGTCTTAAATGTATATTGTAAATAGAAAGGCTTTGACAAAGTGGAAAACTCCTAATGTATACTATAAAGAAAAAAATATATTATAATTTGGAGAAAAATCGTTTCATATGTTTCCTAAATGTTTCACAAAGTTTGCGAAATGGCCCTTACGCCTTTTTCAAATAATGTCGTCGGTTTGCAATGAATTTCACAACAGATAATGCTTTATCATACATAATATGATCAGCAAATTAATACTTTCATTGAAAAAAACATTTTGTTTTTTCCATGTTTGAATTTGAGTATTTATTTAAGATACAAATTTCTTTCATTATTTAATTTATTAAATGTTGATTGGATTTATGTATCAATACTTTTTAAAGAGATTTTTTTAAAAATTATATAATATCTATAGTGAAATGAATACTGTTGTTATTTCAATTGTAGAAAATTGATTGGCTACAGTTTTGTTTAAATATTTCACCACTTTTCATTTAATTTTGTCACACGTGAAAAAAAATAAAAGGTAGCGTAGGGACCGTCGGACGTAAGCGTTATCATCAAAACTCCGCACAGAGGCACTTGATGTAATCATGTCGCGCTCAAAACCTTATTTTTGAATTATTTTTATTTATTTTTTCCACAGCCCCTTACGAGTATTTAATAGCTATTAGAATATTTGCATATTCTCTTCGATGACTTCCCTTTTACTGTAACAAGGTTACGTTCTAAGGAATGTATGAAGTTAAGATAAATCCTTTGATATTTTTTTATTATAGTTATTTTAAAAAAAATAATCATATTAAAGGAACTAGAACAAAGATCGATTCCGAGAATGTAAATAAAAGGCACCTTGATATTTTTACAGCTATCACTTAATCTAATGTTTTCGCCTTGGTCTCAGTCAATGTTTGAGCATCTTAGATACGCTTATAATTTTTCTATGCGATTAAATAAACGTAATTAAAAAGTGTCCATTTAGAAAGCAGATATTTAGGCCCTATTAAAAATCGATTAATGCATTTTTGTAAATTCACAAGTTGGGGACAAAATTTATGAACTTAAAGTTTATATTTTAAAAAAATACTTTTTTTTCAAATTTTCGCATGTTTTTCACACTTTCATATTCAGTTATATTTTTACAAAAGATTTCTTTATAACGCTGAATTTAAAAATTTGTGAAATACTTGCTCAAAATTTAAAAATGTATTTATTTAAAAAAAAAATATTAAGTTTATAAATTTTGTCCCCACCTTATGTATTTATAAAAATGCATTAATAAATTTTTAATACAACCTATATGCCTGCTTTCGAAACTGACATATTTTTGTTAAGGTGATTTATTCACAAACAGAAATCAGTTCCTGAGAGGCTTAAACATAAACTGAGACCAAGATTGGATAACTGTAATAAGTATATAACTGTAAACAATCAAGATGCCTTTTATTTACATTTTCGGGTTCGATCTTTGGTCTAGTTCCTTTAAATATGATTATTTTTTTCAAAATAGCAATATTTCAAAAATAAAATTTTGAGCGTGATATGACCATACCAGTGTATAGCCATACTGCCGACCGTCAGGCTCCATCTAGAGCAGTCAGGACATGGTAGTATGAATATGACGTTATACCTGGACTGCCGAACAGTGATAACGAGATATGCACTCCCCGTTCTATTCCCTTACAGCAGTAGTCAATCGACAGCAGTCTTTACCAGCCGCTACGGTGGGCAGTAGCAGCGAAAGGCTACCTTCTGGTTGCCGAGCGATACAAAAATTTAAATTAATTAGGTAGTAAATAAACATATTTATCAAACATTTCTGTATTACGGTATCAAGACATCTACAAACACTTAAAATCCTGGTATAAGTTAAGTTTGCCGGTTGAACTGTTTTTTGTTATTATTTCATTACAGACGCATATGTCGTATTTCACACATATTAAACATTTTCATTTTCTTCTATATCTTAAATGAATAATTGGTTATATAATTAGGTTTAAATGAATAATTCATTTGATTGTAAATAATCTTATCATTTATACATTAAATTTAAGTTATAAGACAAATTTGAACAATTTATATTATAAGGTTATAATAAAATTTGAATAAATTATATTATAAGGTTATAAATTGTTTTCTGAAATTAAATTTTTTTTTAAGAAGCCAACTTGATTTGAGTTATTTTTATTATAATTCACATCGAAAATCCTCCTCTTAAAATAAGTAAGAATACCCGGGACAAGAACCAGGAAAGGAAAATATTTTATTTAATTACTTACCGAAGATGAAAAAACTACTTTAGGTATATGCTGTACAATCATGCACTTTACAATAAGTTTACTAACTAATTAAACACGATACAATATAAAATATTTGGCGTCTACTAAAAACAAGAGATAACTCCATTTTTTTATTCGTAAATACGGTTACTGTTTTAATTCAAAGCACTAGACGGTTCTAAAATAAAAAATAACAACAAACGTTATTTGTACTACAAAACACAAAGAAAAAAAGAATACAGACCGAGTTGTCGAAAAATTTATTCTTTCAATGGAAACTTTTTATTTTTTTTTTTAAATGTGATTCATTTTGAGTTACTCTTTCTGTTAGTTGAAGCCTCATTTATTATTTCTGTTGGATAAATCCATTTTCAGACGAAGTACTAAAAGAAATATAACAAAAGGAAGATACCGTTTAAAAGAAAAACTCACTTAGAATGTGCACGTGCACTTAGGTACTACCAGAATTTTTAATTAATTAAAAGCCAGAATTTTCATTAACAATAAAAAAAAAAAAAAAAAAGATTTTTCTTTTGGAATACACGAACAAATCTGATAATATGAATTCGAATTCCAATGAATCCGAATTCAATCATTTGCAGTTTTCCTTTGCAATGACCAACAACAAAAAACAGCGACAATTGCTACACTTTCGTGATAAGCCAAAAGATTCTAACTCCAAATTATTTTTTTAAAGACAGTTTTGTAATGTGACAGAAATTGTCTAAAAGATGTGCCTTTTGGTGACCTTTTTTGAAAGACCGAAAACCAATTTGGATTTGCACTTTTTTAAAGTCAGAAAACGCTGTGATTTCTAAAACGATTCGGGTACACTACAAAAATTTATTGAGAAAAATGATTTAGAGTTAGGACCTTTTAGCTTATCAGGGCAGTAGAAGTGTGTTGACTATCTTTCGAAAGTAGGTATACAAGGAAAGCTGTTTGAAACTTACCCGCACTCACTAGAAGGAAAAACCAAATAAAAATATTGTGTATCAAAAAGCATTTCGACAAACAGAATAACAAGAAAAACATTTTCTTTCTTTCAGTGGCATTATAACGAATGCTGGGTGCTCATAATAAAAAAAAATCATGGCATTTTTTCTTGGTTTAATGAATTTTTAAGGTTTAAATTAATAATTCATTTGATTGTAAATAATTTTATCATTTATACATTAAATTTAAATTATAAGACAAATTTGAATAATTTATATTATAAGGTTATAATAAAATTTGAATAAATTATATTATAAGGTTATAAATTGTTTTCTGAAATTAAAAATCCATTTATTTCCAATTTATGATCGGATTCGAAAATCCTAATTCAGTATTTGAATATTCGAATATCCCTTTGAAATGGATGATCATAAATCAAAAACTTCAACAATCGCCTGATGGAATACTAAATCAAAGATTTAAGAATAAATCTCATATATATCCAAACGATTATGTGATATATTATTTATTAGATTTAACTGGCACTAGGTTGATAAGGCATGATTATTAAATATGAATGCCTCCGATCCCTGGTAAATGATATACGGTTCATGTCGTATTTACAGCTAACTGTTTATTTTTTTTTTATTTATAAAATTTTGTAATTTTTGCAACCAAATTTCATAATAAATCAAATTTTTCATTAATAGGAGGGAATTTCAGATGTGGCATAGAATTAGTGAAAGAAAACTTTAAAAAAGTTAACCATGACCCAAATTCACTTATCTATCATCGTAAGATATTTTTCTGATGCTGTCTTCAACTCATTAACAACGCGGCTAAAACTAAAGATCAAACAAGACATATGGATATAATAGAGCTAATGAAAAAATCTAATAAAGCCATCTTAACACTTTATTTTGTATTGAAATTTTAAACATTAATATTTTTCGAAAAATGAATAGAAACTCAAAACAATGTCTAAAATTAACAAGAAAACTGTTTATCCATTTCCATATACCTTGACTCTGATCATAGCATATTAACTATTTAATACATATCTTTAAGAACTTAAAGACATTAATAAAACAAATACAGAACGAACTTAAAAATCTAGGAGTCATATATCTGTGCCTAAAGCCCGCTACACACATGGGAACAACGGTACACCAACAAGGGTTAAGGTAGACTTCGCTGGTACTGCCCGCGGTTGCGACCGGCAAAGTTTGCTGGTAGTTTACTACTACTTTGACCGAATAGGTAGGGACGTGTTTTGTAGGCACTGCCCGGCAGTCTAGTACGAGCATACCTAGAAAAGACCATACCTATACTGCTGAGTCCCTGACCGTTCCAGAAGGAGTCATACTGCTTCAGACACGACGGTTCCCGCTTGTCATTTGAAACAATGTCATTTAACAAAAAGGGATTTAGTGATTATGACAACGAACGTCTAGTAGACTTTGTAAATCAGTTTCAGGTACTTTATGACCACAAACATAAGAAATACAGAAATGTAATTGTTAAGAATAATGTGTGGAAAAACATATTATTTTATTTTTATATTCACACATTATTATTATTTTTATTTCATGCAATTTTGGCTATTGCCAGAAACATTCATCTAGCCGGACCAAAGTCAAGGGTTAGGTTCAAATTTTAAACTATATTTAAAAACTTCCTGACGAAACTTGCTGTACTAAAGAGAACTGCTCTCGGCCCTTCCTCCAGTACTTTTTCACGCAGCTTCAAATTCTCAATTGATCTGATGGTATCGTCTGGGATGAGCTCATTGCTGGATATTATAATCGGATACACCTTTATATGCACCAGCCTATAAAATTGCCGTAGCTCCTGGCACAACTCTTGATATTTTTTTATCTTTTCTGATACTGTTTTGTCGATATTATCATCGGTTGGAAAGCAATATCGATGATATAGCCACTATTTACATTTTGATCACTTAAGACTATGTCCGGTTTATTATTTATAATTCTATGGTCTGTAATAATGGAACGATCCCAGTATAATGTTCTGTTTTCAGCAGACAGTACCGGTTTCGGCTCGTATCGATAATAAGGAGCCTGGCCAGCAATCATGTTATAAAGTAAGGCCAGTGCTTGGTGGGTAATCTTGGCCAGGTTATGGTTCCTCCTAAGGCATTCTTTACCCGAAAACGCTTAACACCCAGATGATATATGCTGGATAGACTCAATTGCACTCTTACATAGGCGACATCGGTCATTGATGTCTTCTCCACATATGTATTTTCTGTAAGCGTTGGTGGAAACGACCTGAATCTGAATGGCTAAAATAAATTCTTCTGTTTCAGGAAATAAATATCCTTTTTTTAAGCCAGATAGTAGAAACATCCCAGTTTATTCCTGATTGGGACAGAGAATGGTAAAAGCGGCCATGTAACGATTTATTTTTCCAATTTTCGATCAGAATTTCTTTGGTAGGAATCTCTTTATACTCCGCTCAAATTAAGTTCAAAGCTGTGTATCCATTGTCCAATGTTCTTATTGCTGAGCACAAAGGAGAGCTATATTGTAGAAAGCTGTATTTTAAGTTATTTTCTTCCTCTCTGTAGCTCCTTAACAGACAAAAAAGATCCCTTCCTCCTTGCTTTCATGGCAAGTACATCCTTTCAATTGAAGATTTGGGATGTCGTTTTCTAGCTGAGGTAAAAAAGGGCTCTCACTAAACGATTCATTTCTTCAAGTTCCGTTTTAGACCACTTTAGCACGCCAAAAGTATAAGTCAGTACTGGAATATCCCAAGTATTAATTGCTTTAATTAAGCTGTTAGCTGACAGATTATATTTATTATATTATTATATTTAAAATTATATTTATTCTTCTTCTTGAATTTCAATAGTTGGCCAAAACCTAAATATTTATAAGAGTCTGACTCGCTCAGTTCTTTAGATGTTGTATTATTAATGAGCTCCACGTCTGATTTATTCGTAATCTCTCCCCTTTTGATATGGATGACTGCACACTTATCTATTCCTAGAGTCATGCCTGTATCACATTACTAAATGACTCTACCATCTGGATCATGTTCACCAATTCTTTTTCACTTTTAGAGTACAATTTTAAATCATCCATATATCATCAAGACTGTAACCCATCCCGGAATCATTCAGTAATTCACTTAGCGGGTTTAATGCCAGACAAAATAACAACGGACTCAAATAATCTCTCTAAAATATTCCTCTTCTTATTGATATGCACGACTTGGAACTACTAAATTTAGGTAAGTGCAACTTCACTTTCCAAATTTTCATTAGACGATATAATAGATCTAAAACTTTACGATTTATTTTGTAGATGTTTAATAATTCCAATATGAGGCACTGAATCGTACGCCTTTTGATAATCTATCCAGACAATAGAGGCATTTCGCTTTGTCTTTGATATTTGGGATGCTATGAACGAATCGATAACTAACAGCTCCTTTCATCCTTCGGGATCTTTCTTACATCCTAGTTGCTCTTTTACGATGATGTTATACTTGTTGACATGCTCTGTTATTTTACAACTGATCACAGATGTTAATAACTTGTAAATCCCATTTAAGCATGTGATAGGCCTATAATCTTTAGGATCAAGATGGTCCTTTGCAGATTTAGGGATTAAGTAAGTTATTCCTTTACAGAAGTCTTCAGATGGGATTATATTATTGATTATGTCTTATTTTTGGTAATAAGAAGCTAATACTGAATGCGTACTAGTAAAATATTTTAACCAGTAATTCTGAATTCGGTCAGAGCCAGGTGATTTCCAACTTTTCATTCTTTTAACTGTTTGTTGGATATCATCTTGGTTTATTGAAATTTCGTCCATTGGCGAAACTAAGCTTGTTTTTTTCTTTACCATGCCAATCCAGCAACCGTTAAAATTACTTAGCTTCGGAGCTTCCCATATCTTTGACCAGAAATTCCCCGATGCTTTCTCATTGTCATGAAAAGCATTAATTTTTGGTTGATGAATCAATGACTTATAGAAGTCCTTCTGATTTGACAAAAACTTCGAATTCTGCCTTCGTCTATTTTCAGTCTCAGTATACCTTCTTAATCTATAAGCGTATACCGCCAATTTTTGCGTATCCCCATCTAAGTATATGTTTAATTTGTCATTTAATTCTGAATGCTATATATCTCTTATATGTAGTACTGTAATTTCGTCCACCTTTTTCTTTAGTTTAAACGCAGCTGTAGTTGGGTTTCTTAAATAACTTGTCAGTATTCCAATTTCTTTGCGGATCCCTTCAATTTTATTCTTAGGTCTTCTTTTCCAGAGTGTTATTTATTATTAATATTATTATTATTATATTAATAAACAATAAAGAAACCTCGACAAACGAACTTTGTTCATTGTCCAAAATACCTAACAAATATCTAATTTTAAATAACATAACAATATATATGTTGTACATATATAGTTGCGTATCTGTAAATACTAGAAAATAAACATATTTATTTATTAACGTATTAAATTTATCTATAATTCGTATGTATCTAAATAATATATAATTTTAAAGGTTTTAACGATATTCTTTATACCAATAACGATATAGTATGATTATAAATATAGGCGAGGTTATAACGTTATGGATTATGTAAAAGTGGGCCGCTGCGGTGGGCAGTTTCAGTGAAATATAGAAGCAATAACAGTTAGCGCCTACGATTGGCAAGCTCTGCCAGTCGCAACCTCGGGCAATAAAGTCTACGTTTAGGCAGACCAAGTTCGGGGGCGTGGATCAATTTTCAGAAAATATTATTTTATTATCTTGAAATAAGTGGTTAAATTTTCATCATCGAGACTTTATTATTTTTTTTAGATACAATATCTGCATTGAATAGCGCTTCTTACAATTTTAGCAATTTTAAAAATTGTATAACCAAAAATTAATGAGGCCTGACTGGTGATATTTAACCACTTTAATGTTTTCTGAAAATTTTGTATTTTTAAATTGAGTCCCTTCTGAGATATTGTTTCTCTCTGTCTCCTTCACTAAAATAGACTTTTATTATTTTTTTTTTTTTACTTCCGGTGATACTTATTTTACTTCTTCGACGAAGTATTTTTGAAAAGTTTATACAGCAGTAATATTGTGATTAAAGTTGTCACAACAGGTAAGCTCTTGCAGTAAATCTTGCCTTCATCATTTTTACTTAAACTATTAAAATAATGAATGTCTGTTTCGAATTCTCTGTATATAGTAAAACATAGGTAAATAAATAAATAAATTTTGTCAGCAACCCTCATTGCTTGATTTGATATGGATTGGCCCACTAATATTTAGTCGAAGAAGCATCTGTAATAAAAGTAATTCATTAAAATATTCCTTTCAAGTAATATATCAGGATTAATTCGAGGACTATGACAACTCACATACATATTTTTCTTAAATTACATGATAATTTGGTATATTTTAATATAACTTAACATATTATGTAATTATATTATATATTATACAATATAGAGTAGACGAGAGAATTTTTTATAAAAGTGCCGCAGTAAACATGCATTAAAAGTATACCTTAATTTTACCTTCGTTTGACAACATATTTAAAAATCCATTAGTTTATTTATTTTTATTTTTTTAAGGACCATCGAAATACCTACAAATAAATTTCTAAAAATGGTATTAATACACATATTATAACATATTATGTAATTATATTATATAATATAGAATAGACGAGGGAATATCTTATAAAAGTGCCGCAGTAAACAAACATTAAAAGTATAACTTCATTTCACCTTCTTTTGACAACTTATTTATAAATCCATTAAAAAAATTATAGGAGTGGCAAATGATTTATCATTCCATAAAAATCTATTAGTTTATTTATTTTTTTTAAGGACCTTCAAAATGCCTACAAAATACATTCCTAAAAATGGTATTAACCTTTTTTACTGCTATCCGTTTCCGATGAGTAAACAACTTGACTTCGATGCAGAGGAACTCCGAATTCAACATTCAAAAATTGTTTAAAACTTGTTTTGTTTTTTTTCTGGGGATTGTCTCTAGAGCTCATGGGAACAACGGTTCTAGGTTGTGTAATAATAATTAGTCGATATATTATTATTTGTTCACCGAACCTTTGTTGGCGAACCGCTGTTTCCATATGATTGTAGCGGGCTTTGGGTAAAGATGTGTGAGACTAAGATTTTTAAATTCGTCCCGTACTTGTTTATTGCATATAAGCTGTTAAATAGTATTTAAGATATTATTGTAGTTTAACAATATGTACTTTACTTGCTTAATCCCTTCCTCTTCTACCGCTCAAGCAGTCTGAGGAATGTAATATGTTTCATTAGAAATAAGTTGTATGTATAGAAATATAAATCCTTTATAAGGTAAGGTATAGAGATAAACGAATCCGTTTGTTAGATATGATATTTAAAAAAGGTTATTATGAAGTTTTGATAATGATTTTTACTAATGAAATAAAGTATAAAAAAATGTACATACCAGATGTCTTCCTGCTTCGTTCGACCTGCGACGCTTCCATGTCCTGACCCTGGTCGCTGAGGCTGGCAACAGATAATAGGGGACATTAGTAAGTCTTAAAAACACATATTTAACTATTGTAAAATCCAACTGCAATATATCCTACACATAATAAAATAGATCAAGAGCCAAGAGGCTTATGGACTTCTTGGATTGTTTCTTAAGACCAGTAGTTAACAGATATCCTTATCTTAATGTTCTTCTAAATTTTATCTCGAAAGGGAGATTGATCAGTTAAGATTTAGTAATATTTTACATTTGCAAACTGGATTAGAAAATATTTTTAGTGAACTAACGGATTAATAAATAAATACGTAATAATTATAAATAAAAGTTATTTTTTCTATCCATTCAGATAATCCTAAAATATTAAGAGAGTGTCGATGAAGGAAAAGTTGGTCCTTCTGTACTGCGGCTGCGGTGTTGATTATTCTAATAGAAAATGTTTTGAGGATCCCAAAAACCCTCCGTTATACCTTTAACAAATAAATTTGAGCACATTCGTTATACATTCATCACTCAACTAAAACAGAAATCAGGTTCTAAGAGAGCTAATGTTGGCTAATTAAATACTACCTAATGGCACGAACCCACCTGAAAGTTTTTTTAGTTTTCTGAGGATTTCGTATTATGATGTTAGAGCACTCAGGCCCCCTCATAAATTATAGCAATACACGCTTATCTTGGTTTTTATGGCCTCTGTAATAGATTTAAAAATTTGTGCGATAGATTGATAAATATATTAATTTGCGAATGTTAAACAGTAATTAATTCAGTATTCTAATACGAATAATTTTTGTCTTTTTGTAGGATTTTGCTTGAACTTTTAGAATAAGTAAGTACTTTTGGTGGGCCCAAAACTCTATTCCCCTGATTTTTTATCCCGTTTTCCTTCTTGTTAGTGTAAAAAAGAAAAAAAAAAGAAGTAAGTTGTTCAGAAAAAATGTGAGCGAAAAAGAGTGGCACGCATGTTTTTAAACCGAACTTACTAACTGCGGTAATATATTTCATTTCATTTTCATTTTTTTTGTTCCTCCATGTTTACTTAAATATGAATTTAAATATTGCAGTAAATATGAAGGGACAGTAAAATTATTAGGAAAGCAGAGGTAGGGTTTTATTATTTGTTCTGAACTTCTGTAATGATTATAAATATTTGTCATAAATGTGTTAAATAAATATCTTTACATCTTTATTGTATTGAAGTTAACGAGTTTTTAATAAACTAGTCAAATCATTGTATATTGTATATTATATATATATATATATATATATATATATATATATATATATATATATATATATATATATACAATTTAAATTTTATAAATATTTGTCATACATGTGTTCCAATATATTTATATCTTTATTGTATTGATGTTAACGAATTTTTAAATTTTAAATATATATAATTTTTTTTTTTAATATATGTATATATATATATATATATATATATATATATATATATATATATATATATATACATATATTAAAAAAAAAAATTAAGCACCACTCAAAACAAAACGTGATATTACATAATGAAACAAAAACGACGAATCAGATGGAAAAACATCTAGAAAATAATCATTATCTAATGTAAATAAACAAACATCATACCAATTTATTAAAACTTTTATATGTCACAGTATTTGATAATGAAATATGCAATATCTTGGCATATACTGGTATCATTGCAAGCATGCATAAAGTAAATTTAATTAATGAATGATTAAAATTTAAGAACATTGTTAAGATTTAAAGGTTGAAAATGCTTGCGTATTTCTGTTTTTCTCAAATAACGGTACATTAAATTTTTACTGGAACAAAACTGCACCTCGAAATAGCTTATTACTGTGCAGTCTACGGAAAATCGCTGATAAATAACCAAAGCAGACCGAACAAATCTTGAGGTTAGCGACCTGTTGAAGTCTTCTCGTAACAACGGGAGTCTTTTAACATTCGTTTTATTTAATTGTAATAATTCGAAACGGGCTACATCACGCGAAACATAAATTGTTAATAATATTAATAAAAAAATATTAATGGAAATAACATATACCATTAATTAAGTAATCAATGTGAGCTTGTTGGTTTATAAAATTCTTCTAATGAACAACTTTTCTCATTCCCTCTACATAAAAGTTCAGAGCTTAATATAGTTATAGTTAGTCAGCCTATAGTTAGCTTATAGTTAGGTTATAGTTAGGCAGCTTATAGTTAGGCAGCCTACTCAAGCAGTCTTTTTGCAAAAATTAATTTTAAACTTTATTAAATTTAAAATTTATTTTAAACTTATTTATTCAATTATGAATGCCTATATGACACGGTTTAAGTTTTGCTAATAAGCAAGTCCCAAACAATTAAGCAGAAGAAAAGAAGTTGTGACTAGACTGAGGATTGGTCACAGACGACTTACATACAGCTTCCTTATGGATTAAACTAAACCTCCTAAATGTTTAATGTGCAATGTGAAGCTGAGGATTGACTACATTCTAGAAGTCTGCCCGCTACATGACAGATATTTTACCAATTTAGAGAGGGAAAGAAAACTCCAAACTATACTTGATGATAGCACTTACATAGGAAAAATAATTGAATACCTAAAATAAAACAATATTTTTAAGAAAATATAATAGATAACGAAGAGAGAAATAATATAATAAGAGAAAAAGGACACTAAAGACCCAAGCTGTTGCGTGTCCATAAAAGACATAACATAACCTAACCAAGTAAATTTGTTCTTCTAACAGCATTTAACAGCAACATTTGAAAAACGTTCTAAAATTCATTCATCAGGCATTTTATTCCCCTGTGTTAATGTAAATCAAAAATGGAAGGAGATTGAAAATACTGACAGGGGAACAAAATTTAGCTCATGATGAATCAACAAACAAAGAAATATGCCACTGAAAAACAAGCTTTCATTTTGGTGATAGCCGGCAACAATGCACTCTTCATCAGTGGCGTAACTGGATTTTTTGAGGCTTAGTGCAAACAGGGAGCACATACAGCCTGGAGGGCGTCACCAAACCTCACATTGCTGCAAACCATAGTTTTCATGATCCAGCGGCAGACTACCTATTGCTCTATACCCAGTCCCTGTGGGGTCAATTCGGCAGTATCCTTCCCATCGACTCCCTCGGGCTCAAGGACAGTGACAGATCGGTCTAGATCCACGGATTATGGCTGTTCGGGGTCAGCATACGCACGAAGTCCTATATTTCTTTCTCCGAAGCGTGGATTTTCCTCGGTACGCGGTCCCCATTATATATACATACATATATTGTATATACACATGTATATATATACATATACATAAATACATACATATATACATACATATATATATATATATATATATATATATATATATATATATATATATATATATATATATATAACAAATTTAGTTATTTTATGTCAGTACATTATTTGAGCTACACTCGAAACGGACATTTGATGTGATACAAAGGCATATTATGTGCTCGTGAAT
Source organism: Rhaphigaster nebulosa (assembly GCA_948150685.1). Lineage (NCBI taxonomy): Eukaryota > Metazoa > Arthropoda > Insecta > Hemiptera > Pentatomidae > Rhaphigaster > Rhaphigaster nebulosa. The sequence continues at coordinate 131,203,082 of OX411308.1, forward strand.
GCCTTAAAATTTAAGAAAATGATCCAAAAAAATTAGTCAAAACTAATAATTCTATAAACTACCATATAAATAACTTTCGATATTCTTACTCTCCCCTTCCTCAATAACTAATAATTAACATTTCGCCAGTAGAATAATATCAATGTTGGCATAGTATCTGCGAGATTCCAGGACCAAAAATCGATTAATTACAGATAAGTATTATCTTCCTTTGGGTAAAGTGATAGTTCAGAATAGACCTATTTACATATATGAAACTCTATATAAATATAAAATTAAACACAAACTATCTAAAAAAATATTTTAGAATATTAGAATGACTCACTTGATTCCTTTTGCTATTAAAGAGTTTCTTCTGAGTACATACATGATTAATTTTGTATTATATTCAATTAATACTGTTCTCTTTGAATTCGTGCAACGCCCTATATCATCGATTTACTGACTGCTTCGTGAACGTAATGAAAACTGCGTTTACTAAATCATTATCATTCCCTATGATTTATATATCTAGTTGAAATTCAGTTTCTCCATAAATCAATTTAACGAAAGGTCTAAGTGAATTTCGTAAAACTTATGTAATAGCGGTTTCAAGACTTAAAAATCAGGATAATTTTGTATTATAACTTTAAAGAAAACTATAAACGCTATAAATACCTTCGGTAAATCAATGGTGAAGAGAAAGAAGGTTTAAGTTTCCACACCATCTAGACAATACTGTCAGGAAAAAGTTATAGAACATATAAAACTTACCTCAAAAGTAAGTTCGTTCAGGACGTTTTAGATTATCAAATTTTGAAGGGACCATTGACTGTCGGCTTAGAGCTACACGCCAATGCAATGTTATAAGATACACAGAATCGTGTACCTACACCAAAGTTTCTAAACCTTTCTACAACCGGAGACCACCAAAATATTATTATTTTAATTATTTTATTCAAAACAAACAATTTTATTTATGTTTTAAATAATGAAAATACAGAATACTATTATAACAACAATAAATGCATTAAATAGGAACCATCCAAAAATCTTCGCAGACCACTGGTAGAGAAACAGTGTTTGTACACTACGGTATGATTAAAATTAAAGAAAAGAGAAAGAAAGTTAATAAATACAAAAATTAAAATTTAAAAATCGTCTGAATATTTGATTTCAAATCAAAATAGTTGACATTAAAAAAAAAAAAAAAAATCCATTCTGAAATTTTCCAGCTTTCATCTCATCACTAATCGACAATAAATTAATTTTACTATATCGAAGAAGTTTTTTGAAAAAGGCTTAAGTGCCAAAAATTCGAAATTTCGATTTCGATCTGTAATGAGACATAAACAGCACCTCTATCGATAAAATGGTCTAAAAATCGACTATTGATAACTTCAGCATCAAACACTAACGGCTCTCAGTCGTCACTCTGAATTGACCAGTGCTATGAAGTCTTAAAATATATTCTAAATGTGTTGCTACCTGAATAATCTCCTACTGTATACAATAAAAAATAAAATTGAAAAAAAAAATATATTGTGATTCGGGAAAAAAAGTTTCATGTGCTTCCTGTAAAGTTTGCTAAATGCCTTTTTCAAATAACGGCGTCGGTATAATTATCTATATCACAAGCTTTGAATACGTTAGATTAATTTGATTTGAAAATAAATTACAATATTTGAAATAGAAGTTATTATTGATGAAAATGGTAAATAAGAGTAAGTGGGTTTATTATTTCTAATTGAAGAAGAAACGTGCCTAATTCGTGTGAACTCCTTGTATTGAGGAAGACATGTTTCAAAAAAAGGTGAGAACAACCCATTGTTACTGTCATTCCATTGCCTTTAGTTAAAACTGTAGTTCCATCAGCTCTTCGAAATCAGTTTAGTTTTCTTTGGTTGTTAGCAAATGACAAAATATAGAGAAATTTCCGAAAATATTGAGTTTTTAGAACTAATACTGTTAGATAAGGTATTATGAAGATTATAGCAAATAATTAAAAGAACATGTCAACATTACCGAAGCTCATAAAATAATAATTTAACATATCTTGAATATATATGTATATGTAGACAAATATTGATATGAATATGTTTTAAAAAGCACTTTTAGTAAAAATGTTACTTATTACAATTAATATAGTTATTCTATAATAGTTTTTATTATTTTTACAATACATGTTTTTAGTTATACAAAGAAGAATTTGTAGAACTCTGCAGAAACAAGGAGCTTTAGGCTGAAGCAATGCTAGGAATGAAGTAATTACAGCTATGGCACTTAACACGAAGCCTAAGTTCTTAAAATATAAGACATCACACAACATTCTTTTTTTCTTATTACACCTGAAAGTCCTGAATCAATGAAAGTATAAAAAACGTAAATGCGAAAGAGCATCGGTGGTTTTTATTGTCTACGGTGAAGAATGGGCGTCCTGTGCGTGGGACATTGGCACTGGAGGCATAGACTCTTATGTCTTCAGATCACTGGCATCGTAGAGAGGACGGACATTATTAGTCCCTGGAACGCGTAAATTGATAATTCTCAGGTAGTGGCGGCTGGTGTTAAGAAACTCTCACCTACGCGTATGAGGAAGATCTTTCGCTCCGGTAAATTTTACAACAAAGCAAACAAACTTATGATATATTTGAAGTATGGACTTTCATCCTACCCATATTTCAGTCTCCCAAGATCTGATGGCTGTGTATGAATGCTTCTCCTCTTGGTATTCATCTTGTATTGCGAAGGAAAGCAAGGACAATATATCTATCAAAACAGAAGAACATTAAATGCAAACAATGCTTTTCTATACCATTCAGGATATTTACTCCATGAGTACAACAGATCAAATTTGATGAGTGCCTAAGTATTTTTTTTATGGTACTTTTAATCCTTGATTGGTATTTATTTAGAGGTTTTGGAGAATAATTTAAACAATTGATCAGAGTGATAATACATTCACAGATTATTAAAGCCACGTGTGCCAATGATAAGTCATGATCTCTGAAGTCGATACAAATAATTATTTAATATCAACATTTTTATTATAATAAATATTAAAATAGATTATGAGTAGTTTATGATCAGACATATATCCTTCCGACACGTACATGGGATTTCTCGATCATTAATATCATAAACATATGAAATACTTGTAAAAGCATTTCTTTTTTAATAATATTAATAAATAGAATCTGACCTACTCCAACAGATATTTAATCTTCCTTTCCTAGATTAAAGACCATGTGGAGATTGATCGTCCAATAACAAGAAGTGGACATAGGATAATAAAGTATATTTTTAATTTATAATATTATTCAATATAAATTAAGGAATAAACTTCATAATTTAATAAAACCAATTTTAATTTACCTTATAACTTTTTAAAAAATTACTACTTTTTGAAACATACATCACTATCATACATATTATTAGACATAAGATTGGTTTACCGCACTCTATGGGTATGCCTTTTGATACTGTTGTGTTTAAAACTGTTCTATTATGATATATACATGGTTAAGAGCTTGGGATCTCATAAAAAATTGAAATTTAATTCAATTTTAATGAAACGTAAGTCAACATTTTTAACAATTATTTATACAACAAAATTTATCAAACATCAGAAATTGAGATTCTAGGATCAACATGAACTACCTTCAAAGCGCCAAACAAGAATCCAGCAGAAATAATAAAGTTAAAATACTTCTTTTTTTTTTACCGTATTTCAAAGTGCTCGGGCAGTAAATTTCCATTTAATTTGATAATGACCCATGTAATATCCCTGATTCATTAGTATTTTTTTAGACTGTTGATATGGGATGTGCTATATCTGGTCTTAATTTATGTGATCTTCTTTTTAAAGTTCACATGATGCTTTAATTGGCGGAACGTTGACTGGTTTCTTAATTAATGCTGTTTAAGAGGATCATCACTTTGCTACGGAATGTTTTATCAATATATTAATAATAATTTATTCTTTTTTTGGTTTCGTTTTCGTTTAGATTAATCAAATTCTTTTGTTTCATCTGTTGTAATTTTCTTAAATTTCTCACATCAACCATAATTATGAAACCTAATTATAGCTTATATGAATAATATCCCACTTTGTTATTTAAATTCAATCGCTCCAAAAAAATCAGTTATTAGTTTACGCTATTAATATTTTTAGTCTGCATTGTTTGTTGATTGTTTTAAGAAGAATCCAAACCCATAATTGTCTTAAGTCAAAGTTAGTAACACAGCTACTAAAAAATTACTGTTACTTTTTTACTATAAAAAAAGTCTAAAGCAAACCATTTGTTAGTTTCTGCATCCCATATAGCTGTGACACAAGATAGGGCTCCTTGGAAGATCAAGCTAGACGATTTTAAATCTCTAGAGTCTTTCAAAACTGATGGGTCCTGATTAGATATTTGGACTTAAGCCAAAGAGAGCGCGGATAAAACTCACAGATCTTTTGCTTCACCGTATCATCGGACTTGTAATAGATCGCAACAACTAAAGAAGACGTATTGGAAGTTCTACGAACCAACTTGGAAGGCGATTCTGATTGGGAACATCAATTTGGAGAGACTTCATTGGCAAGCCAGATCGCAGGAGCGCGGTCCTGAGCACTGGAGGACTTGGCATTGAGGAAGAGGCATGCCGCGACTGGGATGGAAAACAAGTTTTGAGGCCAAGGACCTCATCGCTCTATAATGTTGCAGAGAGTGTATGAATTGAATTCTAATAAAAAGTACTTCATAACATAATATATATTTTATATAGAGTATTTTTACATTTTATTTATTTTTTTAAATTATCAAAATCTGACCTCAACTACTAATCGATCTTATCAGGCTCGGAATAAACGACTGGGAATTATGATTATGCAATTAATAATAAAATATTCCATTCCATATCTTAAATCTTGATCCTCATATGGCTTTAACAATTTTATTTCCTAACGCAATATGATATAAATAAATAAATTCTTAAGAACCTCGCTAAGAATTCTATTGCGTTTCAATGAGCATTATAATAGTTTTTATTATTCACCACAACAGCGACCTCTACAAGCTTTGACTTTGTCAAAACCACTGACCAAGATTTGACATTCATAGTTTTGTTTGATGGGTCTGTGCTTGTTTAGTATGAGTAACGATATATGTTTTAAATACGATATGGATATACGATATATGTTCGGGTATATCGAGTTCGTCGTAGATGTCGACAAGGTTACAATTGCTATCTTAGTAACGATGATATATTTCTCATGGTGATAATTTACCTTTTATTTTCAATACAAATATTTCTACAGGACATACATAACTACGTGGAAGAATATGTTATGCCCAAATTGAGTTAGAGGATTAAAAATTTGTATTTGAATTGAGTTAGTGTAAAGAAGTGTCTTTTAGAAAAAATGGAGATTTTTGCTTGGAAGAATGTTTAGATACTCCTTTCTACTTAGAACCTTGCATTAGTTTTAATTCCTCATATTGTGGTAGTTTTCAGAAGTTGAAAATTAGGTGATCCAGTCTAAAATAGGAATAAACAATCTTCAAATTTAATTTTTCTCTAATTCAAATTTTTGCAACATAACATAATCTCAATGTCAGAATATTTAAAATATTCGAGGTGGAGGATATTTACAAATAATCACAGAATTTATTATACAATTGATCAATTTTTGGTGTATTTTCTTCGAAAATAATTGAATTTGGCACTGTTTCGAAGGTCATCATCGAAAGGGGGTGTTCGTTTTAAAACCGTTTCACAACACGTATAAGTTGAATAAATTTCAGAAAAAATTACGGCCACCATACTAATACTCGTTTTTTCGCGGTTTTCCAAGTTTTGGGTTTAAAATTGGTATTTGAATTGAGTTGGTGCTGAGAATTGAATTTTTTTTTTAGTTGCCTTTTTTTATTGAGCAATCTACATATTTACACCAGCCCGAGGCCTGTTGTAAATATATATATTGGAGTTATTGGTAGGACCACTACCGTTTCAACCTTCGAGGAGGATTGAAGGGCTGGGTGGAGCTGGAGAGGGATTGTACAAAGAGATTAGGATAATGAGAAAGTTTTTGGTGAAATTTGGAGAATTTGAATGAAATAAGGTCTAAAACAAATGGGATATCAAGGTCATGATATAGGGTATTGTTGGTTACATAGTACGGAGAATTGGCTATTGTTCGAAGGACTTTGTACTTAAAGGATTGGATGCGTTTGATGTTCGAAAATGTAGCTTCGAGTCCGTTCCCCAGAGTTCGAGTCCGTAGATCCAGACAGGTTTCAGAATTGTCTTGTAAATTAGTAGGTTGTTGTCAGCTGAAGGCTGAGATTTTCTGTTTAGTAGTCTATTTTATAGGCCAAATCTTCGATTCAGTTCTTGTCTTTTAAGTCTAACATATGGGTTCGAAGTTAGTCTTTTATCAAGTAGAATTCCGGATTGTGTCTGAGAAAGGGAGCGGTATGGAGCTAAAATGAACTGGTGGACAAGATCTGCGTCGGAGGCTAAATGTGACGTGTTTGCATTTAGATCCGTTTACTCTGATACGCCAATTATTACAACAGTGCTCGATCTGGGAAAGGTGCCTTTGTAGGTTTAAGGATGCTGTTTCAGGATCTGAGTTGGATGATAGGATGGCGGTGTCATCACCAAATGTTTCCATGAAGGTTTCGGGATGATCAGGAATGTTAGCAGTATATAAAATGTAGAGGATGGGACCCAAGACGCTAAATTGAGGAACACCGGTCTCAATTGGATAATGGTCGAAAATGAATCGAATTAGAGAAGTGTTTTTGGGGGGTCTCAACTTTTTTTCCCACCCACCAAGGTTTTGAAGATTTGCGCACCTCTTCCACGCACCTTCCAAATTGAGTTAAAGGATTTAAAATTTGGATGTGAATTACATTAGTGTTAGAGAAATGTCTTTTGGGGGTCTCAACTTTTTCGTTCAAAATATAATTTAATCTCATCACAATTATTCTAATTTTCTGATTTTGTTTTCCCTTCAACGTCCGAGGCAAAGAATTGATTCAATGTTTTTATATGCCAAATATGAAGAAAATTGGAAAACGCAATTGGTCGGGACTGCGAAACAAACAAATTTATTGTGGCACGAAGACTTTGAAATGATCGCCATTTAAAATCAGAATTAAAAAATAAAAAATTTGCACATATGTTGTTCTTCCTTACTTCAAGGAACGTTAATGCCAAATTTGAAGAAAATCGAACGACGCGTTTGATTGTAATCGCGTCACAAACAGACAAACGAAATACCCAATGCTCGAGATGAAACAGGACCTCGCTTATGGTTACGAATTAACATGACGCTCGGTCAATTATTTTAAAGTTATACATCTTACTTTAAATATACATCCATCAACTATCATTTTTTGAAACTTTTAATATAATATCAACAATATAGTACGTAACAATGAATTTTATAGTTGATCAATCGAAAAAAATTAAATTTCTAAAACAGTTATATCACACAATATCCAACTCAATTATTACAACTTACTTTGAAAACTTTTTAAATTTCAAATAGGCATACGCATATGACAATGACAGAAGACCTATGGTAACTTACATTTTTTTGTAATCGGAACAACCATTTTAAAACATAATGTTTAGTTTTTTAAAACCATTGAACTGAATTCGATTAATATTAGTAGAGTCGGTTCTAATAGAACTGAAATAATTGTCATAAAAATATTTTCAAAAATAAATAATGCTTAATTTTTTTTTTTTTAAATTTTAACTGAAAGCTTTGGAACGATACTTATCGAACGCTAATAGAAGAATTAATTGGTGTTTTCTGTAATAAAAATATCTGATGTGGACAATACATGACTTCCTTGTACGCCTATTAAACTATAAATCGGTGGCTCAAAAAGTGATCCTGAATTTGGTTACTAGTTTCCGAAGATCGCGGTATCTCAAAAACAGCACTCGGCGTCGCGACATCCATGTATTGACACACACACAAACAGGGAGGAAAACCAGTATTTTATACTAAATTTTAACACTTAAAACAAGTAATAAAAATGTTTAATTGAATTGGAAACCAAATTGCGTTTGTAACCTTTATTACCGAAACATATGATTTATGTATTTAATTTAAATATAATTTTTGATGTAAGCTTATTATGACCTACAAGTAAAGTACCATTTTCGGCTCACCAATTTTAACCAAAATATATTGAATACATTCATATCAATATAAAAATCCTATTTACCAAATTTGTGATGTTTTACATTATATTTTAATATAATTTTTGATGAAAGTGTAATATGACCTTCAAGTAAAGTACCGATTTCGGTTTTCCAATTTAGACCAAAATCTAGTATGTTATTTAAATTAATATATAAGTTATAAAGTTTTGCAAAGTATTGTTAATATAATTTTTGATGGAAATCAATTATGATCTTCAAGTAAAATACCACTTACGGTGATTAAGCAGTGATCAAAAAGGGACAACAATTCTAACAATCCTAAATACAACATTACAACATTATAAACATACAACATTACAACAATCCTAAATACCAAATTTCAACTTTTTACGGTTAACCGTTTTTGCGTTATGCGAAATACGAACGAACGTACGTACAGACGTCACGACGAAACTAGTCAAAATCGATTCAGAGATGGTCAAAATGGATATTTCCTTCGAAATCTGAAAACCGAAAATTTTCGCGATTACAATACTTCCTTTACTTCGTACAAGGAAGTAAGATCGTTTGTTTAAAAATTATATAATATAAATTAAGCGTTTATATTGAAAGTGGCCTAAATCTATTCATGTTTAAAGTGAAAGATTTAAGTTAAATTTGTACTATAAATAAGTAAAGGATACTAATGCATTATACTCCTTAAGTGTACCTAAGAGATGTACTTTCAAAATTGACAACTAGATTTGCCATAAAATTTGAAACAGTCCTCGTCCATTCGATAAAACTTAAAATGCTTCAATTGGAAAACTAAAATAATTCAATTTTTCTTTTCTTTTTTTTTTAGTATTCAGTAAATAGTATAACTACCTATATAAATTACATAACAATTTACTGCTTATCTAAATGTTACGTAGGCGGAAGGGTCGTATATCTCCTATGTTTGTTTCTTTAATCTACTTTGATGTTTTTTAGGAAGAACTATATCAATATCATTTTCCAAACTATAGATACAAAATAAAGCACTTTCAACGTGCTCTATATTTTTTCTCAGCTCCTCGCGCGTAATGTACGAAACGCTAAAACACTTGTCTTTTTTTTTTTTTACTTTTTTATAAGAAGTAAAGGAAGTAATCGCGAAAATTATCGGTTTTCAGATTTCAACGGAAATATCCATTTTGACCATCCCTGTATCCATTTTGACTAGTTTCGTCGTGACGTCTGTATGTTCCTTTCGTATCTCGTTTAACTCAAAAACGGTTAGCAGTAGAAACTTAAAATTTTGTATTTAGGATTATTGTAAAATCTAGTTGTGAACCTCCCTTATTGGGCACTACATGATTACCGGAAGTGGTACTTTACTTGAAGGTCATTATTGATTTTCATAAAAAAATATATTAAAATATAATGCAAAACATCAAAATAGGTATATAGGACTTGCTTATTAATATAAATAACATAATAGATTTTGGTTAACATTCGTAGACCGGGAGTAGTACTTTACTTCAAGGTCATATTAGACTTTCATAAAAAATTATATTATAATATAATGTAAAACATCTCAAATTTGGTAAATAGGACTTTCATACCAATATGAATGTATTTACTAGATTTTGGTTAAAATTGGTGTGCCGAAAAGGGTACTTACTAAAAGGTCATTATAAACTTACATAAAAAATTATATTAAAATTAATTAGAGATCATATGGTTCACACATTCTCATTACTTGTTTTAAGTTGGTTTTGGTTTTCCTCCCCATTTGTGAGAAGAACAAGTCTGCAGTAGGAGAATAAGATATAAGTTATGTGGGTTCTTCCGCCTAAAATGTCGAAACTGTCGATTTCCAATGCTCTATCTAGTGACAGTTCTTATGTTGTCAAGGAACAGGAAGAAATCTCTTGGGAACTTGTTATCTACGGAAAGAAAACGACATACAATAACAGAATGAGACCTCCAGAAACAAGAGTGTGTGTGTGTCAATAGATGGATGTCGCGATGCCGAGTGTCGTTTTCGAGATACTGCAATCTTCGGAAACTAGTAATCAAATTCAGGATCACTTATTGAGCCACCAATTTATAGTTTTTTATTCGTACAAGGAAGTCATGTCTTGTCTACATCAGATATTTTTAATGCAGAATCAACTAAATTATTTAGATCGAAATCGACGACAGACACTCCGTGCACTCCCCTCGTGAATATTCAACTATCCAAAAGGTTAATGTTCAAATATTATTTTTATCATACCACCTAATTAATAATTAATAGTAATTACTATCATACCTGCCTTTGATAATTTGAAAATCCGCAGTTTCTGACATGTTCATAGCATAACAGGGAGATATTGATGTTCTTTTTATAATCGCACTTTTCATTTATAGATTAATTCAACAATAAGCTCAGATTACCCCTCAAATAAACTATTTTCCGCGTCTTGTGATTTCTTTAACACTTGTTTTACACCTCCTACAATATAATGACTAGAGTTACACAATATTTTTGATTTATGACACGTATAACAGGTTGTTTTGTTTTTGTAATTATGTTTGCAAACGAAATCTCTAATCTCCAGGTGAGAAACAATTTCTTACCTGTAATAAAAATGCTATAAAGGATTAAAAAGATAACAGGATTTAAATCAAGTGAAAAATGATAAATGATGGCTTTCTGAATGTCAAGTACTTAAGTTAGTTGACATGAAATGTGACATCACATACACCCCGCGAAAAATGGAGCGTTTGAATAGTTAAAATATCTTGACTAAAGGATTTTTTTTTTTTTTTTAGTTTAATAAGAATGATTTAATGTTTTACGTAACTTTTGAGACGAAAATAATTTATTTAAGGTATTTTAAAAAATCATGAATATACCCTGTTATGTTGATCTATGGAAATAATTTTTCCTACATAGTCAAATGCCGCTCTTTCAAAATTGATTTCTTCCTGCTTTTCATGTATTTCCTGGTTTGTTATGTCCAAGAGGTCTGTTACACCATCTTCATGCTCTGCAACCAAATCCAAGTCTTCATTTCCAAATTCAGTGTCAAAATTAAACTTTTTAACGGAACGCCCTTTTTTATTTTGAAGTGGTATAAATTAAACATTGAAAACCCTACAAGCTTCTCTTATAGATTTCTCATCTCTATGGGTCCAGTAACAGTTTCAACTGCTTTTTCCATTGGCTCAGGATCAATAGGATTTCTGTTTTTCTTACTTCTACTTCGTGTCATCCTGACGTATAACAAATAATGAAATAATTGTAACATCACGTACCAATGATTATTGATAAGTGGCACAGGACGTTGTTTTGATCCAAGATAGGGAATACGACGTAGCGTTCTCCCTTCTCAACATTCTAGGTAATGGTTAAAATTGGAATATCAAGTAACACAACAATAAACAGTGATTCAGGTAGAACGTGATTTAAAACACAAGATACAATCGTCAACATATAAAATTATAAACAGCAAAATCAACGGTTTTTTTTTTTTTTTAGCTGTAAAAATTTATTTCTATTTTACTAGAAAACAATAGCACTTGGACAACCAACCACTCTCCACACTTGCATTCTGTTAGGTAAACTTTGTCCCGAGGTATACAATGATCAACAGACAACAGTCCCCCACATATATTTATAAGACATGCTCTGTTATTTTCCAGATATACAACCATATGGTATTATAAAATTGTTCAATTATCTAACAAATTGTGATACGAAAAATAAGGTATAGTTATAACATACTAAAAGTATAGTAAAGCCTCTTTTAAGAGAATTAAAATTTGTTATTGAAAACAATAAAAACGTTAATTTTAATTACCAATTTTAATGTTAGTTATTAAAATAAAGATTATTATTGTTAGCTCCATCTTTCCTCTCATGAACCTCGCGGCAGTAAATATTTATTATTCAAGAATCAGGAAGAATAAAAAGAATATTGAGGAGAAATTTTCCGGATTTGAAAAGTAGCTGATCAAAGAATCCACTATGGTTGCTGAACCATAGCTTAAAGAATAACTAATGTTATCAATAATAATTTTCTAAATCCTATCATCGGTCATAGCAACCCAAATCGCAGAGAAATATTAAATATAGAAAAACGTCTAATATATATAGAATGCTAATTTACATGACAAGCTTAATTTACTTTTTTTTTTAATACATTCTAATTTATTTAAATCTTTATTTTCTTCTGTCTCAGAAAAAAATGAACATAAAGTGAACGCCACAGTAACAAGATAATAGCATTGGAAATAGTAGTTCCATCACGGATGGAGATCCCTCATTCCGCTTCTTTTTTATATTCTTATGCAAACGTAAACCCATATTGTCTATTAGTCTATTATTATGTACGTGCAGTTTATTCTTAAAGCGTGACTCAATGTGTAAAGATAACCCTATGTACTAGTCGATTTTAGAAACGTATCGGTATGTCAGATTTTGTAACTTATGTACCTTGCTTTTAATACTCGTAATATTTTTTATTGAGAAACTTATGAGGTAGAATATAAAAGAAGCTCAAATACGAAATATCAGTATATCGTTCATTTAGAAGAATTTATTTTTCTTTGGAAATCTTCCATTCATGTATATTAATTCGAGGAAAAATGTCAAATATTTAGTTACAATTCTTAATGATGCGATAAAAAAATAATTGTTCGTTTAGCTATTATGAATTTACTAATCAAACATTTCAAACTATTATTAGAGAGTAATTTTATAAAGACTGTCTTCATAAAACTAATAATAAATTATTTTTAATGTTGTAATAATATTATTATTAAGCTTGTTAGGTGACCAAATGGTATGAATTTCGCTTCTGTATGATAGGTCGAAAACGTCATTATTTATGTCAAAAATAATATATTGCACTTTAATGCATTTATGAAAATATTTTGAGTTCTTATATTATTTTCAAATTCAATTTATAGTTAAATAGTAAAGTTTATTTTATTTTTTTAAAACTGCTTCTTAATTATCCATAAATTCGAAAGGAGCATGCATTGTTCTTTATGAAAAACTGCCACAATTCGATCCATAATTAAACGTTAAATGATCAAAAATGAAGTCCGTTTATTTATTTATTTTTTTATTCTTCCATCGCCCCTTCTTCCTCACTCCGTTCATCCAAAACCAGAACTATGATTGTATGGTCGCATCAATCGGCGACAGGAGCACGCTTGGTCACTGCATTGAAAAACCACAGTTACTTTTAAATAGTTCATGTAAAGGGTTTATTTCTATTTCCCAAGATTTTTTTCTTACTATATTTATATATCAAAAACATATTACGTATATTGAATTTAACATAGGGCTACGTTTGATTACAAAAGTAATTTTTCTAAGCAATTTTTATTAATTAGTCAATCTTTATAATTTTCTAAATAATTATTGCTTTCCTATAAGTTTTTTTAAATAGAAAAACATTTAAACAATTAACATTTGAATTTACAAGCAATTTTAAAATATTCAAATTTGTTTAATTTGTTTTGTATTTTTCAAAGTACAATAAGAAGTTTGTTAAAAATATTTATATCTGGTATATTTTTGTAAATGGTGTTGAGGGTTCTCAAATGAGAAAGTGAAAAATCTCGAAAAAATTTGCGAATGGCTATTCAACTGTGTTGAGTTGCCAATTCACACAACATATCGAACAGATAATATTAAAAACAAAAAATAGAGAGAGACAACTAGATGTTAAAAGTAGAATACATGATAATATTGGAAAAAAATAAATAAATTGGGCTATAGTGTTGACATAACAAAGGCAAGGCTTAATACAAATGATGATGTAGGATTCCTAGTCAGTCTAGAATAATGGTCATCGCCAAGTTCTGGAACTGATTCTTTTCAAAACTTAACTTCTCAAAAAAACAAAAAAAAAACACCTGATTCGAGCGGGAATGTTCTTTTTTCTGGTTATATTTTAATGCCTTGGTTCTGATCGTTCGTTTCGAAGCTTATTGTTGGATATATCATTTATTTTCTGTAGCACTAAACGCTGGAATATCCAAATCCTGTTGAACCTACCGTATCCTGACAAAACACCTCCTGAAAAAATTTGTAATTTTTCTTTTCAAGTAGTTCGACTATTTGCTTTTTAATGTTATTGTACCGGCGGTAAATAAGGAGCACATTTGGACATTTACCCAATAAATGTGTTGGAGTTTTTGACTCTCGACCACATTTGCGGCAGAGGGGTCCAACAGCTCCATTTGCCTGGCCTCCGGTTCCTAGAACTCCACGGAGAGGAGCATCGTTCAAATTTAGTTTCAGTCCTTTCTGTCATACACGAATCTGTTGGCACTTGGGTTTGTTCTTCTCCTCAAATGATTTTTCTCTTAGGGATTATCTAACTTTCCTAACAGTTACTTCTGTTTCCATTATATTTACATAAATTGCTAACAGATCAGAGCACTCATGAACCTCATCCCTGAAATCAAAAATTGTCAGGAATAGGACGCCCATCACATTGGCTAAGTTTTGAGAAACCGATCAATGTTCAAGAGGTGCTACCCATTGACAACGCAAAAGGCTCCTGTAACGTCGCGATATAAACATCATAGCTGAGCAAGTTTATAAATAATATAACAACCAATCAAGACATAAAAACACCTCCGTTAAAATTTGTGAGAAAAATTACTTATGTATTTTAGTATTTAATATAGTATAAAATCGAGGTTTCGGTATTTTTATATATTCGATAATCAAAAATATTTGATATGTTTCCTCAAAGTAACATACTCATACGTGACTGGAAGATTTCCAAGAAAGAAATATATTGAACTCTTGGCAAACAAACTTTATACTTGTATACTTGATTGAATAAGAAAACTGGTAATTATATTTATTTTCTATTAGTGAATATTATGAATAGTATCAGATGCGAAGATTTTTAAACGCACTTTCTCTCAGGATTTGTGTGATTTAAACTTGTCCAACACTAAATAAATAATTTTAATTTAAATATATATTTAGAATTGGAACTATAAGTTTCTTATGACTCAGATTAGAATTTTCATAGAACGTAATTACAAATACTATCTTGTTCCACAAAGCTTTTTTCAGTGAGACAATATCAACCTCAGTTTCATTTTTTTACAGGAAGTTATAACATAACAACTGTGACATTATCACAGGTTTTAAATCGTTGAAGGAAATGATTTTTTCATGTAATGCCAGATAAATTAGACGGGTCGTTTAAGAAAGTCATATTTTGTTATGATTGCGTCTTTGTTCTACCGGAACGGCGATATGTGGTTCGTCTATCCCACCCAATACATCTTCACGTTCACTGGAGCAAAGTATCTCCAATTTCTGGTGCAAAGCTACCGACAGTCACATTTTCGAAAATCACGATTAAGAAAGAATATAATAACTAAAATTCGTATTTGTTTCTTGATCACAGAGGGAATTTGAACTTAGAGATCGCACTTATCTTTATACTACGAGAAGAAGAAATCCAGCGAAAAATTGTTGAACGGACAAGTTGTTGAATGGACAAGTTGTTGAACGGAGAACTTCAAGAGCGAGAAAAATACCAATATAATCTATGCTTGTCCTTTTACAGAAATTTGCACCCACCTATTGGAAAGTATGCTTCGTTCTTTTCACTTCTAGCTCTTTCGCGCCTTTTACAAACACTGGTGGATGGCTCACACCAACACGCAACCTTTGACGTCATTGGAACAATATTATCACTTAAGTTGGGTTACACCTAAAAGGTACCCATTTGAACAATTTCTAAGTGCATAATATATTTGCGACTGCTCTCCAGTTTTTAAAACATAGGATTTTTCTTGAATCTTCTTCTCCACAATCTGGCCATCTTAACCTCGGTCTTCCTGTTCTTCTTTTGTAAATATTGTCTTCTAATAGCTTTCGGAGAATCTCTTCTGACTTCATTCTGACCACATGCCAGGCCCAGCGAAGTCTTCCCTATCGCATGATTTCCCTATTGCATTTGGTTCCGAGAATTCTTCTGAGAATCCGTCGCTCGAATTTTAACAGCATCTGCTGTCATTTTTTTTCTCGATATACTATATTTTAACATTGATATTACAGCTCTGATAATATCTTGAAATTTCTTTTTTTATATGACAGATTTTCCCCTATGATATTATTAAATGACAAGCATAGTAATATTCACATAGGTTCGGAGAGCTAAATGATCACGAAATAACATCTCGTCATTAAAAACAAATGTATATACATACAATAAACTTGTATATACATATAATCACTTGGTGCAAGCCACACGGTTTCGCGTTGAGAAGCCTTCTTATTTATTTGCTTGTTTTTCTTTTCTTCCATTCCATTCCTTTTGACAACACATTTTTCAATAGCACTTTTGTGAATCCGCCTAAATTCTTCAATCAACTTATGCGCTCCCGAGCAAAATAGAAGCGTTTTCTGCCTTTAATCTTGTTTTTCCCCTTGAATTTTATTGTTTGTTTTTTAAAATTATTTTACTAACATCTGAACTTTATTCACAGCGCAAATATGAAAATGCATTTTCAACTTATCCTTAAAAGGAATATCATTAAAAAAATAAGTATCGTTTTTAAATGAGATGAAATTAAATTTAACTTCACTTCCTAAGCTAGGGTGAAAAATCTAAAAATGAAATGTAATTTGATTTCATTGAGAGCGATAATGATATGATGAAGACTCATGCAACCATTCATCTAATATTTTATTGACTAGAAGCTAAATTACTCAAGAACAGTTTTGATACCTGGAACTTCTTGTTCAACTGTGCAATATACCTGCAATATATTATGCAATATACCTACACATTTCGTTTCACCTAACGATAAGAGATAAGGAATAGATTTTTAGTTGACAAATAAACGACGATATTAAATATTGAAGAGCCAATTCGTGATAAGATTTCAGTCCAAAAAAAAAAAAGAAGAGTAATGTCACCATTTTCACTTAAAAACGATTTTTTTTTTAAATTTTCATTAATAGTTTATTTACCAATATATTAGGAAAATAGTATTTTTTTAATTTTAGAGCGGTATTAAGTATATTATAAACGTCAGCTTCCAATTCGTCAATCCTTCTAGATCTGACGGAATAGTTGTAATGTTAGTACAGCTAAGGATCATAGAGTACAGAATAATAAAGAGACCGGTCTTCTCAGTTTAAAATGAGTGTAAGGGGTGGGCTCTAATCCCCCCCTCTCATCAACCACACCCAGCTCTCGTATAGTACCAAACAGACTTATGTTTATTATTTGTTAAGTATAACCTATTGTTATCACATTAATCGATTTTTGATTGAAGCTTAGGTAATTAATCAAATAAACTAATGACGCTTCCTAGTAACAAATATTTATTATCCTTTGAAATGAATGATTTTAGTTAATTTGTGTAGCAAATTTTTTTTTTAATATTCCCGTTCAAATCTCTGTTTTTTTTTTTATTTATAGAAAAGTAAATTTTACCAACGCTTTCAATTAATTAATGATTATGATTGTTTTATATCTCATCTACAAAATGATTTTGAAACTCGAATAATCTTATTTTCTGCAAACGCGCTCTTAATTGCAATATAACTGGATCGGAATTTTTAATAGTTAATTTCGATGGCACTTTAATAACATCAAATGCGGGGTTGGACTAGACCTCCTCGATTTTTTATTGATATAAATGTTTTCAATAAATTCTGTGCATCATCAGAAATCGTCATCAGACACTTCCCATGCTGTTTGGAGTGCTCGTACAATATGTCCGGAAAATGGGATATCTGCTTTATACTAAAACGCTACAGGAGTTAAAAGTAAAAAATAATCCACAATACCGGCAATATATTCGATTATGTTCAGCACTAATATTGAAAACATTGGCTCTGTTTGCGACAAGTTTTCAACGGTATCTTGCGAAAAAAAAACTAAGAGAAGTAAAATTGGGAATTACAGTTCCCAAAGTTTAAAAAGTACCCATTATGTACCTACCTAAATCTAAACCCGTATTGCGTGCATCTGATCCATCATATAAGCTTCGGGCGTCGAAATGTTAATTTTTCCTCACAACTTATTTTATCCCCGAATGTTAGTCCTAAAAAGTTCAATTTGTCCAGGGGGATGTCATTGCCACTATTTGCGTCACCTTCGTGCACTTCCTATTTTCCTTAAAGTTTGGCAAAATCAGAAAGCGCGGGGACAGTCATACTCTCCTCCTCGCGATATCAGGCATTATTACTCATTTTTTGACCCATTTGGAAAATAAAACAATAATAATTCATATAATATTCACCGAAAAAAAAAATCGAACAGATAATAAAAATCGGAGATAGACGGAAAAAAACAACTCACAAATCAAATCTAATGTTAGTGCCGCCTGTAGGTTATGAGAGTGTAAGTTCATAAGGTTAGTAAGTTCATCCAGACATCCCTCTGAAGGCCTCTCAATACTATACTGTATGCTTTGATAAGTATTAAACCAAAATTATTAAGTACTGCTCTCCAACCGAGGGGGAGGGAGGCAGCAGAATTTATGCGCCAACTAAGTCTCAAATCTTTTTGAAATAAAAAAGTAAAAACTGGGTCACAAGATACAGTAAACCTTGAAATGAAGATGGTATTTTCTGTCAATTAAGGGCTGGGCACAGTTAGTTATCACATGGAGATCTTCAGTGTGTCGTAGAACTACCACATGTAAACAATGCAGATCAATTGAATTGAAACAATAATTAATTATTAAATTAGGGAATTTGATATTTTCACATTTTCCAAAAAGAAGACAAAGATAACACGTTACTGGATTTTGAAACGATTTAATTATTATAGTAAATTTAAGAAAAAAATTTAATTGCGAATAACTTTAA
This sequence comes from Rhaphigaster nebulosa, assembly GCA_948150685.1. Taxonomy (NCBI): domain Eukaryota; kingdom Metazoa; phylum Arthropoda; class Insecta; order Hemiptera; family Pentatomidae; genus Rhaphigaster; species Rhaphigaster nebulosa. The sequence goes on from OX411308.1 coordinate 131,222,061, forward strand.
GTAGTAAACAGGTGTAATGTATGTATGTGCATTCTCTCTGTATATGAAGGTAATAATGTCTTCCAACGTAAATTGTTTACTGTGTAACAGACAGCTGTAAGCTATTTATTTTAAAGTTCATTTCTATAAGCTCAGGGCATTATTATACGTAATTAGTATTAAATAATCATAGCATTATTATTATACCTAAAGATAGAAAGATACTTATATTACAGTGTGTCTCGTAAGACACGGATAATATCTAAGAGGTGATAGTAGACCTCAAGAGCAACATGAAGCTTAAATGGACCATGGACCAGAAAAATAGTAAATTTAAGCATTAATTTCTTATAATGGAGGAGCTTACTTTCAAAATAGCACATATCCATAAAATAAATGAAGTGTTTTTTCATATTTTAATTTCATTTTAGTAGAACTGAACGGGACCATCCAATAATTTCCTATCAAAACCGAACTAACAAACCCCTTTCTCTCGCAAGGCCTAAGTTAGGATAATTATTTAACTATTACTCTTATTTATTTTTCCACATTAATGAAAATGTTTCCAAAATGAATATGTGCTCTTTTGAACGTAAGTTCCTCCAATGAAGCCGAGGTTTCTTTTGGAATCGGTCTCCTGATTTACCGAAAAGTATGGTCTAGAATTATGTTTCCCCGATAAAGAAGGGTTTTGAGAATGAAATTTATTAAATTCACTTTGTTTCTAGTCAATAAATGAACACGAAAATATAAAATAAAAAGCTTCTTTGTGAAATAAAACAAAACTTTAGCAAAACATATGCCTATAAATTAACCAAAACAATTCTGAAATTAAATATGACTGAAACTGTACCTGAAAATAAAAATAAAATAGTGATTGAAAATATAAAAAAAAAAGGCCTCTCTGGCCTTTTTGCAATTTTATATCAATAAGCATATTTTAAATATGTTTTGTATTTTTATGTTAGGTTATGGTAAAATTATTTTTAATATGCAAGCATTATTTATTTTAATTTGTCTACGTTTATATTATTTTTATTTTCAGGAACATTTTCATTTCATATTCGAATTAAGAATTATTTTGGATTATTTATAAATTTTTTTGGTAAAGTTTTGTTTTATTTCAGAAAGAAGCTTTTATTCTGTAATCTCATGGTATTTTATTACCTAGAAACAAAGTAAATTCAATGCATTTCATAATCAAAACGCATCTTTGTCAGGGAAATCTAATTCCACGCTTGGTCCAAATTTTGGTAAATCAGGAGCCAATTCTATACCAATCCCGAACGAAATCTCGACTTTATTTATACGAAATAAAAGCTCAATACACGTAAAAGTTTTCTTAGAAGTGAAGTATACGTAGCCCAGCTGGGGGCTGAGAAAAATATTTATAAGTAAAGAGTGATTATGAAAAATAATTAAAATCTTTCGCTATTGGTTCCCCTTTCCGTGAAAGCCCTCTTCTATAGATTTAGATTTAACTATTATAGTTCAGAACTCTAACTATATTTCTTAAAAGTAATTTTGCCTCCATATAGTACAGTTAGAACTTAATTATCTTGAATAGTTTTTGAGTGATCGCTTTCTATTCAATAAAAAACGAGGCTTTCTTAAAAAAAAAAAAAAACACAACTTAAATTCTCTGCTTTTCTGTGTGGAATCAAATCATGGTTAATAACAACTTTTTAGTTTCTCTTGAGGTCTACTATCACCTCTTTATATATCTATTACAGTATAAATAAATATATAATACAGGAAACGAAAAAAACGGTTTTGAAAGATTCGAATCCAACTTAGATCACCTATTTCCCCTTATTTATATAACTTTTCATGCATTATCTAACTTTGCTGATTTTGAAGATACCCTGAACCATGACCAGATATCCTTCAAAATACGTAAAAACCCAACTTTTGTGATTTTTGCAAATAGTCATTTTTCATTATAGACCATCGATAAAATTCTAATTCTTGAAAACGAACATAAATATGAAATTTATATTTCTTTAAAAACTGCCAACATGCATGAAATGGTTAAAGGTAACTTATTGATTATCTGATTGTTAATTCTACACATATTAATTGTGAAAATATATTCCGTACAGGCTATCTGTATTTTAATAAGCTTAGCCCACGAAAAATTAAACTACCCTTTGAAAGGGAGGAGAATATCGAGTTATTTCATGTGATTCATGTAAAACAAATATAGTACGCCTTAACAATATAATGCATTTTTTCTGCGATAAGTAAGGCTTAAAAAGATGATAAATAAAAAAAAATAAAATATAAAATATTACAGTCACAAAGAATAATTAAGTAACATATATTGCATATATTATATTATATTATAATAGTATTTCAAAATAATTATTTTAAAACATTGATGCAAATGATAAAATTATAAAAAAAAAAAAAAAATTATATTTTAAGTTTGCTTGTTTTAATGATTCTTTAAATTTATGCTTTTTTTCTCTCCCTTAAAATGCCAATTAAACTGTGTTAATTTGAGTTTTTCGATTCTAAAAGTGTTAATAACTGTTTTTTTATACGGAACGTCTAACCAATGCAGAAATATTTGTTTATTTATTTAAATAAATATTTAAACGTATATTTTGACTACGAAAAAAATCAGACTTATTTAAAAAAATACAAAATAATTATAATTGAAATTTTTTTGGAGTAAAACATTTGTGTAAATTCTCTAAAGCAGAAGATATACTTTATTTAAAAAGCAATTTACTTAGTTTCTGGCATATCAAAGAGCTTTAAGTGCAATAAACTCAAAAAAAGTGTAATCAAGATTTTAAAACAAATTAAAATTATTCAATTATAAATATTCATATTCCATATTGAAAATCAGAAATATACTTCTTATTATTTGTTTTGAATACAATTCTTGACTGTGTTGCGAAATATTCAAACAAAAACATGGATATTAAATTTAAAATATTCTAAAGATATAACCCAAAAGTTTAGTTCGAAGTTGTGACCAACCTGGAAGGACGCAAGAGGCGTGATATGAAGAGCCACATGTTGCCCGTCGCTCCACCTCTGTTCGACTGTTCACATGCCATTATCACCAATGCTCATCCTACCATGTCCACGTTGACGTAACGCCGTCGTACTTAGCAGGTAATAAACCGAAATTTATTTGCTTTTTACGGAAACGCAGAAGAAAGTAGAGTTGATAAAGCTAGGGCGTAGGATCAACTTTAAAGGATATTTGAAATAGAAACGTTTCAATTATTAGGCATAGTCGTGATACCTGCCGATTTGAATCAGCATACCATCATAAAAAGCAGGAAATTTATTCGAAAACATAAAAGAAGGAGGTTCAAGCTTTTAAATCTGAGGATAGGTGAGACAATATGAAGCTGTTTTACAACCTGTCGAAACACATTCATTATATTAAAATTATAGTAATTTCACTGATTGATTTCACCTTGAACAATGACGGACTGGGACTTCCTGTTCAACTGTAAAGAGTAAAGTTCAATACATATTCACATTTAATGTTTATCTTCACATACTTTCGTTAATATAGCTCGTTAATATCGATAATTTTTATAAAGTATAAACAGTTCTTTATATTGTAGTCCGATAATCAACTACAGGCTTATTCCCTGAACCTGGATTATCCCGAGAGATTGCTCAGTCTCGTATAGGTTGCTGAGCAGCTAATTGAACGAACTAGCGGATAATTAGGCTCATAACCTAAAATCAGGTGTAGTTTTAGGACAAACAGTCATTCTCTTTTTTAAATAACCAATAAAAATATTTCAAAATAAAAACGAATTTTGTTACTGGTATTAATTCCTTGGTACAATCCCTATCCAGCTCAAACCATTCCTATAAACCTCCTGGAAGTCTGAAACAGCAGTGGCCTCGAGACCTTTGGTAAATATGCTATTTGAGTTCTGGCAATGGCTAGCTTTTCCACTCACGTTCTGAGCATCTGTGGCTCTAGTGTCCTCACTCATATCAGTCCCGACTGGCGTTCAATACCAGTGTGACGCGGCAGGGTGAGAATCGCTGGGATTCCCTGGAGCTCAGCTTTGCCATCCACTTGTAGGGGTCAAAGCTTGGCTCGGAGTTCTCTGGGCAGATTGTAATTATTGTGTATAGATATGAATGTGTTCAAGATGATTTATATTATTTTAAATTAATTTTTCTTTATCTTGGTTTGTACTTAATTAATTTGTCTGTTACAATTACATATAATATTTTATTATTTTGATTTTATTTCATTTACTTATGTGTTGCTTTTTTTTCTTTACTTCGTATATATGATATATGATATATGATATGAATGAATTCTTACAGCCCTAATATCTACTATTGCTCTCGAGTGTGACAGCTTGTATTATTTTTCAATAAAAACTTTTATCAGATAAAAATATTGAATAAGTACATATCGAATATATCCAAGAATCTATTAAATATACAAAGATAGATCTAATTGTACGTATAATTTTTAAAATTGAAATCTTTTTTATTTTCTAACTTTTTTTAACAAGTTTTTTTATTTTTATTTTTATTAAAAATAAGTTAAGGAAAAAACATTTGCTTCCTTAAAAAAAAATATCATAAACATGGATGATACGAAGCCGCCGACGGCGGACGGACATATTAGTATTAATCAATTTTTGGATTTACGTATCACTTAGGAAGTTTAGTAAATTAAAAGTAAATTTTAGGAAGAAGAAGTTAAATTTTTTTTTCTTGGTCGATTACAAAGGTTCATCATTGAAAATAATAAACCAATAAATAAAACTGCAAAAGCCATTTAAAATTACTTTTGAATTACTCCAGTTAGCGTCAACAATTAATGAATTACAATAACTTCGCCATAGAGTAATTCTGCTGGATATCATTTGTTTTCTGGTGACTGATAACATACGTTTAAAATTTAAACGAAACAGGATATCTGGTTTAACAGAACGGGGTTGCCTCTAGATACAGAGGATAAGGAAATCCACGGCATTTTATTTAAATCACTTTCATGGGATAAAGGCCCGCTAAAACGTGTATATTAATGATTAATTAATGCATCCAATATGAATGCATATTAATGCATCCAAAACGTCAATTGATCAATCTCCATAATCGATTACCTCAGCAACTTAAGGAATTAAAAGATAAGCCTAATAATAACAACGGTAGGCTGATTTTAGCTGTTATAAGTATCGAATTACGAAAATGATAGTGCAAAATAAAAAAGTCTTTTATTTAACCATGAATGGAAACACGATCTTATAAACATTCTATGTCATTAGGTCACAATACTCAAACTCAGTCAACGACGATAAAAATTACATTAAAGTAGCCAAAAACATACTTTTCTCATTTTCTTCGTTCATGTATGAATTGCCTCCATGAGGATATACCATACAACTGGATAAAAGAAGCCTGAAACTTGGAACCTCTGGGAATCACAAAAGTCACGGTTTCCAAGGAAAATATCGCTGTGGTAGTAGTGGAGGGAGCAAGGGACGGTCCGCACCGACACCATGGGAGAGGGGGGGGGGGCGTAAAAGTGGAGAATAAAAAAAAATAACACGACTGAAATTGGAAGTTCATATCAAACGTTGTTTTTGTATGATCTATTCTATGATCTCATAATGTATAATTTTACGATGTAGGCTACTTTTATTTGTTATGTATATTGAATATTGTAATGAACGATTTAGAATAAATAATTTTAAAAAAATGTAATGTGGAAATATTACGTTACCATAAATCCACTTTTATCAGAGGTTTATAAAAAAAAAAAAAAAGTCGATTCCCATTTTCAGTTAAGACTGGAGGCGCAAATGAAGTGAAAATGGAGGAGAGAGGGAGGCGTAAGAGATATGGACTGCCACGGGCCTACGAAAGAAAACCTCGGCACATCACTGCCTAGTAATTTTTTACCCATGGTAATCTCTTTACCCACCTTAAATTTTCGAGATGAGGGTATGAACTGAACCTCCTATTCTCCTTACTTATTTTCCTTCACTTCAGTTGCGGTTCTGATATAACATACGATCCATGGAGAACCTGATGCTAGTTTGAAAGATTAATGAATTGTTTTTTACGATTTATAATAATTATCTGCAGATACCAATATTTCTAATAATTCACTTAAAATTGGTGTTTTCTTAGCTACCGACGAAAGTACCCACTTCCTTCATTTATCATATCCAGTAACGCCGTCCTTCCAATATTTTTCGACTGGATCAACTAAAATCTATAATTCACTGCCTAAATCCTCCCTTCCGATCTCCATATAAGATTCTTAACTAAAAGCACCCTCAGAATGTAACAATAAAATAAAATGTCCTGAACGATTATTCAATACATTTTATCATCAATAAAAAATGATCTCCAGCACTTTTGATAAAAATCTTTTGAAGTAAAGAGAACTACCTACACCCTAAGCTCTATTTCATAATAAAGTACAACAGTACAAGTACAAATGGGAATGTTAATTTTTAGAGGTTAAAACGTTATTTTTCGTTATTAGATAGTAATAATTATTTATTATTGCTAGTTCAGTACGAGAACAAACCAATACAAACTTTTCTGTTTGATGTGACATTGAACTGAAGATGAATACATTCGAAACTAGTAATTAAATAAAAACAAAATTATAGAAGTGTCAAGTAATTTATCAATGTCTAATAATAATTCTATTCAACTATTTTTTTATTTACCTTTTTACAATAAAACTTTTTTGTATGTTATCGTAGTTCAACATCTTACAGTGTAAGTCATTGGCTTACTTGTACTTGTACTTTATTATGAAATAGGTCGTGCTATCATGTAAATTACACGATCTTGTAACGTATAGTTGATATATACTGTTAAAACATCGTTATAATGCTGAAACATGATAACATTTAAAATAGTTATATTAAAAAACAGTAAGTTAAAAAAAAAATGTTATTATCTAGTAACCATAAGTAACCTCTAAACACAAACCTTTTCACTTCTACTTTTCCGACTTGTACTTATGTACCTTACTGTCTCTGGTGTAGATATTACTAGTTATGAGTTATTGATAATTTGTTTTGGACTTCCTCAGTAAGCTTTTTTCAGCAAGCATTCCAATAGAAAATAGCTGCTGAAATCATGTGGTTACCATGAAGTAAAATTTTATCAGATGGAATCTGACATGTTTATATAAATAAATCTACAAGCATTACTTTTGTAAGAGATGAGCCTTGTAAGAGATGAACCTTTATCAATTGCTTCCTGTCATAAATAATATTAAAAAAAAATCTTATATAATTTTAAGAAATAATCTTAAAAACAATCTTAAAACGTTGGATGGAATTAAATTACAGCAATCTATGAAGATAAAAGGATAATGTTGAAATTATTGCAATTTGTCGTGCTCCATATTACTGGCTTGGTGATTAAGGCACATTCTTGTAAACTTTTACGTGAAATTATCTACGGCTATTACGGACTTTTAAATAATGAAAAGTAACATACTATAGTTGTAACAGATAAATGACTAATTAATATAGAGCAAGGGTGAAAACGAAGTTATTTTCACCTGTTTACAAGTTCAATCACCACCACAATGCTCCTCTTTATTGTGTTTTACATACCTAAAAAAGAGGTTTATTGAGAACTTTATGTACACTATTTAGGAATTATAAATTAGTATTTTTTTAGAGTTTTCAATATTATTAAACTAAACGTTTTTCAATAAAGCTGTACCTTTAAAGTTTCCTTAAAATCTTTTTAGGACATCCGTTCACATTGCTCTCCTAAAACACCCTCATGATGTATTGTTTCAAATATTACATATCGTATATTTCTTATCTTTATCGGCCCCCATTCGGCCTTCGTATCCTATTTTCCATTCGGTATTTTTTTTTAATGGTCAAAACTAATTATGACATTTTTTCTGCATCTCCTTCAAGATATTTTTCTCCACTTGCTCTTTTTCTCGAATTACATCATTTTTTTTCCTTTATTTAGATTACAGTCGCTCGTGCATAAATATAAAAAAACAAAAATTTCAAATTGCCTTAGGTCTCTGTTCCATATGTCATACTCAATATTATTTTTTTAGATATTTTTGTTTTAATTTCTGGAAATAAAATACATACATATATGAACACATTGCCTTGCTTTGCATCTTATCATTTTTTTTTCCTATGTTTCTTCTATTAAAATATTTTAATACAAAAACAGTCCCCATGAATGGAGTTTAAACAACTTGTTGCTAGCGTAGAATTTTATATATATATTTTTTTTTAATATTTTGGTTCAGGATTATTAGTTTGCTCGGTATCTCAAGTATCTTAAATAGACTGAATGTGATAATGTCATAAAGATTAGACATGAAAACTCAATTATGTCACGAAAACTTCAGAAAAATCTGTTTACTCATTCGTGAAAGTTAATATGAAATTGTACCAAAGTGCCCTCGATATGATGGATGACTTCCTAAAACACAGATTCGCATGAAAAATTACTTTATGCACAAAATTTCCCATACAACAAATATTATTTTAAAAAGATTTTCCACTTTAATACAAGAAGTTTTCGCTGAATTTTTTTTCAAGGTCTTGAGCAATTTAAACATCCAAAAAATCTGTCGTCAGTCAAGACTATCATCTCAATTTGCAATAGATATCAGTAGAGAAGAAATGGGGGAGCTGGAACACGATTCCTCCATCCCCTCCACCGCTAACCTTAACTGCCACATGGTCTTATCTCAACCATATCTTAACCACCACGTGGTCTCATCTCGACCTAACCTTTAGCATCTGGCCACGCACCTTTTTAGTCACGTAACCATTAGGCCCCGCCCCTTTTAATCACGTGACTAAAAAGGGGCGTGGCCTGATGGTTAGACCGAGGTGAGACCACGTAGTGGTTAAGGTAGGATCGGGGTAAGACCACGTGGCAGTTAAGGTTAGCGGTGGAGAGGATGGAGAAATCGTGTTCCAGCTCCCCATTTCTCCTCTCAAAAATTTATCAGATCCTCAAAAATGGAGTACGACTGAAAAGCACTGAAATATTTTTACTTTCTTTACCACCTAGATAAGAAGTATCTGAAATTGTAATCGTGTCAAATTTTCGCTGTGCAGTTTTCAACAGATCTTTACATTTCAACATTACAACATCCCTTGAGTCCAAAAAAAACAACGTATTTTCAGCCATTGATCTGTCTGCATGTCCATGGATTATCTCTTGAACGCATGTAGTAAAAGGGCACACAATCCTTTTTTTTTTCACAATTACACAGACCAACAAAAAAAAATTTTTTGAAAACTTTTTTAACATTAATAGTTGATCTTTATAGATTTTTATGTGCTGAATCTAAATCTGGCCTTAGTTTTTTTTGTATCACCCATCTAAATCCCTATACGGTATACAGAGGAATTAATGAAACACTATGTTACATCATAAGTATGGTTTGTATTTACAATGATATAATGTGCTAATACAGGTTTCACTTGTCAACTAGAATTGGTCTATACATTCTTTCTCTTTTTTCTTTGAAGCTTCATGTGTAGCTTCTACGATGAGCCACTTGTTGAACTTCTCGGTGAAGTGACCAACAGTAGTCCCCCATCATGTTGGTGTTCCAGCGGCCCTGGTAGCGTTTTTCCATCATTTTAACGTCCTGGTGAAAACGGACGGAAGGTAGCTTATTACCTTCTTGTTTTTTGAGTCATGACCAGTAATATCGACACTGTAATAGTAGCAATCATCAGAATGATTTCTTGGCTCCCTCCCTATCATAGGAACAGCAAATTTAAAGGCTTTTTTTTCTCCTTTTTCCCAAATTTTTTCGGGGCCCAAGATTTATCCTGATCACCAAGTTTAGTTCCAAAGTATGATAGATAAACCTTTTTGACAAAGTCTGTAACGCTTCTTTGGTGTTTTTTAATCACAAACTCACCACAATTATAACAAAAACTGTCAGCAGAGTTTTTACAACCGCGATTAGACATTGCACTGAGCACATGTACAGGAAACGTGAAAGAGATGTTAGATTGACAGTAAACAAAACATCAGCTGTTAACAGAAAAAAGAATCAACCTTTTTTGGCCAGCAAATGTGTTTCAGCAGTGCTATCCACTTCATCCACTCCAATAGACCTAGTTTTTCAGTTATTTTTTTTTTAAACTTTTTTTAAAATTTTTTTATTAAAGCTGTTCAATTCTTTAAAAATTGCTTAATTTAATAAATTTAACTTTAAAATGTGAAGACATTGTGGGTGATACAGCTTTTTTAATATCATATTTGGATTCAGCACCCTAAAAACTATAGGAATAAGGTATTTTCAGCACAAAAGTTTTTTTATCGTTGGTCTGTGTTATTAACATTCGTCTAAAACTTCGTGGGTGGCTTCATTATGACATAATCTACAACATTTTTATCTACAGAAAATGTCGAAATGGGGGCCGTTTCCAATCTAAAAATAGAAAAACATGTCAACTTAATGATGTACTAAAAAGTTAAGAACAACTCTTTGCTTTCCACTTGAAACAAGATAGTTTATTACAAAAAAATGGCCTGAAAAATGTTGGGCCGTTTGGCATGACCTCTACCCCCAACATTTCAAAATGAATTTTCACGCAATTGTCTAATAAATACCACCATTATCAAATTGTCTTGCTGGCCTACAATTTTCATGGGTAGTTTTTATGAACAACGCCCTAAACATGTCAATTTTACTAATTAACACTTGACGGCCTCGAAGCACACGTTATTGGGGATCTATTTTATGATCCAGTAACCATAAAAAATATTGGGCCGCATAGCTTAACCTACAAAAAGGAGATGGTAGAAGGTCCTTTTTTTTTGGTTATCCGCTTATATCTCGAAAACAAAGCGTTCCAGTGATAAGATTATCTGAATTAAATCTGACAAAATTTGCAAAAAGATTGATTTCGTTCATTTGTTCTCTATCTCGCATAGTTTCCGATATATCCGCGCTCATATTGGACTAATTGGCCGATTTTTTTGCTTCTTTTTTTGTAATGCAGTATTTTGCCTACACGTGCACAAAATCGGACACTTTGTGCACAATAGCTCAATATCCGAAAAACACGTTTTTCTATAGGTTGTAGTTTAGCACATAACTTAAAAGCTAATAAATTTTATTATGAACTATATATATAGTTTATATATATATATATATACATATATATATATATATATATATATATATATATATATATATGTGTGTGTGTGTGGTATATTATATAAGCCGTCAGGAGGTCGGGGTGCACGAGCGGATTAAAGCGCTAGTAAAAGTGCACTTTCTTACAAACTCAAAGGTTGCGAGTTTGAATCCCGGTCTCGAGATTCAACAGGCATTTAATCATCTCTCCCTGCGATTATATGAGGCTCGTCAGCCTACTGGAGGTAACTCACACAGACCTGCCCAATGAGCGATGACCCTACCCGGTGTAACTAATTTGTGAATCGTGCTGTGGTTTTCAAGGATTTAAAATAGACGTCCGAAGGTTTGGTCCATGAACGGCCTGTTTCGGGGAAAGAAATCTAGGTTCTCGTGCGCCTGCTGACCCCCAACAGCCATAATCTAGACTGATTTTTCACTGTCCTTGAACCCAAAGGGAATGGAGCTATGGATGGGTAGCCTGCCGCTGCGTCTCCAGACTATCAGTGATCCCGCAAGCAATAAATGTCTGTAAGAATACCACATCGCACGACCAAAAATCTTTACGGTCAACAGTGACAAAATATATATATATATATATATATATATATATATATATATATATATATATATATATATATATATATATACAAGTTGTTTAAACACAGAAACAAATACAGAAAAAAAAATGAATAAGAAGCAAGGAAGAAAGCAAGGCTGCCATATGCTCATATATGTATGTATTTCTTTTCCAGAAATTAAAACAACAAAAAAATATATATATATATATATATATATACAGAGAAAAATAAAGCCGTCAAATAAAGAAAAATAAATTTTGTGAAATTGCGAATTCGTCATCTTGCATGGAATGCCTCATATATCCTTTAAATTAGGAGGTAAATAAAATATAAGGTCCTAAAGTACATATATCATTAATGTTTAGTGTCAAATGAATAATTTAGAGTCGCCATGATTAATATTTTTTAAAAAAAGTATATACTGTTTAAAAAATTAAAAGATATTGGGTTTTGAGAGTTTCTTAAAAGAATAAATAATACATACAAGTGAAGAAGCAGAACGAATACTGTCAAGAACTCTCACAATTATCATTCATTTCAACGATAACCATAAAATCAGCAGTGATAGTGGTATCAATCATTACTTGAATGCTGCAAGCTTCAAATGTCAACTATCGGGCAAACATTGTTTCCATTGTACTCAAAAATAATTATTTGCCAATAGTCCAGGCAATAAATTCACAAAAGGGGTCATTTCTGTGAGACGTAAGTAACAGGACGGCCAAAATTGACTTCAGGGCTTTGTTTGGACTACTTAACAGGAAAACAAAATAAAAGTCCCCGGATCTAGGAGCTAAGGCAAAGATAAGAGAGAGGAGAAGAAAGTTTTTTCGGTTTTTCGTTTATATTCGTTTACCAAGGAATCTAATTAGGGATTGATAAATTATTTGCCACTTCTATAAATTTGTTTTTATTGAAAACTAGTTTCAAATGTTATACATTCATCTTCGGTTCTAAAAACAAACAAACATTCAAAAATCAGCAATTTAAAATACAGTTTGGTATTATTATACATATTAAATTATATGTTTTCAAAATATATACATTTATACATATTAAATTAAATGTAATGTAAATTAGTATTGTAAAGCATTTATGAATTATGAATTTAATTATGACAAGAGATCAAATACATGTTGGTTCTCACCAAGATTTAAGTAGATCATGCCAAACAGAATAGGTTACATTAGTTTGTTCTTGCACTAATGACTGTAATAGAAGAAAGGTCAGGTGTTTGTAGGTAAATGGCACGGTTTAGGAGAAAGAATCGGGGTTTCCCCGGTAATTCCAGTAATTTGAGTAATTGTTTTTTCTGTTATGGATGGGAATAAATTTATGATTGGACTATTGGAGATTTTTATTTGGTCATTTTAAGAAAATTTGGATTGGATTTGAAGGATTTTCTTCTTTCAAGTGCTTCATATATATTTAATATGAGACTATTTTCTACGTGATGTATTAATTTAACTCCTGAGATTTTGATGAATTTACGTTGTTTTTTTCATTTAAATAAATTGCAAAGTTGGTGAAAAAAAATTAAATACATAGTAATTCCGGATAACGCGATATTAATAGTATTCGACGTGACAAATCTTTTCACTGTTTCACTGTTAAAGTGGTTTATTAGTTTGATGATACCAGTTCTACTAATATTCTATTAACGAAAGATAATCGAATAACAAAATATTCTGAGCCGTTAGAGATAGCAAGCAATAGTGTATCATTAGATTTATCTGATGGTTATCAAATAATGAAATGTGAAAGCGTTTCGAGAACAGCACGTCGGCTGGTGACCCGGAACTAATCCACAACATTAGTCGAAATGGTCCCTATTCGTTTCAATAAAATAAAAAATGGAAATCAGTAGCTGTCCAAATTATGAAATTGTTTGAAGAGGATATTCAAGGTGATCTGCTGAAGTGGATTCACCACAAGGACATCTTCACATCGATGGTTCATGACGATGTGGAAAAATTCCACTATTTGCTTGGAGCCTTACTTGGAGAATCTGCCTGTCCAGGAGTAAACCAACAGCATGTCCATTCTGCCCAGTAAATCCATCTGTTGCCTCACTGTTTCAAGTTTAGCAATCTATCACAACTTGCATTCATCCAAAGCTTGAATTGTTGCCGAAACATCAAACGCACAAACATCAAACGCCGAAAACAACAAACGCATTCAGCGTCTGGTTGTAAGTACAAGTGGAGCTGCAGATTCTGTAAAGGTAAGCAAGCACCATAACCTTATCTACAGTGATGAAGCGAATACAACACAAAACTACGCTCTAGTCAACAAAGACTCCTTCCAGCATAACACAGCAGAAAAAATCATAGAATTTGGTTCCAGTCATAGTCCAATTTCTCCATCCACAAGGGCCATATTGCTAGGCACTACCCACCTTTATGTCATTGGCGAATAAGATCGTTTGATGTCACCCATTCCCTAGCAACTAAAAACGGTGGCGAAATAAACGGCTTTAACGGCCGCATTACTGGATTATTAGGAGGCTCCTCAGTATCCAGTCCATCTGGCTCTATATTTTGTAATACAAGACCGCTATACAGTCAGGACCAATTTTCAAAAGAGGCACTTGAGGTCGTAAATATCGTTCCTTTCTTGACCAACGTTTCTCTACCTGAACACTTCAAAAGTCAGCAAATTGTTCCAGTACCGACTTACTGACGACCACTGTCACACACTAGGTGCAATAAACATGCTAATAGGGATGGATCTATATCCTCTACTGATCAATGCTGCTCCCTATCAAGATGAGCTCTTCTTACAGCCCACGGTACTTGCACTCGTTTTGTTAGGTACAGTAAATGACAAACCCATTTCTCAAGACGATGCACTCTTCATCGAGTCTCATTGCAACATAAAAGCTGTAAAGAGTTCCCTCCACGTTGCATCTCAAAACAATCCTTTGGACTCTTCTTCGATTGTATGTTTTTCTATACAGCTCCATAACCACATCTTATGGCTGGCACAATGTACGTCGTAATAGGCTGAAATGAAACATAAACGACGGCGATCTCATCGTCATGATCGAAAATCGCTCATTAATTGGGCAATTGCAAATTTCCCAAGTAATCACCCGTATCTTGACCGGCTGGGTATGCTAGCCCCCAAAAGAATGCGTTGTTCGAATGGTGTACTATCGTACACCCTCAAGTAGAGTAGATGCCAGAGCTGTAGCAGCTCTCAAACCTTTGTTTAAGCCGAAAGACAATGGGGGATTCAAACGTCAAATTTTAAATGTATAATTGTATTGTTAAAATTAGATGTTGTTTTATCTGTTTGTTTGCTATTTTGATTGAAGTTACTCAATTCATTTTTTTATTCTTTGCCCTGCATAAAAAAATTTGTTCAGTTATTTAAAGATAGAAATCTTGTTAATTCAGTTTTCCATTCCTTTCTTTCATTATTCATACAATTCTCGATGTTATTATCAATGCATTATTTTATACATCTATTTTTATTCTCTACTTATATTTTGAGAATTTTACTTATATGAACATGAGATTACTCCTTCTTTTTCGTTTAAGTTTTACTAAACATGGGTTCTTAACACTATACAAACACAATCCAAATGTTTAGTCAGTCTTGACAAATTGACAAATATTCAGGCTCAATGTAGGTGGGCGGTATGTTCAGGGAGCATCCCTGAACAGCTGGAAAAATCAAGTGAGAAAAAAACCTGATTGCTTGAAAGAGAACCTTGGCATTTGAAAGAGAACGTAAATTTGTTTACTCGCAATTACTCAGTTACTCACCATGAGCGAGTAAAACTAAAGGAACTCACTGGCCCGCGGAAGTGAAGATGAGAAGGAAGAGAAAATACTGATGAACCAACGGAAATCCAAGACTTCATCAAAGTACCAAAATGCCCATTTAAGCAAGACTAAATTATATTTCATTAACTTACTAAAATATTGTATTATAATTTAGCCTTTCCAGAATTCATGTTACTTGTTCCAATAAACCTCATCAAACCAATTCGGTCCACTAAAATCATTCACAACCAAACACTAATCATTTAATGAACCAGGTCAATCATTTTAATTTATTTTAAAAATTATATATGACCGTCGCACATTGAATCACACACCAAATCGCTCCCTGGACACAAAAAATAGCACGTAATTTAATCATGTCACTCAATTAATAAGCTAAGTAAGGTCCTAAAAACGGCCTGTATAAACTCTGAAACCAGAGGCTCCCACAGTATCTGGCAATCTCATAAGCAAAGAAGATTTCAATTATTAAACTATTTTGCTAATTTCCGAAAGATTTCTGATTACCTAAAATGTTAAATTAGTTGTAAAGTATTTCATTTTGTTTCTGTAAGAACTATAAATAAGTTGCTAATACATTTGGATTTTTATCACTTGTATGGACACACTACATTAATGAAAAGGCAAAACGTTAATGAACAAATCTACAAATGTTAACGAATAAATGATACGGTCAGTAATAGTTGGTTTTATAAAGAAATGGTCCGTCTCTTCATACATACATATATATTTATATATATATGTATATATATATATATATATATATACTATATTGGGTCACTTTGTGATCGTTTGACTTTTGAAAGCCTTGACCGATTAAGGTATATTCTCATAACTAATTTATTATATGTGTATTTGATGGTTCATAGTTATGCTAGGATCTCATAGATAGCGTTGTAGTCAAGTTATAAACAAATTCTATATTTATAAGGTGGCACTATATCAGTATTGAACATTTTACATAAATCGACCGCGGGTACAAATACAACCTGCATTAACGCGACCATCGTTCCATCATCTTGCATTTGAATATGAACCAGATATAAAAATTATTCATCAAATTCTAAAATTATTACTAGTCGTAATTGAAACAATGAGATTTTTGCCATGCATTTAAATTTTAAAATGAAGCAGCTGAAATGTGTTATATATCTGTTGCTGGAATTAAAATAAAAGTTGTATTCCCTATCTGGATTAATTAACCGATGAAAAATGGATTAAAATCCATTGAATCTGGTCAGATTATTTACACGTTTTGATAAGCATGTCATTATTTCATGCAATAATGAGCCGCTGGAGAAGGTAAATAATTTCCTGGGCACGATTTTCAGCAGAGATGGGTGTGTTCTACTCCATCTGCACTACAATATTAGGGAAACAGGAGATAAAGAAAGAAACGAAAATAGCTTTACTTAAAACAGTATTTCTGCCTGCCATTCTATAAGGTGCGGAGAGCTGGACTGTCCTTGATAAACACGCGAGTAAAAGTAACGGCCATAGAAATAGAGTACTTGGTGAAACAAGAAGGGACTGCTGGAGAAATGAGAGAATAAGAGAGGAACTGAATTCAAGACCAGTAAAATAAATTATAAAGAACGCCAATTGAAATGGTTTGGCTATGTTTACAGGATGGACGATAACCAAAAGGCTAAATGGCTCTTGGAAGCAAAACCAGAGGGAAGCCGACCTAGAGGCAGACCCAGGATGATGTATCACAATTATCTGGAGAGGCTTGGACGAGCCAGAGGCAGCATGATGGTGGATATGAGAAGAAGGGCTAGAGACAGAGATCAGTGGACGAGATGGGCCGAGGCCGCTCCTCCACGGTGATGACACTAAGGAGGAGGTGAAAGAAGAAGAAGGAGAAAGCATTTCCCTTTCATCCAACATCTCTAAATACTCTTTACTCTACAAGTATTACTAATAATCTTTAAAAATATAAATGGGACTATTTCAGTTATTCATTTATTGAAATATATAACGATATATAAAGTTTAGACAGAAAATTGTAATTGTCAAGAAATGAAATTTACATTAAGACCATCTAATCCCGAGGTAAGCCAGGACGGGACGGCTGGTATATATATATATTATTGAATAAGATACGATAAAAGATATATTTATTTATATATATATATATATATATATATATATATATATATATATATATATATATATATATATATATATTAATATAATAAGATATGAATATAATAAATAAGATATTGGCAAAGGAAATAGAATAAAATAAAATTAGATAAGTAAAATTATAAAGATTTTGTAACATAAACACCATAATTGACCTCGATAAGCATTCTCATCGAGAAAAAAATATATCGAAAACATCACTGGAACCAGGACAAAATCATCACGAAAATTAATAGAATTTCAACCCTTTTACTCAGAAACGTTCAAGTATTCCACTTTAATTTGCTTAATATCAAAATTGTTTAGTCGAAAATACTTACTGCGAAAGTTTATCCGTTAGCAGCAAGCCGTAGTTCTTCGTGTTTGATAAACTGGTTATTTGTTTGAAAACAGTTATGCGTCCTTGTCCTTTCGATTTTATAAACAACGGAGAAAGGAGCAGAATAAGAAAAAAAAAATAATCTTGATTAGGCATTTAATTAGACAGTTAATTTAATTTAAATGTTTATATTTCGTTTTTTATCTCAAATCTTCAACAGCTTCTACCACGATATAGTAGTTAAGAAATGTGTGTTACGATATGACTTATATAATCTCATGAATGCTTAGATCCATGTTTCCTAGGTGAGTTATCAACTAATTGTACTCAAAAATACTTAAATAAATTAATATAAAAACGTTCAATAAGTTACATGAGTTTTGATGGAATATAGTACAATACGTTTAGAAAAAAGAAAAGTTTTACGACAACAATTTTCAATTCATTTAAAAAAATTCAAACAAAGATGGATTTTTGAATCTGGCCCAGATAAATAAATTAAGCTATTAGATCAGCGAAAGTAAATAGAACATGAGTGACGCTAATGAAGTGTAAAATTACCGAGTTTTTTATAGGATATATCGTCTAGTATAGGCCACTATGTATAGTATGGGTCATTCACTTTCAATTCAGTCAGCCAAAAATTAAAATGAAACCCCTGGTCTCAGATTTTTACATATATTTTTTTATAAGCTCCGTTTGCCATCCTCATTAATCCTGCAACATTACCAAGAACTGTAGAGGAAGTCAAGGCGCGATAGAGTAAATATATTCATTTTTTGAAATAAATTGCCACGAGATTCTCTCACGGGAATAATTAGGAGAAAAATAGTAGAAACAAATTGTATATATTTTAGGAAAAATCGGTAAGTAGCAACATGTTGAACAAAATTCATGAAGGTGCCAAAAAGTGTTGTTTTCGCGTTTAAGATGTGAAAAAAATTGTTAAATAAAAATAAAAAATAGTTCGTAGTAACGTTTAAAACTACAGAAAAATGAGCTTCAAACCTTCAAGGTTATTGCTTATCATAAAGAATTTTACAGCTTATTACTACAAAATACTATTCTGTATCCACTAAAGTGGTTTGTTTTTAGGACATTAATGCTATGTAGTGTAAGGACTAACATTTCAGTCACTATTTATGCTAATGCAAAAAAGTATATTTTCTTTTAGTTCTTAAGTGTTAGTGGTTTACCTCAAACTAATATTTTTTTCTGAGCTTTTTGTATTAAATGTTATTGTAACATTTTACATTTTTTCTTCAAAATATTTGTGACGGTTCTGCGCATGCGCTATTATAGTAGACGGCTCTCACAAAGTGGCAATTTTCAGTTGTGAAATATTAGAATTTTATAGTGAAAAACTGTGTTAACGGTAACAATAGTGCTACTATATATAGCAGTATATAAACAAGGTGAGTTATCACTTGTTTACTGACTTAATAAGTGATTGGTAGTGTAAACACGTAAGACGGAGATAGAACTGCAGCCATTATACAGACTTAGTCGCCAATGTGCATTGGACAGAGTTGGATTGAAGCTACTTCTATCTCTTTCTGTTTGCGTATACATATACGTATTTTTTTCCGATTCTTTTTTATTTTGCTATCCTCTCTGCATTTCCTCCACATAATTCAATATGAAATAAGATACTTATGTCGAGAAAAGCGTCAACCACTAAGAGATCAAGAAGTCTGAGGAATACCCTCCGAAATTCTCCGGTTAAGCAAAGGCAAGGTGCTCTAAACGAAATACGCTACCTACCAATCCTAGTAGCTCAATCGAAGAAATCGAGCTCCAACCTGAAACTTCAACAAAAATTATGACCGAAGAATCACTGGTGTAACACCCAACCCCTATCAGGTACTATCAACCGTAACAATTGAAAATATATAAACAACACAAATTCATACAGAAATCAAACCACCCCCCAATATTCATCAGGAATATTAAAAATTGTCAGCTATTGTGCCAACAACTTAGCAAAGTAGTGGGCAAAGGAAAATATGTGTGTCAAAGTCGTACCAACGACACAAAATTAATGCCTGACACCGATAAAACAAATTAATACTGTAATACCTGGTTTACACGAAAGATGACTTTCACACACCAGAAGGAGAACTGCGGGTGGTGATTAGAAAAGTGAATCCATCAACACCTTCAGAAGCTAAAAAAGATGAATTGACGGCCATTGGAAATACAAGCTACTCACAAGCTTTCTGGCATTCTTCCTTTCCGAGTTCAGATCCCTCATCACCCCACTTATCACATTAATAACATAAGCTGTATCCAACCTCATCCCTTCACCGAGAAATTTATAAATGTCCTCATTCAAATCCCTTTCTATTCTCCATAGAAATGCGAATGGCATTCGAGATAACATTGACGAACTAACAAACTTATTGCATGACAAAAACATCGACGGAAACCTAATAACCAAAATCCGACTAACCAACAAACGACTGTTTAACATACCTGACTACCATACTAATCGAATTTACCAACCTAATGGAACTGCACATGCTTGTACTGCTGTCATCATCCATCAATCTCTCTTCTATCACTTATTCTCCTTACTGACCCATAATTTTCTACAAACCACAGCTGTGACAATTCAAGCTTCGCTTTTCCTATAGAAGCATATTCCCAGCTTAAATACAAATTTCCGAATCCCGCTATAATTCCTTCTGTAATTCCTTAGAACACAATTTCCTCATAGATGCAGACCTAAATGCAAAACACCAGCAATGAAGAGAAAGAACCACAAATTCCGGCAGGCGAACATTGCTGTCTGCATTCTATTCCCATTGCAGCAATATGCTTCCGCGGAAACTCCTATATACTGGCCAACAGATCATAATCGTAATCCCGAACTCCTAGACTTTCTCATCCACAAAAGTCTAGGACCACTAAATTATTCTGCTTACCGACTCGATGACTTTTCCTGAGACCATAGTCCACTAGCCCTAATTCTTTCGTCTATTCCCAAATCACCTCCATTCTAATTTATCAGAGTTCCAGTAAACTAGAACCTTTTCCGCTAAATAATAACCGATAAAATATTTCTCAGAGTATACCTAAAAACTCCTCAAGACCTTGATGAAGCTGTAAACTCACAACACCTAACGCAAGCATGACCGTTATTAATGTCGTTTTCTTCGAGTAGGTAACAAGTTCCCAAGACATTTCTTGGTGTTCCGTGACAACATTAGAACTGTCAATGTCACTAGATAAAGCATTGGAAATGGACGGTTTCGACATTTTAATCGGAAAATCCACTTAATTTATATCAGTTTTTCCTGCTCCAGACTTGCTCAGCTCACAAATGGGCATGAAAACAAGTATTTTAAGAATTAATCTTAAAATACATCTTCACCTCTCGCCTCCCCAAAATACTGCAGGAAGAATCATTTGCCCTAAGACATTATAAACCTTATCCATTCTAAACGATGTTCTAGGACCCTCTGGCAAAGAACCAGGCATCCTGATGATCGGAAATTATATAACTATTATTCTTTTTATTATTATGAAAAAAATCATTTTTTCAAATGCCCTTAATGATAAGCATGGTACTTCCCGCAATAACCCCAGTGATGAGAGAATTTCCTTAACTTTAGCTTTATTTGTGGTAAAGAATCCGGCCCACCATTGTTTATTTTACAATGTAAGTAATTCACACAAAATAATAATCAAACATTTTTATTTAACGGTTAATGAAGACATACAGTTACTGATATATATATATATATATATATATATATATATATATATATATATATATATATATATATATATACGTATATATATAGAACAGCTCTATAATAACTATTTTTATCGACAGTAAACCTTTCTCGACTGATTTGTCTAAAACTGTAGTTTAAATAATACAAATGATTTTATTTTCAAACATATATTTAGTAACGTTGGAATTACACTCAACACTTCCCACCATTCAAGTTCAGTATTTGCACAGCATGTACTCGTTTTACTGAGATGAAAACTGTATAGATCAGCAGGAGCAAAAAAATAATTGAGACAAACTCTGGGATAATTTGAAGCTCTACTCGTATTTTACTGGTAAAAAAAATAATAATATAAAATACAGTAAAAAGTACCACTTTTCGAAATAATCAACCTGCTATTTCATCGCTTAAATATTGTGATGTTTAATTTAAGCATTCCTCTTATCAAACAGAATGGTTTCGCTGATTGTCATTCAAATCCTACTCTTAACTTACTATTACCATTAAAAATTAAAGCTAATATCAAAATATTGATATATTTATTTGTTTCTCGATTTAAGGATATAAAACCGTACCTAAGACGCAAACAAATTATTTATAGAAATTTCATCATGTAATTTTTTAAGGAATTAATAACCTTGATGTTTTGAGACTAATCTTATTTGATGTAATGACATTCCATACAGTGATAAATCAGCTTTGTTTTTAGTATTTTCAGTTGCTTCGATAGCGAAAGGAATGCTATGATGAAAGTTCGAGTCAGTTAAGAATTCAAGTAAAAGACAAAAACAAACTATAAATTTTTGACAAGAAGATCAAGAATAAGATAAAATTTTCACGATTTTATCTTATTTTTGACCGCTACAGAGACCATCTCCTTCCTGATATAATGTCATACGGTCAACTATCAATAGACAAAATATAATTTTTTTGTTATGTGAAAAAGTGTTTTTAGTATCTTTTAATTGAACTTAAATAACATATATGGATTAACCCCACAAAGCCAAATACTTTTGTTACAGGTTTGCTGAAGCCATTTGAGAAGGTATTCTTATTCATGTAGGACTCTTTATCTTTCTTTTTCATTTTATTTTTTGGAAGTTATACTTCTTTTGGAGCAGTGAGGATAAAATTTTTATTATTACGGAAGAGCAGAAATGCGAAACCATGATAGTCGCTAGTAATTGTCGCGGTAACTCCTACATGTAAACACCTCTTCATGTCACCTCTTCACCTTACATGTCGCACCTTATCTGCTAATCAACCTAACCTTGACCACTTATCAGTCGAACCTTAAACTACTTGTGAACAGATTTTTTTTTATTATATCTGAACTTGACATTGATTGTATGCAACATTTTGACGTTATTTAATTCTTGGAGGAGGAATAATAACTATATCATTTAATTGTTGTTGTTTTCTTTTTTAAGGTTAATTTTGTTTTACTTGAACGTATTTTTTAACCGAATCTTGGCAAATCAAACATATAAACGGCGTAATTTTGCTGGCTTGACTTCGCTTGTGTCCGGTCCGGTTATTGCGGGAAGCGTCATGTTTATTATTAACGGCATTTGAAAAAAACAATTTTTTTTGTTTTGTTTTTTGTATTTATTTCAAATCAATAAATCTCAAAACAAGACTGCAATCTTTCAATTGAGGCGCTCCGTACAAGAAAGGCGAATCCGCCGTACTATATTTTTTAATGAAGACAAGGAGGATTTGCCCTTCTTCAATGGAGCGCCTCATTTCCTTGAAGATATAGAACAATGTAAATAAAATTGTGTGAATAATATTATATCATAATCACTATTTTATACTTTTAATATTTTTTTCAAAAGTAGCCATCCTAGTTTTTATTTTATCAATAAGTATTGCCTGCTCAATAAATATCAGACTTATTTAAGTATAATTGAGATACTTCATCTTTGTATTATCGAAAACACCTTAAATACTAAAGGAAGCAGAGTAAAACTTTATATTACATATATATATATATATATCTTATATATACATTTTATATTATATAAAATATGCCTTACATTTTATTGGTAACATTGATTATAGAGAAACTAGTACCAAATATTGTCGGCGTAATACACACAGTGGATATAAACCGCACCTGTTTGCTATTTCGGTTAGATTTTTACTACTCTCATTTGACTAACTACTGGATCTCATTAGAATTCAAACTTCATAGTAAAGAAAAAAAATTGTTTCACTTTAGATTTAATAATAGCTAATAAGTAATGAGTTAAGTTGATAATTTAAAACAATATGATAGCTATTGAGTGAATCTCGTCTTTGTATCCTCAGTATTTTTCTTCTGATAATAAATAAAAACAATTTCCAAGCTTTCTAAACAGCCAAGTAGAAATTTTTAATTTCGCGTTTTCAACTTCAAGTTTGGCACAAATTTTCCCCGAAGTCAGGAAAAACAACGTATGTGTATGGATTTTATAATTTATTATTTAATTTAATAATTTTTAATTCATTTAATTTACAAATGGCTTTAATAGCTCCGAGTGTTAAATAATCTGCGTATTTCGCTGTCACGACCAAATCCGTTGTTCGAAATGTATATGATCCTTTTTTATATATTTTATTTACGCATTGACACGGATAGTGAATGGTAAATAAAATTATTAATTGTGAGGAGATTAAATTATTTTTTGAATGAAAATGAAATTTGATCAAGTCTGTAAAGGGCTATGGGATTATTTATGAATTGTCTTTGATACCTTTAGCTTGAATTCTGTACAATTCTGTCGATATTTAAAGAGGGCGATGTGAAAGAGGTTTATGCAAATACACGTTCTTATTCTGTAGATTTTCGTTGTGATTGGAACAGACGGATGCAAAATAAAATAAAAATCCCTAAATTGGTTCGCAAGGTCTACTGTTCACAGCATTACTAGTAAATATACGCCTTGGTTTTTTAGCTCTTGTTTAGATATGTAAATCAAGGTATACTCCATGGGAACCTAAATCACGTCCGATCTTTGAGACAAAAGATGTATCTTGTAAAAAAGAAATCCGGTTCCCTTGAAGATTGCAATCCACAATCCATTCATCAAGCCATTTTTACTTAACCACCTACCTAATAAGTGCTGTAACCGGTAAAAAATAAAAATAAAATAATAAAGTTCATCCAATGTCGTATTCTTGTTTCTAGTTACCCTTAGATCTGTCATAAAATATTGAAATGATTCTGATAAATGTCATTAAGAGTTTCAAGTAAAAACATTCCAGGATGTAAGGAAAGTGGGATCCGTTGTAGAACGATAACTTGAATAAACCAAGACCGATTTATGAAGTTGGTAGAAATAAATTGTTTTATAGTCTTCTACTAATGATTTATATAGTATGAAAAGTATACAAATTAAACGATCACCAATCAAAATAACAATAGTAATACTTAAACAATGAATATTATTTTATTTAGGATTCTATAGACGCATTGTTTATAAGTTAATCATGTGTACCTGTTCTTAGATGATAATGCATTTAATTGATTGAGGAGTGACTTAGATTCATCCACAATCACATTCATGATTCACTTTATGGCTGGGCAATAATGGTGAATACCTGAAACAGACCGCAACAAGGCATATTGGCTTAAAAGTTTAAGTTTAAGGCCGTAGTTGGATATAATATATTTGTTTCTCTTGTTTTATATGTATAACGTATTACGTAACCTGTTGTAATAGTTTTACGCAAGAAAAATGAACTGTCAGTTGAAGATCTCATTACCAAGGATTTGGAACATTCCAAAGAAAATTTTGATTTTATTGCAGTATTATATAAAGAAATGGAACACCAATGTAATTTAAAAACAAATATTTTCGTCGATATTTAATTATTTATACAATAGGTAAGACAACTATATTCTGTATGCTGCGGAAGAACTGAGAATTTTGTTATCAGGAAGAAAAAAAAGTATAATAATGTAAGAATTGTAAAAACAATAATAAGGCAAAGTATAAATTCGTATACTACACAGTAAAAATATAATAGAATCTGAAAATAAAACAATAGACAATTATATTCTATTCCTAAATAACAGTGCTGCCAGGCCAGATCTGTATTTTCCTCCTAAAACTCTCTAAATTTCTCCCTAAATTCACCAACTTTAACCCTAAACATCAAAATTTTCCAATTAAATCCATCCAACTTAAATCCTAAATATTTAATTCTTATTATTCTATTAGTGTAACCAAAATTACCCCCTACTATAAGACAAGAATAAATGATTAGAAAAGTAAAAAATATTCCTGAGGGTGAATAAAACCCTACATATAACGGGAAAAACCCCAATCTGGCACTACTCCTAAATACCTTAGGATATCACGGAAAGATGAAAATATTATGTAATAACTGCGTTTTTACTCCATTTTGTTGTAATCTTAATTAAATATTTATGAAGTGCAGGAGAAAATAAATGAAAAAATAAATAATGGTTTCACTCACTTATCCATAATGGAGAAAGATATTTTACAAAAAATACCATAAAAAAAAATAGTGTCACTAAACTTGTTCATTTTTACAACCTGCCTTCGTTACCTATGCCAAAGCACCTTGCATTCTTTTTAACTTCTTACAATTTAAATGCTTCAGAAAACAAGTAACTTTATCAGAAAATTGCAATTGTTTAGAGCATTAAAGAACTGTAAAATATTTTAGGAAAAAAAAATCCCAAGATGAGGAATTTAATTCTAACTCAATGCATTACAATAACTCGAATCAATAAAGAAATTATCCAAAGGTACTTGAAATTTCGGTATGAAAGACACTCGTTGCACTTGCAAAGCTATTGTTCGGTTCCTAAGGAACTTTAAATTTAAATCGAAAATTTCTTTGATCTTTCTGATTTACTTCTTCTCAACTCTGGAGATCCCACCATTCTTCGTTCCAGTTACTTTCAGATAGGCATTTCTCTTTGCAGTACAAACCTTCATAGAGCCATAGATTAGACTGTCGAATCTTTACAGTAGTGACTATAATCCAATTCTCATTAAATTTACACGCATAAGCCCTACATTTAATGTAAAGCCAAGCTGGTTGGTCTCTTTTTTCTTCCTTGGTTTCCCCACCACCAATTCCTCCAAACTAACTGAGTAAGCTATCACGATCTCTATCACACATGCGGCTAAAGCATCAATACCAATGATTAGGGGGGTGCCAAAAAGACCATGGTTCAATGGCACCTGTAAAAAAAGTACTTATAACCGCTGGAAAGCCTATGAAAAATTCCAAAGATGCATGGCGACATAAAATTTGATAAACACCGCATCATATCAGTAAATCGTTCAACCAAAGCAAGATTAAATTCAGGGTAAAAAATTCAAGTTATATTACCGCATCTACAACGTACAGCATACAACTTCGGTTCGGAAAATCACAACAAAAAAAAAACCTGCAACAGCCGTTATACCATATTAGTTAATGAAAAACTGTCGGACGATTCACTGACTATTTCTAATGAATTTGCCAATTTTTTCTCAGAAATTATAATCCTAGAAGATATACTACCAACACTGACCCTGCATAAATGGAATTTCAAAATATCAATGATGATAAGATAGTAAGACAATAAGGCCACAGTAATCTCAAAAAATACATTAATTTATATATCATCCAAATTTTCGTCCATTCAGGCATCATCAGGGTTTAGTACATTTTTGTTCAAACGATCTCGATGGTGTACATCTGAAACATATAATAATCATAAAAAGGACTTACCAGCCAGACACAAAGGGAACGTGGAACGTAAAAATCTTGAATTAATATATCATAACAGCACAAACACAAAAATCAAACACACCAAGAGATGACATTAATAATTATAAACATCGGTGTCCAGCGCAGACACCTCGTCCAACCAAACACATAACCTCCCTGAGAAGGAGAGGAGTTGCCAACCTTACAATTATTTCAACAATAACAAGTTCAAAAAATTAATGAAGATAGAACAATTTTCCACTAAACTATTAAAAAACAACAATTCATTAAAACATTGCAACAAAATCAATACTCATTTAAGAAGATTTAAAAATTACTCTTATTTAAAATTTTATAAAACTGAACAATCCAAAGCTAATAATAGGTGAAAAAAAAAACCTTTACTCAAACTCATCACATTTGATTTAGAATACAAATTGTTTCGGAGAAAAAATTATTTCAATATTTAGCTGTTTAGCTGTTTTAAAATTTACCGCATTATTTATGTTTTCAGAAATGTATAAAGCTTCAAAGTATTTTAATTTTTGATCTGCGTTTTCTCTATTTAAAATGACAGGATTCCCAAAGTCAAAACAATGCTTGAGTTCAAAAAAATGTTTTTCCAGGGCGATTTTTTGTTCTTTTGTAGTCGGTGTAAGTATTTTATGCTGCTAAAGTCCGTTATTTAGATTTTGAGTGGCCATGCCAATATAGGAATTTGGGCAAAGTAGACGATTCATTTTATAAATTAAATTAGAATTTAAGTTTAAGTTTGTATCTATTTTCTCTTACTCAGAATCCAACACATAGGTAACCCATTCATTTGTCGGATGAGTTTATTTTTATAAGTAAAACTGTGTATTACTATGAGTAGGCTAGTAATGAGTAACCTATTGAGATGGGTATGAAACATTTAAAGCCAAAACTACTAATAAAATATGTAGATGATATATTAATGATTTTGAATAAAAACAAAATTAATAGCGTCTTAAATACTCTTAATAAATTGGTAATTCCTCTCCTTCTCAAAGAGGTTATGTGTTTCGTTATTCTGGACGAGGTGTCAGCGCTGGGCACCAATTTTTATGTAATTATTAACTTCTTGTTTTCGATTTTTGTGTTTGTGCTGTTGTAATAGATTATTTCAAGGTTTTTACGTTCCCTTTGTGTTTGGCCGGTAAGTCCGTTTTATAATTATTATATGTTTCAGATGTACACCATCGCGATCGTTTGAAAAAATGTACTAATTCCTGATGACGCCTGGATGGTCGAACATGTGGGTGATATGTGAATTAAGGTTTATTTTTGAGACTACTGTGGTCATATTGTCTTACTATCGTATAAAGATAGATAGTATCTTTTCTTGAATACTGATTGACTTTAAATTAGTAATTCCGAAACTGAAAAAGCGAAGGGTTTTCTAACAGTCACCGCCCTATTTTTCTAACAAGATGGCTTTGAAAAATTAAAGAGCGGATGGTTAATAAGAGATTAATGTGGATTAAAGAAAAGAATGGCCTAAATCGACCTTTCCACCATAGATTTCGTAAAGGACGATCTGTAGATTGTTAGGTTGCACTAGAGACCGATGTATAATATGCGTTTGTCAACGAACAGCAAATGGTATGATGAAGGCATTCGACAGCATAAACTGTATAGCCATCCTTCGCAAGTTATCATTGGTGGGAAATAGAGGAATAATAAATCGTTTCATGAAGAAATTTCTTACCAATCACCATTTCAGATTTCGAGTTGGCTATGAACTATACCAAGATCATGAACAGATCAATGGTGTCCTTCAGGGTTGCCTCCTTAGTCCGACTCTATGAATCACTAGCGATAAATGATCTGGGAGGCTTTAAACCGTTACAATTCGCAGATGACCTGGCGATTGTTTTTTGGTCCGAGAACATATCTGTAGGTCTGAAAATTTCCGAAAAGAAAACCAAATGCCTCAGTTTTAGTCCATTCCCTTCCAAACTACTTCTAGGAAATTCATTGGTACCCTATACAAATCTTCGCAAACTTTTAGGTATTATATTTGTTCAAAAATTGAATTGGAAACCACAAGTCTCATCATTAAGGATATAAACTTAAATATTCTACGTTTTCTAAGTGGTACATATTTGGGTTCAGATAGATTCACCATGTTAAAATATTATTGGGCTTTGTGCTAAATTAGATTACGGACCTTTTAATTATGGCTCTGCCCGTCATCGAACCATACCTTAGCTTGATTCAATCCATCATGCCGAAATCCGGATTTAAACTGCATTCAGAGCCAGTCCCATCATTCTCAGTATATATTCGGAAACAGGTTTACTTCCCCTATTATATAGAACAAAAAAAAATTGCTATAAATTACATTTCCAAATTATTTTCATAGATAGACCATTCCACGCACAGACACATTTTTGTTATCACTTAAATAATTTTTACCTTCATTTTCAACAAAAAAAAAATTTAATTTCGTTTCAAACACTTGTGTGTATTTTTTCACAATTAATAAATTGAATTTTATGAAAATAAAAGAATTTTTATAAATAAAATGAGAATATCAAAATCATAAAACGTTTTCAGAGAAAAAAAACATTTTTCATTTTCATTATAACCTTGGAAATGAAAATTATTTTGTAGAACTTTTTGACTAGAAGTAAATTTCTTTTTTTTATACCAGCAATAAGTATGAACCATTAATAAAGTAAACAAGTAGTTTTATAAAGTGATATTATACAACAAAGTTCAATACCTACTTGGTTCAGAATCCCAACCTCTAATCGTCTGACAATCTTTGACGAATATCAAACTTTTCCTGAATTTCATATTATTTCTTAAAACACAAAATAAAATATTTAAAGAAGCGATCAATTTAATCTTATTACATTTATTAATATTTAAACACGTTAAAAGTGAATATACTGGATCTGAAGTGCTTACTGCCAACAACTAGGGAAGACAACAGGACTACCGACCAATTCTCGGTCGATAGACTCAAGTGAATAAAATGGTTCTCAGGAAATCGTCATTCATCGTAGAGCCCTAAACGTTTTGAGCTGAGGCCGTTTCGTAGGATAATATGAATGAAAACAAACTATTTCACAGTCAGAGTTGTGAATGGTTATAAATCAGATCCTGAAATTGCTTATGAGCAGAGATCAGAAACATTAATGCCGCTGTGTTATGATTATTTTATATAATAAAATAATTAAAGGAAGAATTTCTCTTCGCAATAACCTATATAGTATTTGATTCGTTTTTTAAAGAATTATAAATATAGGTTATTTATAAACTCCGCCAACTTTCCTGGTAGAGGGTCCCAAGATCCCAAGACCAGGTCCCAAGCCCTGGTCAAGGAGGAGGGGTTACCACCGCAGCCTGAATGGGTGCACTCTATCGGAGACAACACCGTCTCAGGTCAGTAGCAGCAATTTTCTATCTACGCAGTGAAGCAGTGGGAGAGCTGGCCAAACAGCTTTGAGGAAGCAGCCCTTCTATTTGGCTATGGGAGCAACGGGCTCATGACCCATTCTCCCGAAACACAACAACCAATGAAAAGTAATGAAAGAAATAGAGCCGTTCAGACTTTATGGCAACAGACACGGCGTGGAAAACGGATTACAAGATTAGGAACATGGAATGTTAAAGGCTTGAACGGGAAAAAAATGGAACTAGTGGAGGAGAAGAATAGAGCAAGAATAGAAATCGTAGGGATCACAGAAACTAAAAAGAAGGGCAAAGGAGAACAGCGAATAGGAGACCATATACTGGCTGTAAGCGGGTGTTAACCCAGTGGAACACGCAAAAAGTGGAGTGGCCTGCCTGCTTCACCAAGATCTGGCTCACTGCCTAAAGGACTGGAAGGCCATCAGTGAAAGACTCATGCGAGTGGAACTAGCCAGCGGAGACGTTCTGTACTCTCTATTTATCGCCTACGGACAAAATGAAAACGCATCTACCCAGGAAAAGGAAGCATTCTTCGAAGCAGTCCAACAAGAGGTAAACAACTTTAACGCAATTCTTATAATTATGGGGATCTAAATGGAAGAGTGGGCAAAGATAAGAAAAGGTGGAGAGGTGTGTTAGGACCAGACGGTGAATAATACACCAACAACAATGGTGAAAGAATCCTAAACTTATGCCTTGCAAATGATCTGCTCGTAGGAAACAGTTTTTTCCTAACAAATGCATCCTCAAATATACAAGAGAAGAACCAAGTAGAAACGAGAAATCCATCATTGATTACTTCTTAATGCCGAGGGAACAAAGAAAGTATTCAAGAGACATAAGGGTCAAAAGAGGATATGAGATAGGCAGTGACCACAGGTTGTTAATAATGGACAAAACCCTTAAAAACACCCAAAAAATTCCCGAGACACCAGACCGTACACCTAAATTTAAAATAAAATATTATAAATTAAGGGAAGAGACGGTGTCACAAGCATATCAGAATATGATCGAAGAGAAGGCAGACAGCGGAAGATACAATTGGGACAGTGATGACGTGGAAGAAAGCTGGATAGCGATAAAAAATATAAAAAATATTCCTTGAGGCTGCGGTAGAGGTGTGTGGGAAAAATAAACTTGGACAGAGAACTAAGAAAACCGGATGGTGGACTGAAGAAATCAAGAAAGAAGTCAAGCTGAAGAAAAATCTCTGGAAGCGATATTTACAAATAAAGACAGACGCGGCTTACTCCACCTATAAGGAACAAAGAAAGAAAGTAAAAGAGGCTGTAATAAATGCAAACCGAAAATCCTGGGATGATTTTGGAAAGAAGTTTGAAATGAACTACATGGAAAACCAGAAACTCTTCTATAGAAGCCCCAGGAGCATGAGAAAGCAGAAAGAACCCGTGCTGAAGTATAAAAAGGAAAAAAACGGAGTAGTCCTGAGTCGTCCAGAAAACATCATGAACAGGTGGGCTGAGGCCATATCACCTCGGATACAGAAACCTCCAGAGTGTCCATTACACCATCCTAGCATTTGCAGACGACATGGTAGTGTTTGGAAACAACTGTCGGAACCTGCAGTTCAACCTCCAAAATAGACTAAAATCCATAATTATGGAAATAAATGCTGAAAAAACACATTATATGATCGGTAGAAGGAGAAACCGTGGGGACAGGATCGTCAGGCTAAGTGGAAGACGTCTAGAACAAGTAGCGGACTTCAAATACCTGGGGACTCATCTCAACCAGCACGGATGGGCTGACGGAGACATTGGCGAAAGGACCAAGATAGCAGGCAGATGCTTCCAATCCCTCAAGACTGGCTTTCTGAACAAGAAAGAAGTCTCTAAAACAACTAAAAAAAGTAATATACAAGAATACGTTTCTTCCAATCCTGAAATACGCAAGTGAGTCTTCGACCCTCACTTCCAAGCACCAGAGACAGATCCAAGCAATGGAAATGCGCTACTTAAGGAAAATTGAGGGGAAAACAAAAAGAGACAGTGTGAGGAACTCCACAATAAGAACAAACCTGGACATAAGGCCTATAGAAGAAATAATAGAACAGAACCAGCTAAGATGGTTCGGACATGTCCTGCGGATGGCTGAAGACAGGCTAGCAAGAGTTACCCTCGAGGCTAAAGTGGAAGAGAAGCGACCACGTGGGAAACCCAGAAAGACCTGGCTGGAGGGAGTAAAGGAAGGTTTCAAGAAGAGAGGTATGGACTGGAGAAGAAGAAGACAGCTGGCTGAGGATAGGAATAATTGGATCAGGCTCTATCAGAAGGCGCCTCACACCGCTCAGCCGAAAACCATATATATATATATATAATGTATATATATATATATATATATATATATATATATATATATATATATATATATATATATATATATATATTAATAAATTTTTGATTTTTAAATAAAATATTTATAAAAATAAAACTTATTAGCATATTTAATAAAAAATATTAAAAATTAAGATAAGATTCACCCAAAATTTGCAAGAATGGTTAGATAATGAATAGAAGATGATATTTCATTCAGAAATACTAATTTGAATAGCGAGTAATATTTTTAGCTTCTTATCTATTATCTCTAAAATTGTTATTTCAATATTTCTTAGCGTCTTTTCATAGTAACTATAAATTTTGTACGAAATTTAATAGTGTACAAGATTGGCTATAATATATTTTGCTCTTAACTTCACTAAAAAATAGTTATTAAGTCGAAACCACTGACAAATCGACCTTTTTGTGTTTTTGTTTTGTGATTTTTGCAAATATTCACGGCCCCGTATCTTAGTAGCTATAACGAATATTCAACATGTTTTAAAACTGGCAGGAAATGTAATATTCTTTGGTATTGGGGATTACAATAGTTAGCCTAAAATGCACTGGAAGCGAATGATTGAGGAATAACTGGAAAACGTGCTTGCTCTAAGTGTTTTTTTCAAGATAGCGGAAAACGCATAAGGTGTCGGAGGTTGAAAACTTGGATTTTTCATGAGAGTGGTAAAACATACAACATACCTGAAAATCAAAATTACTCCACCTTTTGCAATCCAAAATTATATCTTCACTGAACAGAGGAAGGAAATATTTACAAACAAGTTTTCTATAGTATTTATTATATTTAGCTTGTTCAAAAGTTCGCAGAATCACGCAGCTAAATATTGTTTTGATCGCTCATCCATCTTCTTACTGACATATTCTTGGTAATTAATAAGGAACATGTAGGAACAAAACAGTTGTAGATCGAATCAAAGCCAAAATTTAAATGATTTCTAACTTTTCTGATTTTTATCTGGCACTTAAGTGGCAATATAAAATGTGAAAAAAATTATGTATTCTCATTCACTAATGATAAAAACATGGCCATACGTTTAAATATACATAGATTAATTACAAGGATTTTAGAATGAAAACAAAACATTTTAATTCATCGTGATTTCTCATCAATTTCCACAAATTGTGAAGCTTACATCAGGAATATAGGCATTGGTGATAGATATATTGTTTTAAAATTTGGGGAAAATACGCCTAGCACAATTATGTATTTAGGTGTAAATTTTTATTTGCCTAGAAAAAAGTTGAAAAAGGTATTGACCGTTTTCTTGTTGTTTCGTCCTGTTGTGTGCCGGTAGGACCTACTAAACTGTCCTCACTTGTCGGTTATCGATGTGGCTTTCCAAACGACATCGCTACCTAGATGCTTTGAAAATTTGAGTTCTTTTATAAATTACTTATTATTTCATTTCCTTTTCATCACTACCTATTTCATTTGTGACAGTTTTTAAAAACAAATAGTTCATTTGTATTCCGAAACCATCCCAAAACATAGTTTTGTTTTTTTTACTTAAGATGAAATTTCAGCCATTTATAGGTCATTTTTAAACATAATAAATAAAGGTTTATTAATAGTGTTATTTTGATTAGAAAATTAATATATTAAGGATTAATTTCTAAATTAAATTAATCGAATTTATTAATTAATGAGATAAAAAGAAACAAAAAAATATCTTTACTCGGTATAAAAATGGTAATAAACAATTTCATAAACAATATATTTAATATTACCTCGTCCCTTTTACGTCAGTGTATGTTAAACTGTTTTAGAATAATATTTCTTTTTTATAGCTGCTGATCTGAGTTACACTATATTTGGCCAGGATTTATGTGATTTTATATATTTCAGTCTTGGTGCGTCTGCTAGTTAGTTATTTGCTGCTATTTGAGTGAGGATTTTGACTCGAGGATTTTATTTTATTTTTATTATTTTTTATTTAGAGACTAGGCCCTAAATAAGTTTTCATATGATGTTTATGTAAATATTTTAAATAATTTTTTTATTTAATTCTCTTCTGTAAGTGTGAGAAAGTTTCTAAAATTTCGATCTTATTCTAGAATTGTTATGTTTATTAACATTCTTTTAACATCCACTACAAATATAAACTTTCGAAATCTCATTCTTTCTTTCTTTGTGGCCAATTATATTTCTATTATTTTCGTGTAGTTTAAAGAAAAAAAATAATCAGTAGAATAAAATATTTAAAATTTGTGTTATTCAGAATTTAATATTTGTTTCAATTATTGCATTCGATTTAATTAATCATTTCTTGCGGGTTTAGAGCTTTCAATAATTGATACTTTAATTAAAAATATTTTTTTTCTAGTGCTTCATTGATTATTGAAATCATATCATTAAAGTTTATAAATTATTGCAAAATACTTACCTAATCAATTAATTTGTTTTAATTGTTAAAGTTACTACAAGATGAGGTGATTTATTTGAATTTCATTACTGAGTTTAATATGATTTTCAAACTATCATTAAATAACTATGAAATTCTTTAAGATAATTGTGAACACTAATCCTTCCTTATAATTTTATTCAAACATTACATCGCGCCCAACATTTCGAGGTATTTTTGCCTCATCTTCAGGGTTACATTCATCTGTTAACAATATATATTGTATATAAAATAAAATAAAGTATTTCACAACTGTACATCAAAAAACAATCACTAATTTACAAATTTTATCTATTTAATCCTACCTTATACGTTCACATTTTATCTTTTAATAACATTTCTGTAAATATAAAAAAAATATATATAAAAATAAAATAAAAAATGTGAACTTGTAAGGTAGAATTAAATAGATACAATTTGTAAATTAATGAATTACGGGCCACTTCAGTCTAAGGCATCCGCCGGCCGGACGAAAAATGGGTAGCTTCATTTATCGTTCAGAAATGATGTCACACAGAAAGCTGGACCGGTTAACTGATCGTGTATGGGCTTCAGTGAATTAAAGCTTTTAAATTGTTAAAACTTCTCCCAAATAAATAAAGAATTAAATATTAATAATATTTCGTCTTTGAATGCATTAAAGAATATTTAGCTAAATTTATCTCGAAATCAGGATTTCAAAAACATGCTATTCATGTTATATTGCATAGCTATATTGCAAGATAGATGCTAGTAAATTTAGTTATTTGACTTATTGAGCATCATATAAGCCTCATGTACACAGAAGTCGATCTGGCGATCTTATAGTATAAAAGTTCGGGCACGCAGAACACGATCTGTAGCAGCGATCTGTGATCTCTGCCCGCGGCGAATTGGCGACCTAATATAAGATTATCTATTGCACTAAAGAAGTTACACAGAACGGGATCCATCTCAGCGATCAAGCTTAGATTTCGAAAGACAGCGATGAAATATAGGAGAATAAACGAAGGCACTCATAGAAAAAGTGAGAAAATAAGCGTATTTATTAGGAGTGGGACATCGATATCAATATTATAGAAATACCAAATAATATCGATATTTGGTTTTTGATAATATTAGAATAAAAAAAAAATAATATAAAATTATTATTAATTATAAACTAAAAAATTTCAAAACCGAAAGTTTGGAAATTCGCTAAAGTGACTGACAACAAATAATGATAAAGAACATTTTTAAAATATTATAATTAATGAAATAGACGTTTCAGGGTCCATACTACATCTTTAGGACATATTATTTTAGATATTGTATTATCGACATTTAGTTTCTGATCATAGTTTCGAAATCATTGATTAAACATTTTCAAAAGAATCAATTTAAAATAATTATAATTTGTAAATTTTCGGTTAACAAATTTCAAAACAAAACAAAATATTAGCATTTCCTGTGGTAAAAATGACTAATAACAAAAAAAATAATCAGAAAATTTTACAATATCATAACTAATGTAATTAACGTTTCGGGATCTATACTACATCTTTCAGAATATATTACTGCAATTAGCTATAGTAATATCGATATTTGGTATCCCATAATATCGCAATATCGATTTCATCCATAACACATTTTCAAAAGAATTTATTTAAAATCATTATAATTCGTAAATTTTCGGTTGAAAAATTTCAAAACCGAACAAAACAGTAGCATTTCCTCAGATGATTCGCTAAAATGACCAACACAAATTAATAAATAAGAACATTTTAAAAATATGGTAATTAAAGTTTCGGGTTTCGTATGTTTTCAAATTTTTTTCGTCCACTATAATTAAATTGCATCTGATAATAAACAAAACGGGAAAGAAACGCTCTGAGCAGTAATCGATTTTGAAATATTTTTTGTTTACCCTCAAATCTTTTTAAACCTTCTAAAACATTTAAGTCTTCCAAAAACAATCATTCACAAACAATCATTCCATAGCCAAAACTAGGAAACCATGACTGAAATATAAAATTACTCACCCAGTTACTGTAATTATCTTCGACATTTTTTTCCAATTGATCGACAAATCTCGATCTATTTGAGCGTTTGGAATAAATTTACGAAACCCGAGACTCGGACTAAAATCTCATGAGAGACTGAACTACATTCTTAAAAAGATAAACATTTAATAAAATGCCGTATACACTGATCCATCTTTATCAGTATCACGTATGTTGATAACTTTTTTAATCACCATGTAATGCCTTATTAAATTAGGAAGAAAGAAAAAAGTTTTGAGCAAGAGATTTATTAGCTCAAGTGTGATTGATAATCCATTGATGATAAACGCAACTTCTTCTAAACTAATAAAAAAAATTTAATTTACGTTTTGAAAATCTCTTCAATTAGAAACGTTTGTTGATTCAAGGTCTAACAAAATCTTGTTAGTTATGGTAACTGCAGTAAGGACGTCAACAAAGAATACAATTTCGAATGTGATTAATATTTCCTTTAAATTGGGAAAGTAATCAAACCTATCTGTTTTCGTTGTTTTTGTATTAGCTTGACTATCAGTAGGTATCTAACTTTTTTTTAAGCGAACGTTAAATGTTGTATTAAATGCGTTAAATCTGTCCGTTTGAAGGTATCAACCGATTTTTTGAGAGAATGGCTCAACCGATTTTCAAGTTTGATGGTTCAAATTATTCGTTGTGATCTCACGAAGGCTTTGAAAAATGTTCACGTAAATGTAAACGCCTTTTCAGTGAACGGTTGCACCTTATCTGCTTTTCAACCTAACCTTGCCTACTATCAGCGTTACTTAAGGAACTATTTTGATTATTTCTGAACTTGATATTGATAGTATGCAACGTTTTGACATTATTAAATTCTTGGAGAAGGACAAAAATATATATATATTTTTTAAATTTAATTTTCTTTTGCTTGACATTTTTTTCTAGTTCCCCTTACCTATTCATGAAATATATAGTAAGGGGAAGTATTGCGATCGTGAAAATTTTCGAATTCGAGTTTTCAACGGAAATGCACATTTTAACGTCCCTTGACTATTACGCATTTATGCCCGAAAACGCACTTACTGGACTAAAGCCTTTACTAAAATGAATAGTTTATTGATAAGATATTAATAACTGAAACCCGGTTAACCAGTAAACGACTGCTTAACATACCTGACTACCAAACTTATCGAACTGACCACCCCGATGGGAAAACAAATGCTGTCATCGGTCTCTCTCCCATCACTTATTCCTCCTGCCAGCCCATAATTTCCATCAAGCTACTGCCGTAAGAATTCCAACATCACTTTTTCCTATAACAATTGTTGCAGCATATTCCCCGCCTAAAGAACCTATTTCCGAATCACAATTCAATTCCTTCCTTAATTCCTTAGGACACCATTTCCTTAAAGGTGCAGACTTAAATGCAAAACACCAGCAATGGGGAGCCAGAACCACAAATACTCGTAGGCGAACATTGCTGTCTGCACTTAACTCCCATCGTAGCAACATCCTCTTCCCTGATTCTCCTACATACTGGCCAACCGATCCCAATCGTAATCCCGATCTCCTAGACTTTTTCATCCACAAAGGTGTAGGACTACTAAATTATTCAGTTTCCCGACTCGATGACCTTTCCTCAGACCACAGCCCTCTAATCCTGACTCTTTCCATATCGCCGATACCCAAATCACCACCACCTTCATTCATCAGAGGTCCATTAAACTGGAACCTCTTATGCCAAATAATAACAGAGTCAATAGACCTCAGAGTATCCCTAAAAACTCCTCAAGACCTTGGATGAAGCTATGAATTCCTACACCACCTTGATCCAGCAAGCAGTCTGGAATGCATTCTCACCTCCTCCTGCGCCAAAATACCACCAAAAGAATCCTTTACCTCAATATCTTAAAAATCTTATCCATTCCAAACGATGCTCTAGGACCCTCTGGCAAAGAACCAGGCATTCTGACGATCGGAAACTATACAACCATTATTCCAAATGAGTTAAAAAGAAATTATCCACCTATAGATCACAATCCTATAACTCCTACCTTTCCTCACTATCTGCTTCCGATAACTCTCTCTGAAAAGTAACAAAAAAATCCTAAAATACCAGTCTATTTCCCACCCTCTCCGACGCAACGATGGATCCTGGGCTTCGTCAGATGGGAACAGAGCAGAGGAATTTGCCAAGCATCTTTCCAACATATTCATTCCCCATCCTGAAATCCACCCCATCCATACAGCTAAAGTCAAGGAATTCCTCTCTTCACCGATTCCTCTCTCTTTACCTCCAAAAGCTGACAGCCCCTCTGAGGTCAAATTACTCATAAATAACCTTAAACCCCGAAAATCCCCTGAATATGATCTCCTCACTTCCCGGATCCTTCGTCAACTTCCCCCAAAAGCGGTTATACTCCTTACCTACCTGTACAATTGTATCCTTCGCACAACCCACTTTCCTCTGATGTGGAAACGGTCCACAATTATCCTTTTCCATAAACCAGGAAAACCTATCAATAATAGCTCATCCTATAGGCCAATAAGTTTGCTCCCGATTCTTTCAAAAATTTTTGAAAAAATCCTTCTAAAACGCATCCTTCCAATACTCGAATCCCAAAAAATTCCTTCACACCAGTTTGGATTTCGCTCAGGACATTCTACTGTTCAACAAGGCCTTCGCGTTGTTGACCATATATCCTTTGCACTTGAAAGCAAGCAAGATTGTACTGGCGCCTTTCTGGACATAGCTCAAGCTTTTGACCGGGTGTGGCACGATAGCTTGCTTTTCAAACTCAAAATCCAATTACCCCAATTCTTATATCTAATCCTTCGATCCGACCTCTCTAACCGTTCCTTCAGAGTTCGCTGTGGTGCTGAATTTTCCAACTATTATCCAATCGAAGCCGGTGTTCCACAAGGAAGCGTCTTAGTTCCAGTCCTCTACATTTTCTTTACCGCTGACCTTCCTACAAATCCCGGATACTTTTCTGGCAACATTTGCCGATGATACCGCTATCCTATCATCCCATTCCAATCCTGAAATGGCATCCTTAAACCTGCAAAGGCATCTCCTCCTGATCGAACAGTGGCGCAGCAATTGGCGCATCAAGGTCAATGAATCAAAATGTAAGCATGTCCCATTCACCCTTCGACGTAGATCCTGTCCGCCAGTCCATTTTAATTCCACACCACTTCCCATTTCAGACACAGTCCGGTATCTTTGCTTCTTTCTTGACAAAAGACTAACATGGAACCCTCATACTAGACTTAAAAGACTTAATCAACGATTTG
Organism: Rhaphigaster nebulosa; assembly: GCA_948150685.1. Lineage (NCBI taxonomy): Eukaryota > Metazoa > Arthropoda > Insecta > Hemiptera > Pentatomidae > Rhaphigaster > Rhaphigaster nebulosa. Next base: position 131,262,953 of record OX411308.1, read on the forward strand.
GCTAGTTATACAGACTATTGAACAGAACATCTCATCTATCAACAGACAAGAAGCTGCTAATCTACAAGACCATTCTGAAACCTATTTGGACCTATGGACTAGAACTGTGGGGGACAGCTAAACTTTCGAACATCAAACGTATCCAATCCTTCCAGTCTAAAGTCCTCCGTACAATAGTCAATGCCCCATATTGTGTTTCAAACAAGACCTTACACCATGACCTTAAAATCCCGTATATTCTTGACATAATTCCATACAAATCCTCCACATTTCATCAGAACCTTACTCATAATCCTAATCCCTTAGCACAATCCCTTTCCAGCACCAACCATCCCTATAACGCTCCTCGAAGGTTGAAACGGCAGTGGCCTCGAGACCTTTTGTAAATGTGCTATTGGAGTTCTGGCAATGGCCAGCTTCTCCACTCACGTCCTGAGCGTCTCTGGCTCTAGTGCCCTCACTCAGTCTCCACTGGACTTTAATACCAGTGACGCAACTGGGTGAGAAGCGCTGGGACCTCCTGGAGCCCGGCTTTGCCATTCACATGTGGGGCAGAGCTTGGTTCGGAGTTCTCTGGGCAGATTATAAATATTGTATATAGGTATGAATGTGTTTAAGATGACTTATTTTATTTTTACTTAACTTAATTTTTCTTTTTTTGGTTGTTTACTTCTTTTGTTATTATTTAAATTGTTTATCTATTCATTTTTACTAGTAATGCACATTTTTTTTTCTTTTTATATGATATTTATTATTTTTATTTTATTTCCTTGTTTTTTTTCTTTCTTTTATCTTGTACATATGGTATGAATGGATTCTCATAGCCCTAATACCTATTACCCTTGAGTGGGGCAGCTTGTATTATTTTTAAAATAAAAAAAAAAAAAAAAAGATTAGATAAGTCATAGAATTGATACTAAAACGCCAGAAACGATTAAGAATAAGTGGGAACTGGGTTTATGACTTGGTTGTGGAGAAGGGAAGGAGGTTGAATTAGAGGAAAGCATTGAACAAGCATGATATTAAAATAGAAAATGAAATAAATATTTCATTTACTTAATGAACTCATGAATTATTAAGATTACTGGAAAAATTATAATGTCTATGATGAAAAAATTAGAGGTATTTATAATTTTAAGTTCATAAGTGATTACGGTATACAGTAAAATGACCAGACGTCCCACATTATCCCCCACTGAACAACAAAATTTGATATGTATTGATGGATTCTTTGTAAAAATGTCTGATATAAACGACGATGAAAAGTCTACCATTCCCAGGAGGTGCATAGGCTTAAGATGGCCGATTTTTCAAAATGCCGCCATATATTTTTAGGTTCCTAGCCAATAAGTCCCAAAGTCTTAAAATATGTACACTAGTAAAATTTAAAAAATTAATTTGCTCAAATTTTTAGTATATAACAAGTATTCGTAGTTACATTTTATTAGGAAAAAAATAGTTCTTAAAAAATTATATTATTTATTTATACAAAGTGCAGATGATTAAAATACTTCAGGTGCCGATTTTGCACTTCAAGAGCAACAAAAAAGTTCATATGTTCCATGGTCCGATTCTCCATAGGAAAGCAGGAAATTAAAGTTTTGGTTAATTATTTAAAATAACGAACATTTGTAATCGAAGAGTAAAAAAAAATCTTAACCCCTTATCAAAATTTGATGTTTTTCTTTTCAAGATACGTAGAAACCAAATATTGAATAAAATAGAAAAAAAACGTCCGTCCACCATCGGTCTCTTGGACCGATTATCTTGAGATTTGGCCGAATATAGATGTTTTAATTTCATGTATCTTGTTCTATCTTGGTTTTCCATGAAAAAAAGGAATATTTTCTTATTCATTTTTTTTTTTTTTTTTTTTTTGCGCCTGTCCCTGCGCCACTCCATCATAAAATATCTGATCACTCACTATATTATAGAAAAAACGTTAGGTTTCTATTTTTGAATGAATGGCAAGCCAAAATTAGTAGCCTCAGCCAGTGATTAAGAATCTAAACACGTTGGCCACATGGCATCGTTACATGAATAAATCATGCATTATAGTGTAAATTTTTGAGAACGATGTTAACCTAATGAGGCATTCGGAGATCCTCTAATCTGTTCACGTTAAGGCACAAAGTATTACTGACTGCTCGTTTTAAAAGCTTAAGATAATTTATTTTTGTGAATAATTTGATTTTTTATAAATTTTAGTAAGTATAATGATATGATTTTCATTTTAAATTGGAGAGCACTTTCAAAAGACATGGTCGTTTTGTATTTTTTTTTCTTATTTTCCTCCAAAGTAAAGGAAGAAATGTTTTAATTTTTTGTACTTCTGCTATATTAAAAGAAAAAATAGAGTAATATTACTAGAAGATTAAATTTAAATATGTTTTTGTGGACATTACGTATTAACCGCCGTTCATATATAAAAAAAGGAGAAGAAAAAAAAAATAATGGATTTTTTAAATAATTAATTTTTAGGTAATTTAACCTAATACTATAAAAAGAAAAAATAGGATTGCGCTGTATGATTGTATTTTTTAAAAATCATCTTATAGTAGTATCGACAATTGTGGAACTTATAAATACATTTCACATACTAAAAGAGAGGAGCAATATCATCCTGGTGAGCAATCTTCAAATAAATATTAAGATGGTTGTTCAGTCTGATACTAGTCAAGGTGAAAATACAATGAAAAACAGCCAAATAAACATGAGTGGAGTAAAGGAGAGCGCGCCTCTCCCTAAAAATATTGATACAAAAAATTAATTTAAGTTAAATAAAAAAAGGTGGGATTAGAGCCTATTTTTACTTCCAAACACGAACTTAATTTTCAAATTAATTAATCTGTGTACTAAGTATTAGTTTTTAGTTGATCGATATCGATATGTCGCAGTAACTACTGATCCAATTACTAAGTGTCTATTTTACCTATGATGTGACACATACAAGACGAGACCTCAACAACAATGAAAGACATTATACTACTTTATTACCGCAGCTTTTGCACATTCTGGATCCTTCTTCTAGTTTTCTGAATGCACAAAGAGAAGCTGCAAGCCGTAGAAGACAAGCGGCATCAGCTACTCCTATAGGCTACAGACTGTATTACCTATCCCAGTGGTATAGCCCAGTCAATATAGACATTAAAAAGGCCCGATCTCGCAAAAGGTTTAGTAGTTCTAATTTTTTCAATGTTGCTTGGACCTAAGCCCGTAGTAAAAAAATAAATTTGCTACTTTGAGAGACACTTAGTAGTAAAAAAACAAGGAGATTTTGGCACTATTTTCAGTTATACATCTATGTTACACTATCATCAGCTACATCAAAACTCACTTTGATAGCAACGTCTCGGTTGCTTTCGATAGTTATCCAAAGGATTCCGTTTATTAGAGCACCATAAGTGCTGAACGACTCCCCGAAGCTGTGCTATGATATAATTTTCGAGGAATCCACCATCTTCGAACTACCTCTGAATAATGTATTGACCAATGAGAAAAACAAGAGGCGCCTCATAACATTTCTTTACGGTTTATTTGAGAAGCGGGACATTGTAATGAAAGTTGCCGAAAGAGACGCTGATCGGAACTTCGTTGATATGTCATTATCCAAAAGTTCAACCGTGAGATTGTAATGGAAGAAGATGTCGATCTCCTCAATGTTTTAGGCTCAGGTCTTACTAACATTTACTTCCAGAAGAGTAGCAGAGTTGAAGCTAGCCATTACTCTAACTCCTCTTTCAGTGAACGATCACCTGTGGTAATCCTTTTCATTCATGCGTTTAACGGTTATGACCATACTTCGGGTCCTTTTGGACAAGGTGAAACCAAGTTGACTAATATATTAAACGAAAATCCCCAAATTATGGAACTTTTCCTGCAATCAGAATCAAGTAAGGAGGCCATAGCAAATGTTGGGGAGAAGTGTTTTGTAGTTTTGTTTGGGGGTGATTTCTACAGCCACCTTGAAATGCCTCTGCTATCAGCTGTTCGAAAAATCTGGAGCTACTCCAGTATTAATCTTTCGCTCTTTAGTGGCGGTATGCGCTGCATTCGGATTTGAATACAGAAAAATTATAAAAAAAACTTTGTGACTTGTTAGTATTGTGTATGTGTGGTTTTCATATATATATATATATATATATATATATATATATATATATATATATATATATAAATTGTTTTTTCAGCATGTGTAGAAATCAAGTCGATGAAAAGGAACAGCCTTTTGCATATAAAACCGCTCTCAGATTGAAAGTAATATGATGATCTGTCGTCGCCTTCTCTTTTTCTTCTCTTTGATCATTGATCCTAATAAATCTTAATTATGATATAACTCATGGAGGCACGTAGGAGAGGGGCATGAGGAGACCTTTTTCTTTCTCCGAAAAATCAATATAGAAATTATTATATTGTGAAATAGAGAAAGAAAAAAAAAATTAAGTTTGAGAAAAATAAGAGGGAAGCCTATTTTTACTTCAAAGCTCGAACTAAATTTTTAAAATTGATCAATCTAATGGTTTTCGGATCATTTATCTTAGTAGAGTTTTAGGATCTTGCGATGTCTTTTGAAAACTTCGAATTATAATCGAAGCCTTAGCTTCAACTAGAACAGACCGATTGCATCATTACAACAATTTTAACGAATAGAAATATTACACGTTAAATGAAATTTTTATCCCGGCAGACGCGATATCCTCAGGGTATCATACAGCTGTCACATGATCTTCTACATCATTGGCCGACGAGTGCTCAATCACGATAATGAAAAAGGTAGCCTGACAGAGTTAAATTAAAACATGTCAGATTTTAAAAAAAATTCTTAGAAAGAGATATATTATAATGAGCTAAACTCTGCTTCTGAAAGATTCAAAACCTTGAAAATTCTCTTCCGATTATGAAAAATATAACGAGATGAATTCTGCAACCAGAAATCCTTAAAATACCGATTTTATGAAATGTCTTGAAAGGGGCGACATTTGAGCTAAATCTTCTGCTCTAAAAATCTTCATTACACGCCAATCAACTCCAATTTTCACCAAGTCGGTTTTTTGCCAATTTTCTTGTGAAGAGCGAAATTATAACCAGCCAAATTCTGCTCCACAAAGCCAAAACTTTCGTGGGATTTTAAATATATAAGATATTTTTTTCTTGAAACGGTTGAAATTCTAAAGAGCTCTAGAAATCATCAAAACACATACTCTCCTACATAGATGTGACCTCAACCGACACAAAAACGAGAATATATAAAAGTACATGAATCCTAAAACAAAAACTAGTACGGCTTTGTCAAACCATGTCAACAATTTTAGACATGAAATAGATTTTGATAATGTAAAAATATACAAATCTAATTCTCGGAAAAAGCGTAAGATATTAGAACCAATATATATTCCAATAAATCAAGATAAAGTACCCTTACCTTCGAGTAATGTAAGGACTTGTTTATATAAATATATATATATATATATATATATATATATATATATATATATATATATATTGTTCCTTCATGTATGTGAAAGAGATTTTAAATAAACGGAGGATAAGAAAGAAAAAGATAAAGTACCCAATTCCAAACACAAAAGTGCTCATATACTGCAATACTACTCACACATAACTGGTAATAATAAATTCTTAATAACTGATGAATAAAATAAATTAAAAAAATTGCAGTTACATACGTTAATGGAGTAGTTTTACTGTGACATTCGAATACGCAATATAGTCTGCCCTGATAATCGGTATGATAGCTCAGGAATTGGAAAGTTCTCTTTTACCAGGATTGTGAGTTACATAAATGAATAAGAATGATAGCAGCAATAACATAAGTAGTCTATAAAATATTGCGATGCGATATAATGTAAATAAATTATATTACTTTATAAATTTTATTCATAGCCAATTCGGGAAAGAAAAAATGTTTTAGGCGATGAACACATGTTCTAACAAACATTCAGCATCAATCAATTGAAAAGTATGAGATTTTTGTATTAATATAAATGACAAAAATATATAATTATACTTGGATAATATTGTATTTAATTTGTATTCACATAAAATATTAATTATTTTATTTTAATGGTTATATTTTAATAGGGATTAATATGGTGGTGGACACTGAATGCTTCCCCTGTTACTATAATTAAAAAAAGATGATTTGTGGCTGTTAAAGGTATCTTACCTTATTAATAAAGAAAATTTTCTTGAAACCAGTGAAACTATAATGAGTGGAATTCTGCTCTAAAAAGCCGCAACACACTCAAATTTGCATCCGATACTCATATATTGTCTTGAATAAAGGTGAAATTACGTAAATTATCATAATTTCAGATATGCCAGCTATTTTCATAGGATCAGAGCTTTGAACCCCAAGTATTGCTTATTTTTCTTAGTCATTTTATAGATTTCTTTAATTCCTATTTAAAAAAATTATCCAGAGTGGAAGATTTTAAAAATGGTGCCTTTGCTAATGTATTGTTTCTGTAAGACAATAAATGACGGCCAATTTCATGAAACAATAACCTTAAATTTAAATAACATTCGTGGATAAATTGTCAACTGTTTATAACAATACGATTTATATTTTATTATAATACTTGATTTTTTTTCAAAAGTGCCAACAGAATATAAACTGGACTTTCAACGTCTTTTAGAATGCCTCGAAGACTCCTTTTCATTTCTAAATTCCTACCTATTGTGAATTGTGGCGTATTGTGAGAGACACCTCATTACAGAGGATAAAAACAGAATTATTCCACTCAAACAACCGAAAGTTACAGACTTCATCACACGGAGGAATATCAATTTATCAGTACGTCCAAAACACGACGAACCCACTTTTCATGACACTGATCCCAACAGGACAGCCACAGAGATGGCAAAAAACATGTAAAAAAAACTCCGACTAGAGTGAGGAAAACAAACTAACTGGACCGAAACAAGATATTAAGTAACTCCCATCACTGGAGAAACATTCCAATTCTCTAAATTCCTTCAAATATTCACTCCTCACAACTCCCTTGCATCCTTCTAAAAAAATTCGCTCCAGTTTCCCTACATTTGTACTTTATATACATTTTTTTTGTTTCTGTTATATTATTGTCATTTAGTTATACTTGCAGTACAATTTGTGGCTTTAAGCCCTAAATTGTGTTATATATTTATTCATTATTTTTTTATTCAGATAACTAATCAAATTTATTGTCCATTTATTTGAACATAATATTTTAATCCATTACAATAACGTCCGTTATACGAGCATACATCAACAATTTTTTTTTTAATTTTGAAGTGTGCTGAACACAAATCTCAAGTCTATAAGGCCTAATAATATCAGGTGAATATTTATGTGTATTTGTTTTCAATTAAAAAAAAAAAAAAATTGTTTGGATACTTTTGGGTTTCTATTTCTATTGCGTAAAATAATCTAATAATAATGTTAAAAATTGCATGATTTGAAAGTTATTACGATGTATTTCAACAAGAAAAACTGCGTGATTATTTTTTTTTATGGATTTAGGAATTGATGATTTTTAAGCCTGAAACAGCGTAACACATAGCTGTTTAGTTTAAATTTTTATTTCCAAATTAGTATTTTAAAATTATGCATATTATAAGACAGGGTGAATTCTACAACTAATTCGCTACAATTCAGCGTTTAGAGAAAACTAGATATTCGATCTTTCATAGTTGTAAAATGTAATTTTTTCCTGATGATCAACTTATCTATTCTTGAAAAGGATACACCCTGTGAATCTTCTACAACAGTTATCTATTGTACATTGTGATCCTAACCTAATGGACTGTGCAATTATCCATGCTTTACAAAATTGTTGTTACCTAATTGTGGAACATACAAACCCCACGATATATGCATCATAAAGTATCAAATACAATGGAACGAATTAAAACTCACATTTGACTATCAATCAGGCTAATCGATAAATTCAACATCTTGCAAGGTTTTCACCTTCTGTATCAACGCCCTGTACTTTGCCTACTATCCGATCAATCGTCGAGGCATTTAAGTTGGTACGTATGCATTAGCAATGACGAGGGTTATCTTATCAGTATGACACCATTCAGGGAATGGAAAGAAAGTCAATAGACTGACGAAAAATGTTTTTAATATTGCTCTCTCAGTCCTCGCTAAGTCGTAACTAATATTTTTTTGTCTAGTACATATTGACATTTAGGATCGTCACCCGTTAATGGCAATAACTCATCGGGCAAACCTTTGCAGTCATGATTTGTGTGCCAAAAAGTGTGTCAAAGGTGTGTGCTAGAAAACAATGCAACCTTCCGATAAGAACAAGTGAGAAAAAGGCTTAAATCTCTCGTTTGATAAGAGATTTAAGTTAGTCTGGTTGTTCTTAAACGTGGTTCCTAATTGGTACTAAAGCTTATTTATTATATAGGATTTACTCATTTTATTACATCCATAAATTATAATAATAATAATTCACGATTAATATAATTAATAAACTTTGGATTTTGGCACTGGGAGCTCACGATTTCGAATACTAATATAATAATAATTATGGATTGATAAATTGGTAAACCTTTGGAATTGCTACTAACGGCCGTTAAGAGGTCTAGATTTTCAGACCAGACTATACTTTCACCCACTGCGCATGCGCAATTAAATCCTCAAACCGACGGATCCTTCTCAGTTCGAACGCTGGTGTAGGTTTAGGTCAGACTTCCAGCCTTTTTACGAAAGAGTATTGCAATATTAAGAAGACTCTCTACAGAGGAAAAAGGTTAATTTGATCCATGACCAACTCATTCGGGTTATGCTATTAACAATTTCGATCTAAGGACCAAATCAGGAACTGCGAACCATCATACGCCAGGGAGCGGAAGAATGGTAAGCCAGATAATAAACGATTAATGATGTAGTAATGATAAACGATTGCTGACAACAAGTGGCGCATTCGGATTCGTTGAAGCTCAACGCCGCCTTATCTATCATTAGAAAATGAATGCAATTTTCTAAAACTTCATGGACGAAAATCTATTGATCCTTAATTTTACACATAATTGGTAAAATTTTTTCACCACTTGGACTAAACTTCCCAGATCCGAAGCTAATAGAACGTTGAAGAGATTGGCCATGATATTTAAACTTAAAGATGGTGTTGGAAAGAATGCGGTGAGGGCAAGAGATCTATTCGGTAAAAGACGGAAGTCTGACCTAACTCTTGACACATGACCTAACACCTGACTATTCCAAGTGAAAAGGAATCATCAGTTTGAGTATTTAATTGGGCATGCGCAGTGTATGAGAGTATAGTCTGGTCTAAGAATCTAGACCTCTTCAAGGTCGTTAGCAGCGATAGGTTTACCGATAAATTATTTGCCACTTCTATAATTTTCTTTTTATTGAAAACTAGTTTCGAAAGTTACATATTCATCTTCATTTCTAAAAACACACAAAATCTCCAAAATAAACAATTCAAAATGCAGTTTGGTATTATTATACATATTAAATTAAATGTAATATAAATAATAATACATTGTAACAAATGTGATATATCACTCCTTTTATAGAAGTGGCAAATAATTCATCAACTCCTAATTAGATTGATTCTTCTATAACATCATGTGGACGTCAACTGATAATAATAATTATATCATAAAATTATATTTTGGACGAGATCATATAGAATGTATTATTTGATAGGGCTTAAACACGCCCGTGAAGAAAAATGAGGGAATTTTCACAATATGTTCGTAAAGACTTAGAGACGTTCGTAAACTTTTATTAGAGACTGAATTTTTATGCAGTTAAAACCCCTAATAAATAAAGCTGGATATGATAAAATCTTTCTATATATTTTATAAACCAATAGGAACAAAAGAACAACCAAATCTGGATTTTTTTTTCCTGAATAATATATATGTATATATAATTGGCATTTCAGGTATGATAGAGATCAGTACCTACTTTTTACCTGTAATTCACTAGTATTTAACCCAAGATCTCTTAGCCAGCTTCTGCACCTTGCACCTTTCTTCTGGTGAACTCAAGTGTATTTGTCGTCGCCATGCCCTGTGAATTAATTCCTGAGGCACTGCGATATCCTGGTCAGGTGCAAATAAAAGATTTTCGGATTCACAATCAATCGTTAAAGGCCTGGAAATGAACTATAGTTAGCTGGACGCGCACCTTGGCAGTTTTTACAATTGTTGCATTAACAATATTATTGCAGATTGCTCTGAGTATATTATGCACAAAGTGGGCTTACACCGGAGAACTTGGCTAATAAAACGAGTTATCAATAAGTTACTATCTGAAAAATGTCAACAACTTTTACCAACAACATTCGATAATAAACTTTGATTTCATTCACAACAATTCTTTGAAAATGTTAATAACATATTTGTTTATAATTTTTCTTATAACATTTGCTATTAACATTGTTACTTTCTCTCAGTATCAAGCTAATAACACTGTGAATACTATTGTCTTTAACATAAATTTTGTGATCGCTCTGGGATAAATTGTAGTAAAAATAATACAATATCTTATGTGTATCGGTTTGTACTAATAATCGCGCATATGATTTGTCACCTCCATGAGAATTAAGCGGTTTGAAAGTGCGTAAGCATTTTAAGGAGATTCTCAACAATAATTATAAAATAATTCTATAATAAAAATAAATAATAATAAAAAATAATAATAATTAAAAAATAAAATAAAAATAATTTTATTTTAATACACCATTTTATTTAGTTTAATAAATACATTTAGAGGCTTTACCACTAATGCTAAAAAAATAAAAGTTTTTAAAAATCGAATATCTTGGTAGCATTAAAGAACCGAAAATCGTAGTGCGAATTTTGACACAAAAACAACATAAAAAGAATAATTTTTATGAATGAAAGAATGTAATGATCGTGCAATACCTGATAATGTTTCTGTAGTAACTGATCGATTGCTGGATAGTGTCCTCAGATACTTAATTTCCATTCTCTTCCTATTTGATTGCCCAGCAATCAATCAGTGACTACAGAAAAATAATTCTCAAGTATTGCACGACCCTTACATTCTTTAGCAACTCTCATTACTAACGTTTTAATGGTTCATGAAAACAATTCGCACTAAGGAATTTCAGATAAGAATATATCGGATGTTTACAATGCGTTTGAATTATCACACACTCCAAAATTAATTGAATAACTCCAAATAAATTTGAATTACTCTCCAATATGGGTGCATAATACACATAGATGTATACTAGCGTAGACAAAGATCATATATCATTTCTTTGAATCCTAACTACCGCAATTAATTTTATTTAATAATGCTCCTACATAACAATGCCCCAAAACATTAGAATCCTTAATGTTATAGTCCTAAACAAAATATTAATATTTTTCGAATTTTATAAAAAGTTTTATATGTCAACTGAAAATTATAGCAATCTTACTTCTAAAATTGGTAATTTTATAATTCAATATTAATACATTACTAACGTTTCGGGATATTAATTATCGGAACTAAAATTAATTTAAATAAACTATTGTCAAATAAAAACAACCGAAAAGAAAGGATATATGAAGGTATGCAAATATAAAGAAGTGTACTGTAATAAACAATAGATAAAGGGACTAAAAACCAAGTCAAATTATTTTAAATAGACCTGAGAGTTGGCAAAGGAAGTCAATGATTATTAAGTTCTGAAGATGGGGGTTAATACCATGAAACGTTAATGATTTATTAGTATTGAATAATAAAGATACCAATTTTGAAAGTAAGATTGCCATAATTTTCAACTAAATAAAATATTCAACGTTAATTAAAGATAACTATTAAGCAATCCTATCTAAATTGAGGATAATATTTTAGTTTATTTAATTTATAAGCTATGGCCAATTAATATAAATTCGTTAATGAAAGTGCGAATAATTATAATAGTTTTTTAATCTTTTAAATTCAGTTTTGTTTGTAAAACTTGTATTTAATATAGAAAGGTTAGTTGTTACAATATAAATTATAAATATTCTAAAAATTATTATATACAGGAAAAACAAATACCTTTTCAAAAGATGACCTTCCATAGCAAAATGTTCGCTATCCGGTAACGTCATACTAATGGTTGGACAAAGAGAATGTCTTCGAGACATTTATGATCAATATCATACTACACCCGATTTAAATAATTAATTGGGAATCGTAAAGATCGAACTTTAATATTATTACAAGAATTCGGGTAATAATATAATTTAAACCAACTGAAACAAAAAATTTAGTATTTTGATGATGATTTTCAGAGTTTCAGACCAAGTTCATAAGGAGTGTTTGAGAAGAAAATCGGTAGACCCTTCTTATATAATAAATTAGTAGATTCCTAATGACATCACATTTTAGTTTACATGCGAAACACGCAGAAAATATCCTTTAGAAAAGTTATTTATTAAAAAACACAAACAGCGTGTTCAAACTACAAAAAAAAAGTTATGTTCGTGAACATTTTTTTTTAAAGAGTGGTCGATGCGTCACCTAGGCTTCGCTAGACAAACTGATGTGTCTGAAGTACAGTCGATCAATAATTCATTTTTCTATTCTTATCTTTTATATATGTAATTTTAATTTTTACCAATTAATAATTATACTTTAATGATTTTGTATCTTTTATAACCCCACTTTCTGAAACTATAAACACCTACTAATATTAATAATTGTTATAGTTTTGAACCCATCTTCTTTATTATAACTAAATTTCAAGGAGTCGTTGTATTATTAAATTGTTTGTCCTTTCATAAAAAAATTAGTGTTACACATAACAGGATGTTCAAAATTCGATTGACAACGTCCTTAAAATCCGAAAATTTTAGAATTAATGGGTGAAACTTGGTTGAATACAACTATGTCGTCTGAAGCTTCTTATGAGCTCTTATTCCAACTCCTAACCTTCTCCAGTTCTTCTCCAGCACACATAATTCTGAAGTTTTAAATTGCATGGGGTATATTTTATAACGGATTCTTATCATACATCAAATTCTAAAGCGGTGTTACATCGGCAGAAATATCAATCCGACCATTCGGAAAGGCGCTAATCACAACAACAACAAAAATAGATTTCTTCAAACCAATATATCTCCTTAATAAACTTTGTAGCTAATTAAATAAGCTATAAAACTAACTCATGTACACAGCCCTTCGTTAAGTATTGACTGAGGTAATCCTGTTTGAATATAAACCCAAATTATAATTTTGCTGTAAAAGTCGGGGTAGAAATCTCAAGCAGGATGTGTGTTTGATGACCGTTTCTTTCTCCCAGAGGGTCTGTCTTTAATGCTCGTTGCACCAATAAGGAAAAGAACGACGATCCGAAAACCTGCACCAACAACATTTGTGCAATATCATTATAATCACCCATTTCTAATCATACTTGCTAGAATGTACATTAACTGAATAAATTCCTCCAAGACCTAAACTATGATGTCTCTGATAAGGATATCGCAGACAGTAATGAAAGGATTAACTATGCAGAATGCATAAGAAGCCATCACTGATAGCTCACTAATCCCTCCCAAACTTATACCGAGGATTAGCAAAATGTACTCCGAGTGTTTTGTGAGTTCCTTTGCTTATGGGTGCGAATGACGCAAAAACATTTCAAAAGATAAAAATTGTATTATTTTGAATGTACTCTAAGAAACAGCCATTAAAGACAAACCACACTTGAAAATTCTACCCCGACCTTTTCATAAAAATAACAATTTTTATAAAAATAAAATAAATACTGCAGAACACATTTCCGATAAGAAAGATATGATTGAGATATATCAAGATTTTTTTTTTTAATCGAATTGTTTTTTAAAGCAAGTTTAATTAAAAATGGATCAAACACTACCAAGCAATAAAAACAAAATTGTAAATATCGGAATAGTTATGTTTGGACACAGAATTTAAAATAATTCTACACAATTTAAATCGTGTAACTGATATTAGTTAAGTATTGAACACCCGAGTATAGGACACCGAAAAATAGCACCACTATTACGGGATGCTTCCCTGGACGAATTTAGTTTTGCTAACAGCAGCAGTTTTTATGCAGGCGGAAAGAAAGTGCAGCTACGTACAAGTGAAAGTGCAGATGATTCGCGAAATTTCGGACGGTGGTAAAACCGAAGGAATTAAAAATGCATTAACAAAAAATATCTCCGGGATCTGGATCAGATTCCGTAGTGGAAATGTAACTTACGGATTAGAAGTTGTAACAATAAAAATTAGAATAAATTATTAGAAGCATGTAGCTACTTATATTAGGTACAATATTTTATTTTATACATGGTTTTCTTCCAAATATTTATGATTATGATGATCTTTAATCTTTGTAAATATTATATTTTTGAAACTGTAGATAGACTGTTTTATAATTTATTTTCAATTGATAAAAGTAGATTACCAATCACAGTCTCAATTCATTATATTTTATTTTTTATCATTGTCAGTTATATTTGTTTTTTACAAGTTACAGTTGCATATATTTATTTTTATTTATTCAAGAATCATTTCGGCTTTTGTTTCATAATACAGTTTAGTAAGTTTTTGTATCATTATATTGGCAAAAGTAATTTTTTTATGACAGTGACATCCAACTGACATGATATTTTCACGGATGTAACATCGCATTACAATATGATTTTCTATAGAGGAGTTTTCTATCAAAAGTCATTAGATCTACTTTTTGAAAGTTATTAAAAAAAAGAAAACATTCGGAAATAAGGCAAATTTTTATTGAAAATGTTGATTTGTAACACCTATTTGACAGGAGAAAATTTAAGATTTGAAATAAACTGAATAACTTTTAGGTATAGAATATTAATTTGTCAACAAAAAAATCTTTTTTTTGAGAAATGGCTATATCAACTTTTGATAGAAAACTGCAATATGAACCTGTCATTAAATATATCACATTCTATTGAAAATTCCCAAGTTATGTGCGCTGGAGAAAATTAGGAGGTTGATTATAAGCTCCAAACATTGGCAGTTATTCCATTTGTATACATGATCACGTTTGTATACTAGCTTTATAAAAGAAAAATACACTTATTTTATAGCAGTAAAAAGAAATAGAAAATATTTATTTAAGATTGAGTAAATCAATAGAAACGGAACGTCTTCACAAATTTGGAACACGCGAATCGGGCGGAAAAGCCCTACAAAACAAAATAATAATCAACGAAATCGGTCCACCCGCTTAATAACATATATTATAATTTATACATATAAAGAGAAAATTTATACATATATTGTAGCGTTCTTAAAATAATACTATCTTTGGCTGGGATAGAGGTCCTTCAAAAAGTCCTTACTTCAAAAATAGTCGGTTTTAACATTGTTAGAAGCTCTGATAGATTCTTCCTAGCTATTAAACTCCAACGTACTATATTAGAGATACATTAGTGGTTCCAAGACATTAGTATTTTATCAATCATTATATATAATATGCCTTCATATATATATATATATATATATATATATATATATATATATATATATATATATATATATATATATATATATGAAGGCATATTATATATTAAATGTAATATAAATTAGTTTTGTAAAACATTTATGAGTTATGAATTTAATTATATATATATATATATATATATATATATATATATATATATATATATATATATATATATATATATATATATATAAAGCCATATTATATATTAAATGTAATATAAATTAGTTTTGTAAAACATTTATGAGTTATGAATTTAATTAAGACAAGAAATCAAAGGCACGCAGATCAATGACCGAAAATGCGTTTCTTGGACTCGGGTAGTCCTGAAACGTATAGATCCGTTAAAAACATCGAAAATTTGACCCGATTACAATACATTCCTTACGTGTACGGCAAGGAAAGTAAAAAAAGATTACTCTTCATTTCCCAAACAAAAATAACGCTGTACACCATTAGCTCTTTTAACGCCTTCTAGTTATTTAGAAACTGCCAGCTTTACACTGATTTAGCCGGTGTAGTAAATTTACAAAACTGAAGGCGCCTTTAGTCTGACCAGTATTTTTGAGTTGGTTACTTTGAAGATTATTTGTGTGAACCCCCGTTGTCATTATCCCCACCAAATTTCACCCCTTAATTCCAAAAATTGCGGATTTTAAGGGGGATGTCAATCTAGTCTTGAGCATCCTATATATCTAGTTTTATAACATAAAATTGCAACTTTACGTGATACAATCAATAAAACAAGAGGAAATTAAATTAATTAATTAGAATATGACCCTTGGCTTCTATTAAATTCTTCAATGAAATATTTTTTTTATTCAATCTGCATAAATGATCAGTTAAAATAAAAATGAATTACTTTTTTTTTTTTTTCTTCTAACAACGGTTAAATCAGTTTTAGAACATTGATTGTTAAAATAATCTGTTGCCTAGAAAATAAATAGCCAGGATCTGATTGGTCGGATGGTATTCATAAAACAGATTGGATCAGAACTTAGTAAATTTTTCACTAATGCAAATCTAGTGCCCTTTTTTCTCAAACTGCTAAAGCAACTAAATTACAAGTAAATTGCTTTAGAAGCTTCGTGTTTTTCAGCAGTACAAACAACTGAACGATATTTTATACATCAAAACTGTGGTAAATCAATAGCTCTTGAAAACTACACAAAATTTCATTAAGTTATCAATTTTTTATTCATAAACAATCGTTGCAGGCCCAAACATGTTTTAAACGAAAATCAGATGTCATTTATTAACTTGAAATCGAAGTTATAAGAAATATTGCAGCTGATAATAAAGAACTTTTTTTTAAACGTGTTTATTGACAAATATTACAACCTGCCACAATCATGGACAATATGTAATAATAATAACTAAATAAAGAACTGCTGCTATGAAAAAATCGATGTCACCTCCAGAGTAATGTGCATTGTGATCATCTTTCAAGTCCTCTACGTGTGAAGAGTGAAGAAGTTGGTAATACACCGATCTAAATCTAACAGATCATAGAAACCAACTTTTACACTCATTGCAGAAGGATTGGGAAATGATCACAATGAACCAGAAGGAACATTTTTCGACTTACCAACTTATTCTTTGAGGCCATGAAATTTTTAGAAACGGCAAAACGTTGATGATTTGTTGAGTAGCTGATATTCCGTTCATACAATTAAAACATCATAAAATGTGCGTCCCAACCGCCTAGAATTCAAAACCATATTAAAGGTAGGTAAAATAATTCTTTTAGTTTCCACACTTGAACGCCTGTGGCTCTAATGCCCTCACATAGTCTCCACTGGCTTTCAATACCAGTGACGCGGCTGGTGAGAAGCGCTGGGATCTGCAAGAACTCTACTTTGCCATCCACATGTGGCGTTCTTTTGGCGGATTGTAAATATTGTATATATAATATGAATGTGTTCATTATGAACTATTTTATTTTTACTCAACATAAATTTTCTTGTCTTGGTTGTTTTCCTGTTATAATTTAATATTCTACCTATTTATTTCCATTGTAATGGACGTATTTTTTTCAATTATTGTAATTTCTTTTTATGTCATTTTGTTCATTTTTATTTTATTATTATTATTTTTATTTTATGTGTTTCATTTACATATTTATTTTATTTTTCCCACTTCACTTTGTACATATGGTATGAATGGTTTTTGAGCCCTAATACCTATTGCCCTTGAGTGTGGCAGCTTGTATTAAATCTCAAAAAAAATAATAATAAAAAAGTTTCGACACTGCATTTAATAAATGCATATATTTTTTAAATTCTGGAGCTTATGCAATCGTTTGACTAATCAGATCATAAAAATATCTCTACGTCATATATAAATTAAGATATATAGTAGGTACTAAATAAACAGCGTATTGGTATTAGAGCAAAATCTGTTTATCAATGTGGTGGATAGAAAATTGATATGCAAAATATCTGATCTGTTGTGCTTGGAGATAAAAAATATATATATTTGTTGACAAGTTTTTAAGTTTATTGTAAACAAATACGTTTGATGCTAAAAAAGAATGAGAAAAATCCGATGGCCAAACAAACATTGCAAGTTAACTTACGGATCTCAGTCAAGTGGTGACCCAACAAGCTTCTTGATTCTCTGCTACTGCCTCCGAAATTGTGTAACTGCCTTTTCAATAAGTAGCTGGCGACAGATAACCTATTTTTTATCGAATATTATCGACGGCAAACCATTAATATAAACAAATATAGGACGGGGTTGGAGTGGATGTCACGTTGTTCTTTAATGTCTTATCGGAACAAGAACCGGGTTTCTTTTTTTTTTTTTTTGAGAAGGCTCGAGATTTTTAATTTGTTGATCTCATTGTCTTGTAATATTTAATGTTTTTTTAAAAAGTATAGTATGATATCATCGTCGTACCAAGCTTCGCTATTCAGAAATTGTGTACTACATCATTGAGCATCCTCTTCTAGGTTCATGTACTTCGCCTATTTAAGTGCGATTCAACGATTTACCGTCTCCATCAAAGATTATGGAGAAGTATCATCGTCTGTTCTGCCGTGAGAAGAAAAAAGGTCCTAACTCCAAATCAAATTTTCAAATGCATCTTTGCATTGTTCCTCAATTGCTCTATTAACTATTCCTTTCTAATGCCATAAAATGATTTAGTTTTTAGAGCAATTCGGTTACAATACAAAAATGTATTTTAAAAAATGATTTGGAGTCAAGGCCTTTTAGCTTATGACGGTGGTATTGTTTCTACATAAATACGTATTATTGTTCATTTTGAAGAAGATTGCAACAGTACGAAAAATGTTTCCTTTTCCTTTTTTACCTGGAAATCATCCATTCACATATATTTCTTTGAGAAAAAAAGTCAGACATTTTCTTTCATTATTTACCACAATTATTATTTATTGCTAGTCAAACTATTATAAGTTAATAGTCAAACATAATGACTTCATTCAAAATGTGATTAGAGAATAACTTTATAATGGCTCTCTTGATAAAGATAGTAATAAATTATTTATAATGTTGTAATAATATTATTATTGTGCAAAATATGTGACAAAATAAAATACCAATTTTGCTTCTGTATAATAATTTTTCTAATTGAATAAATGAACAAGAACAGTTTTTTTTCTGAGAAGGCTGGAGAGTTTTAATTTGTTTATCTCGTTGATTAGTAATATTTAAACAAGGATTTCGCTATTCAGAAATTACGTACCACTTCATTGAGCAATCTAGGTTCATGTAATTTACCTTTTCTTGTGATACGCCCATGTTTTTGATTAAACGATTTGCGGATAATCGACATAAAACCAGATTATGCTCCTAAGTTCATACAGAGTCTGAAGGCCAATTTATTAAGTGCGTCAGGGTAAGTGCATCCTCGGGGCAAGTTGCATTGGGATACATCTCACATTTATTTTGTTGGAAGAGCTGCCTACTATCGGGATTATGCTATTTACTTTAAATTCTAATAGAAGGCCGCTCTCCTGACAAAACATTTTCAAATAAATCCCATATATTCACTTAATCCGACTTACCCTACATGTTTTTATCTTACTTTACTGCATTCATGGTTGTGGTTTGCGCTGCTGACTGCGGAAAAGTTACGTCTCAAATCGATCCAAAGTGACTTTAATAAAGGATATTTCTCACCAGAAAAAGCCCACTAATTTTCTATATAATAAGTGATAATATAATAAGTGAATATTTAGTGCGATAGGCCAAAATTTGAACTGGGTTTATTCAGCATTTGTAGCGATCCATTTAGGTCGATGAATTACTCTTATGTGTAGCCGACCACCGTACATTTTATTGTAGAAATGGATCGGTCTTCACTTTTTAAATTATGCGAAACTTATATGTTTTTATAATTTATTATTTTTTGGTGAGACTGTCTTAATCAGCTATACATGCAGTTTCAAACTGAACCATAAATGTGGATTATGGCACCTGGCTTGCACGAAGCCATTCCAGCAAGCATTCATTCAGTGGCCTCTGAACCTTGGCAGAAAAACCCAAATTAAAATTAATTCAGTAAAACGGTCCAGGCAATAAGATAGTACTAGCCTTCGACTAAACAACCTTCGAACAATGTTAAAAAAAACGAAAGAAAATTTTATATTTTTACTTAAAAAATAAGGTTTAAGGGCCATACGTTTTTTCCACGCCTTACAGTTACATCCAAGTCAACAAAATATCTAAACTAGCAATACAATATATACTTATGCCTGACTACTATAGAACCTCAAAAACATTTAACCTAACTTCAAAGGCAGTACCTCTGCTTCCACTTGTTGGTTTATTAATGGAGTAGAACGAAGAACACCTGAGGCTACGCTAAGTGATATGTTTTGGAAAAGGCCTAGGAGAATTGTTAAACTATGTTACCATAATCAAGTTTACTTAAGCCGAGGGCTCCTATACAGCATGAATATGCCTGTTATATCTGCTCTTCATGAATGGTGACTCACTGTTTTTACCAGGTTATGTGGCTGCAGGAAGTCCTCATATTTTTAATAAAAGCTGCCCATTTAAGGCTTTATCAAAAATTAGTCCTAAGTACTTGATGTTTTGAAAAAGATCTATTGATTCTTCGTTAATTTTGATATTATAATAACTTTAGCATTTTTGTGTCTAGAAAAATAAAAATTACCTGAGTATTCACTTAGGATACCACAAGACCCTTATTTTCCAACCATACAACGACTGTAGAGACGGAATTCCGTAATAAATTGTGGATGATAGGTAAATTGTTTCCTTCCAGGTAAATTACTAGGTCGTCTGAGTAAAATAGTAAAATTTTGACAGGTAATTTATCTTCTTCGACTATTTCATTTATTGCTACATTGAACGGTATTGCGCTAAGAACACTGTCTTGCGGTACTCCATTTGTTTTGTTCAAAATCTTGGAATCTACGGTACCACACTTTACTACTATTTAAAAAAATGTGAATGAATATTAGGATCTCACCATTGATTCCCATATTGAGTAATGACTCAATTATGTCATTGCCTCTCACGGACAAATGGTAAAAGCAATCGGCCTGTAACAAGGAATTAGTTCTTTTGTTTTCCCTTTTTTTCACATGTAAACTCTATTCATCTCAAAAATAGCCTAAGGTAAACGCATAATTAAAAAAATTGTTGAAGCAAATTTTTCTTAAATAAGGTAGGTTTTCAGTCATGGGGAATGATAAATCGTATAGACTTGAAGAACATTCTTTACATGACTTAAGTGCAGCATTAAATTCGTGGAAAGATTTATTTTTCTTTAACGGGCTTCTGTGTAGTGACAGAGTATAATCATGGTATGCACTACAGGTATGTCAAGTATTACTAGATCTATTGGAGAATGTTAGTCTAAATTGAACACGCAAGGAGTTAGAGCTGCAACTGTCGAATCTGTGATATCATCTTGAGTTTAAGAGAGGATGCGTGATTTCTATCAAGGTTTCATCAACCGCCTCGAATAGGTGTGTTTATGTCTGGGGTCGAAACAATTATTGAACATTTTCAAAAAGTTTCAGTTTAACTATCATATTTTACAAGAACTTTTACAATTAATGTATTAACATAAAAGTTCTACACAAAATAATCTTCTAATAAGAAGTTCCCGCCGTTTGGAATTTCTTATGGCGTAGTTTCTACCGAAACTCCTTTCTTCCATGGAAGCATTTGCTCAGTATGCTTTTAGCTTTCAAACGGTGTATTTCGTTCAAATCTTGGAATTTTTAAAACCCAGCTTCTTATTGAAGGTAACTTCTCCGTTACATTTTTCTAATTATTTTTTTTATTGAAACTTTCAACATTTGCTAAAACATTGTTTATTTACAATTACGAACTTTTATTTTTAATTAATTATGTCGAACGATTTATTTTTTCAGATTATTCTACCTTATAAATAAATCTTTGTGCCAAATCAGTAATAATAAGTAATACCAACAAAGCAAGATCAACATCTTGCCAATTTTAAATAGTTTAGCAGTTTAACAGCAGTATTGTTGAAAAATTAAAAAAATCTTTTAAGAAAAAACTTATGAATAAAATTCGAAATAAAAGAACAACTAGAAAAACAATTATCTTCTTATCTAACATTTTATTTTTATTTTCAATATAAAAAAGCAAATTTTCAATAGAAAAATTGCTTTAATTTTAATTAAATCACTTACCGAATGTTTATTTAAATAAATAACATTTTAAGATAAGATAACCTTTCAAGAAACAATTCCATAAGTATTTTCTTCATTAAATTGGAAACTTTAATAATGAGAACTAGTATTATAATCCCACTAAAAACCTCTAACGAAAACTTCTTTCATACAGAATTCATATATAAAACTTCTTACGATAAAGTTATCGAATAACATTTACTGTATAATTTCTCACCAAAAGGTTCTTGCATGAACTGTTTCAAAAAAGTTCCTTAGAAAACGTTTAATTTAGAACAAGAACTTTGTCAAAATAAGAGTGGACAGTTATTTTGGTTCCGTGATTTCTCTTTATTTTACCAATAAAATCTTTCCAACACCGTTTTTTACTTTTACTTTTAACGGCATAAGTTCTAGGAGAAATATATTTTTTCGAAATTGAGTAGTAAGGTTTACTTTTTAATTTGCTTCTTTTCTATTTTTATGGCTCTACAACACTCCTTCGATCAAAAGGGAACAAAGATTCTTTCATTAATCAGTTTGCCCCCTAGGGATTGAAAAATGTGCAACATGGCTTACTGTGTCTTTTATGATTTTATATTTTAGATATATGGGGCAGCACTAAGGTAGGTGCTTGTTGGTTGGATGTCATCACCCGCTCGTGTTTTCCACCATTCTAGTGTACCCTAGTCAGCCAGTTTTCAATCCACCAAGGTAAATAAATACTATTTACTCACCTTGTCAATCCAAGATCCTATGAAGTCTTAACTTTTATTTCACATATATATAAAATATCGTTTTTTTATTTATGATGTTTATTTTTCACTCCGCTTGTCTGTTTTTATACCCATTAAAACCGGTCACATATTTTTTGTTTTGAATTAAGTGTCTTGTGTAATATAACGATGAAAAATCATCATTAGATAAAGTTCGGAGGTAGCTCTCAGTCACGAGAATTAATAAATAACAACTTATGGAATAGTAAAGATAAAACTAAGCATGCAAAAAAAAAAAAGTAACAAAAAAATGACCATAACCAATAAAAAATTTCCAAAACGTCACTGGCCTTTAAGAAAAATAGTTTTGTATTCTATGCTCTAATGATTTCTTTTTTAATTGCCTCATTATTGTTTTTTACAAAGTGGTAAGACCTTAAAAAAAAAAAAAAATGTTTCATTAAAGAAACATCTGTGGGACAAATATTTCTGATTTGCTTTTTTTTTTCTATGAGCCAAAAAATGTAGCGTGTTATGTCCTTCATTATCTGCGACAAATTTGTATCTTCTATTCCAATTATCGATGATGTGTATGATTTATTCAAAGCTCTCCTGTTATTAATCGTCAAACAATTCGATACCGACAAAGCGCATTTCTTCTAAAAATAATCAGAAAACTCTGGCGTTTCAAAAGGAGGTGTAAAGAGGAATGAAAAATTGGTGAGAATTGAATTACACTTGCGGTTAAGAACCTGATTTTCAGGCATATCTAGCAATTGATGTAGCATATCTGGGCATATTTATGGTTTTAACTGGGCGACCAAAATATTGTACTTTACCTCCGAATCCCATTATTTTTATTTTGTCCCTAGTTACTATGTTAACACTCAACTACAAAGACTCGTATAATTCTTAATGGACTACTTAGTAATAGCCTGAATGCAAACGTGAACTTTTTGCAAATCAAATTGTTGTTCTGTCCTCCTTTCGCTCGAATATAAGAGAAAAGGTGATCTTAAGATATTTCATATATAGGAAAGTGTTTCTTCTCTCACAACATATTTGTCTCTCCGCACTTAATATAAAACCAATTGCTAAACAGCTTATATTTGTGGCTATATGTGTGTATATCATTTAATATATATATTTAAATAAAATATATATTTAAAATCAAACTATCGCTTAATAATAATAGAATTTTTAAGAATGTTTTTGTAAAATATGTATTTATGTTTTATTAGAAATGCTAAGTCGACCTGAATTTAATAAAAATTAAAATAAGAACTTATAGGAAAATCGGAAAATTTAAAAGCTTTAGCAAGTACTACCTTCAGTGGTATGTTAAAAATTAATATCTTACTAAGGTGGCAGCAAAACAGTGGCAAAAATGGCCTATAATATTGTTTAAAAAAGAAGGCCGAAGCGTAAGAATGAAATAATGTATAATGATTTTGTTAATTATACATATACTTTATATTAATAAAATAAATTGTAGGATTACTTGATTCTTTGATTCCATAATCTAATCTTTCCTTATGTATGTATAAATACATACTTGATACTTAAATTGATACTTTTCGGTAATAGGTAATAAACTTAAAAAAAATTAATACTGTTATATGGCATTTATTCTCATGAACAAACAACAAAGGTCAGTCTCAGAAGAAGCAATAAATTGTCTTGATTTATAGTTCATAGCTAACATTGATAAAAATGATGGAAAGGCCATATCCGAATAAGAAGAATCCACACGTTGAATTAATATTATATAATCAGGTGAATGCACATAGGAAAAAATAACAAATGTTATGCAATGGACATAATGGAATATAAAAATCAACTTCATACAATGATGTAAAATAATTATATTCAATTATATTGCGCTTTAGTATAAGCTTAGAGAATTTCCAATTGAATTATAAGGAACATTCTTGGCCCTTTAGTAAAATGACAAATCTATTCATGGTTTAGGATTAAAAGCGTAGGTAGGTGGCGGTCCCATTGCCTGGTTGTAGTACTGCAGATAGCCACCAAGGTTGGGGGAACAATAAATCTAACGCACAGACTGTACACCGTATACAGCGCACTATATAAACACCACACATACAGACAAAGGTCGACTACAATACACACATTTCATAGGCAGCCGCCCAAGATGGAGGAGGAGGCAGCCCCTCCACCTGACTTGGGGTAGGAGACTGATAACCCACTCCTCGTAAAACAATAGAATGAATAGAATTTGATAAAGTACTCATCTCAACGAAAGCGGTTACATCGATGAGGAGATGACCCGAAGAATTGGGGCAGCTAGGAGAGTGTTTTATTCGCTTCGGGGGAGGGAGGGGAGGAGGAGGAGTTTCTGGGTAAAAGAGAGAGGTGACCAAGAAAGTAAAAATGGCCGTCTATAAGAAAGAAAAGTCAGGAAGACCTACGAGACCCGTGTGAAGGGGAAGATCGCGCATTTCCTGGGAATAAAGGGTCCGACATGCGTGCAGGATATGGATTGGAGCAGGAGAAGAGAGTTGGCCCAAGAACGTAGCTTGGTCCAGACTATACAAGGCGTAACCTCACACTGCAGTAGAGGTAGAGGGGATAAAGGATTGTGGTAATGATGATTTACGATTAAATGATCAAAAAATGAAGATTAACTTTTTTTAAAACAGAAAAGTTTACTAGTATTATCTAAGAAAAAGATTTTATCCAAGATAAAAAAGATATTTATCAATGAGTTGACGGCAGCGATAAACCCAAATAGGCAACCTTCAAACGCTTCTCTTGCAAAACTCCACGTTTTAGTATTGTGGCATTCATCTTCCAAATAAATGGTATGGATAAATAAAATACAAATATGTACTTTCATAAATACATTTTTTAATACTTAAAGAAACGTATTATTGTTCAGTATTGCGATTCCATGTACTTCTTTTTATTATCTGAATGTTTATTCATAAAATGATCTATAAGCTTTTTAGCTACAAAACAATTTTGCTTATATTTGTATTTTTGTATTTCCCCCTTATATAAATTATCATCCTAAATTTATATTTGGGCATTTTATTCCAAAATCTATTGCAAATAACGTTTTTTGGTTTTGTTATAAGCGATTATTATTGAAATACCTGTAAGAAGTCGTATCAAAAAGCAGATGATTATTACCAAGAAATTCATCGTGAAAAATTTCTATAATTTCATGAGCCTCTCAACCGTTTTGGAAACAAAAAAATAATTAAATGAAATAAGGGATTTGTTAAATACAATTTTTCGTAAATATTCATTAGGATTAGTACTTTTGTAAATATTCATTAGGATTAATATTTTTTAGGATAGTACCTGCTACTTGTGTATAAATTATATTAATGTTTAAGTATGCGTAGGATTTAGTTATTAAAATAATCAGTAATTCATTCCTACCTAATGACTTTACTCTTTATATTTTTAATGTTTAAAACTAATTGGAAATAGCACTAATAGAATTTAGTTAAAAATAAAATAACATTTTAATTATTTATCCTTTTGGAACAAAATAAATCTAAAAAAGATATTACAAAATACTTATTATGGAAATCCCGGCGAAGACTTTGGAACTTGGTGTGTTTTTTAATAATTATTTCCATCATTTTTAACTCCATAGTTCACTCCAAATAAAAGACTGAGGTTTGAAATGCAAAAGTAATATCAATCAAATTAGAATATTATTGAAGATAGTTGTAATAGTATTAACGGATAATCAGCTTAAGTCCACTTTAAGCACTGTTGGCAAATCATTAATCTCTCAGGATATTGAACGAAATTATTGATGGAAACAAAATGTTATTTTTAATTCATGAATCAATGCAACAGATACTTTATTGTGATATATAACTTTACCAGAAAAAAATTATTTTTAATGATAAATAATGAAACAGCATTGGAGGTCCACTATCTGGATTAGTAGTCAAGTTCTTCTACTAGTTTCGCTGTAAATAACATCAACTTGTTGAAATTGAAACTTGTTTGTTGAATCCACAATAAATAGACGAGTTTCCATCGCTGTATATATATATATATATATATATATATATATATATATATATATATATATATATATATATATATATATATATATTATATTATATATATATATTATATATTATATATACATATATATATATATATATAAATATAATATATATATTATATATATATTTTTATATACTTTTATATATATATATATATATATATATATATATATATATATATATATATATATATATATATACCTTTTTTTAAGCTTATAGTTTACGAAATAAAAATTAAAAACCAATTAATCAATTCAATTTTGTCATGAAAAAAAAAATCGTACTGAAACTCGGTGAGGCTTAACCTTAAAATACGTGGACATAATTCGAGGTCGAGATAGCTAAACAAACCGAAAATATTAAATTAATTTATTATAAGCCGGCCTAACGAATTGGTTTGTTTACTTTAAAATTATATTGTCCTATACCACCTCTGATAAGGGTGACAGTGGAATCATAACCATAGGTCAGTCCAGCTATTACTATTGACCGCTGCACATATCACCTGCATTTCAAGGCAATCTCCAATCACTTCCCTCCTGCGTGTTATAGATGTGATAGATTATCTATTATGATAGGTTAACTATGTGATAGATTGCCACTCATAGAAGTGTTCACCATCGACATCTTCAAACCTGTTTATGTTGAAGTGGTAACAGGATCTCCGGTCAGGCACTAGTTCAGAATACTTTACAATGCTTAAAATCTTGAGAAGTATCAATCATATGCATCCGTTTAAATAACTGCTTTTTATAAAAAATGTCATGCATTGTCAATATAAATTTTATCTGATAAAGTATCTCTTTTGCTAGTGCAATTATACTGTTCACCCCCACTTTATATTATCTCTACTACTAAAAGCATATTTTTTTTTATGTGGGGTGGGCGTATGCATGCATTTCGTCTTTCCGTTGTTCACCCTTAATCCCATTCTTGCAGCCGAAACCTCTAAAGCTTCGAATGCAGAAGCTGCATTTTTCCATGTTCTACCCACAAGTTCAAAATCGTCGGTATATTCAAAAAGTAGAACAGATCTATTCAACAAGGTTCTCCCAATCTGCATTCCTTACAGCCTTATCTAACGCCAGATTAAAGAAAAGGCAAGCCAGGCCGTCACCCTATCTGACACCAATCTCTGTAGTGAACCCTCTAGATAAGTCTTCACCAACTCTTACATAACAAATATTGTTCTCCATAGTCATTCTTACAAGTTGGACAGGTTTAGTAGGAATGTTCATCACTAATGTTCATAGCTATACATTTATAGGCATATCTTCTGACGTTTTATGGAATGATCAGCTTATTGAAAATCGACAAAGATGTGGTGAGTTGGGATCTGACATTTCACGGTCATCTGCAGTAGCATTCGGAGGGTAAAGAACTAGTCGGAGATTGATCTTCCTCTTCGGAACCCACCTTGGTATCTTCCGATTTGCTTTTCGGCCAGAGATAGCAGACTTCCACATATGATGGTAGACAGGATCCTGTAAGCATATGGAAGTAGACATTCTATATGCCTCGGTAGTTGCAGCAGTCCAGTGCATCATCTTTTTTATATATTGGACAAATAACGGTTTTCGTCCATATTTCGATCAATAACTACTGTAGTAGCTTAACCAATTCACTACCACTGTACTTAATGAGCTCTTCAGGAATTTCATCGAAACCAGGCGCTTTGTGATTTTTTAGTTTACCCAAAATAAAATTAAAATAATTCTAAATATAATGCAGTACAAGAGTTCTCTTCTAACCAAATTTATTTCCTGAATATCAACCCCATATCCCGTGGGACATAGGAAAATAATAAGAGCCAGTCCAGTAGAGACTGAGGATAGTGAGGATAGCATAGTAGATAGTGCGTAACAGTATGTTGGTATGTTAAAGATAAGGGCAGATGCGCCAATAGATAGAAGTAAGATGCACTCTTATGTAATGCAGTCTCTGTTATACCATATTGTAAATAAGTAAAGTCTTAACACGACGCAGTTGGCTGAATTAGTTAATTGAAGAGTTGTGAAATCTGGTCGAGGATTGAGAGGTCTGGCTCCGATGGTTTGAAGTACCACCGATACTAAGAGACTATTGTTTAGAAAATGATGAAGAAGAGACATCATGCACTGTTTTAATTTTCTTGTAATATTCCATTGATAAAATAAATTTAATTTGTTCATTTATTAAGATTAAAAATAATTTCAATATGGATAGTGAGTACCGCAACTCCTACATATGAAATTGCAGCGAAACTCGAAACTGATAATGCAGCGCAATATCATTTTGTTATCCTTGCATCACGTATGATGTGCGATTACAAGAGTTTTCCTATCTTCATTCTAATAAATTATTTTACACCTCGAGAGCTTATCTTAATATAATATTAATTTAAATTAATAATTTAATACATTCCTATTTCCTCAACTACCTACTTAGGTGGCAAATGTTGAGTACTCGGCCAGCATTTTTTATTCGATTACTTAATTTACCATTCATGTGTTAAAGCTAAAAGTACAAATACAAAACTTTATATCCCACCACATTCGACTTCTCATTACATTACACATTTCAATTCAGAATCATCTTAAAGAACTTCTACATCTATCTTCCTTCCAGTGACCACGAAAAAAGTTGTCATCGACTTGCCAATTTGAAATTATTGAATTAAGATAAGGAACAATGTGAAGTCTCCCTTTCTCTTTGGCATCTCTAAATTTACGTCTATTACGTCGTATTTGAGTAAATGGTAAGTTTTCATCACGTCACCTAATGACGTGTGATTACAAGTCCGAAGTTTTTTTTTTGCTTACTCTAGAATTATTTGAAAGGAAGCCAGAACTCTCAAAAGTTTGTGAGTTTCCAATAAATGATATGCCAACTTCACAGGCACGCTTGGGAGCCTTAAAACTTTGCTGCTACGGGCAACCTTACGCCACTGTTTGATGAATATTAGAAAATTTTCTTGGCGCTCTAAAGGATAGTTCCATATTGAGTAAAAATAATTTTTGTATATAATTAATGAATTTCAATTTTGTGACTAGAGTGCTGCAAATAAAATAAACAAATAGATCAGAACCGCAATTGGTCATGAAAGGGGATTGGGTTCAGATACTGCTGTGTGTTCAGCATTATTTTTCAACAGCCCGATTTATGTGCGGATTAATTAAGGTACTCGTTTTATTTGGCACTGAGTGGGATTCAAGGAGATTCTATTATGCGATGATTCCCACCCTAGCAAAGCCTACTAATTTTCTCCAAACCGGAAATGCTGTGTAGCAAGTCGCCCCGGGTTTATTCAGCGTAGAAAACCTGAGTTCTACCAGCTAGCTTCTTCTTCTTTTTTTCTATCTAAACTCATGAAGATTCAAGAACTCCCGCAGTCAGATCCGTCAGTCGCTAGTTTTTTTTCAGCAAATGAGTTTAGAAACAGATGTCTGTGGCATCATTTTTCACATTTTCCTAAATTACTGAAAAATGTTTAAGATGGAAATATAGGTATGCAGATAGAGCTATTAGTTTAATTATAAGCAGCATTTTAGGACTAAATTTTCCGAAAAGCAGACATTGCGATCAAACTGCGATCCTTGTCCAACATTAATTTGACTCGCTTATAAGTGGCTCTTGTAATTTTGTTAGTCTTATAAGTAGATAAACTGTTTTAATGGCATAAATCGTTGGTAGCCTTTACGTCACCCTTATCAAACATGTGTATTATCAAAACTGATAAATAAATTCGACAATTTGTACTTATTTTAAACTATAATGACGAAATTTGTGAATACGATATTATGGGCTGACCTCCGATTCAACAGCTGTACTAATATTTAACTAATTTAAATGCATTTAAATTTAACTAATATTTAAATGCATCTAAATTAATTAATACATCTTATCCATCTTTTAATTAATTAAGAATATCGAATTGAATCTATAGATATGTAGGTACATACATCACTAAGTGGGCCGGAGAGGCGTGCACTACGTTAAATCTATTTAAATTTAAATTGAATTAGTTGATTAGCAAAAACAAATACACCTGCCCACTCAACTGCAGATGGACTTGAGTAAAAAATAACTTATCTAATAACACAATATTCACTCACTAGGTATAAACTTTTGTAGAAATAAAATTTAAAAAAATCTGCTCATCACTGGAGACCGGATTACCGTGCAGCAAAATAAAAAAAGAAAAATTGGTATAATTGTTCATACACCTTAAACATGTAAAAATCATATTTTTAGTTTAATTTCTAATTTTAAGACAAGGAATTCTTAGTTAACCTTGAATCAGATTTACAGCATCTGATTTAAAATTGAGGAGTATTCAATCAAAAGTTGATTTATCCACGTTTCAAATACATTGGATTTTTGACAGATTAAACTTCTTCATTGCAGCAGCGAATGTCATGCATGGGGGTCTTTCTCAATGTAGAACAGGCTTTTGGCCGAGTCTGGCACCCGGGACTTCTTTACAAACTCCGAGAGGAATTTCCCCACATATTTCCTGTTAATCCGTTCCTATCTCACTGACAGAACTTTTAAAGTAAATCATAATTTTGCCTACCAATCAGTCTTTTCTCAGTCCGCCGGTGTCTCTGAAGGTAGTATCCTATGTCCCATTCTCTTCAGCTGGCGTACCTACCCATCATCTTCTTACTACATACGCTAATGACACATTTGTATTATCTGTGAATAATGACCAAACTGATGCATTTCAAGTACTGCAGTCACACATAGCATCCATTGAAGAATGGAATAAACCTCAACAAGCCCATCAGATCAATTTTACATTTCGTCACAAACCCTGCCATACAGTATCCTCTATTAACGTTCCACTTATCCCTGTTGAACAGATACGCATCTAGGACTCCATCTTGATAAGCATCTTTCATGGAATCCTCAAGACTGAAACGACAAGAAACTGCTCGTAGATATTACTGCAACTCACTTGACAAACGCTCTAAACTTCCAATTTACTACAAAAAGCTCATATATATTAGCTTTAACAGGCCTAATTGAGCATATGTAATTGAACTTTGGGGTTCCACGAATAAAAAACCATAAAATTATTCCCGTAACCAATACGTGTTATCCGCAATCCTTTGAAGAATCCTTTATTCTCCTTGTTATGTCAAAAATATAACTATCCACAAAGACCTAAATATTTGTCACAGATTTGGTCCGAAATAGACGTATCTCCTTTAATTCCAATCTCCTTTTCCACACCAATCCACTTGTTCATAACTTTTCATCTCAAACTATTCGCGTTAAGTCTCCAAGATGCCTGAAAAGAAGATGGCCGTGGGACGTTCTAACATAGAATAGTTATCGATGTGCTACCAATGAGTAGCTCCTTCACAAGCTACTGTTAAGTTTTGTATTCTGATCATATTTACTTATTGTATTTTCAAATATAATTGTCAATATCTTCATTCAAAACAGCATCTAAAGATTATTCAGTTGGTTTTTGATACCTAATTTTTCACTCTCAAAAAGGGATTCGAAATCATCCTTTTCAATCAAAACCGACCATACCTATATGAAAGTTGCTCAGAGTAATTTTTTCACTTTCTTTCAAAACCTGAATTATCCATAGTCCTTCCCGGGCTATTTGATATTCTTTTCTTTCAAGCCACCACTTATCCAAAAATTTGTTTTTTTGCCACATTTTCCTTTGTTGTTCACTTAAAATCCCTAGAGATAGCGTTTGATTTAGTCAGGTTTGATTAGTAATTTTTTCTAGAAGCGAGAGATGGCGCAGCCATTCGTTAGTAGAGAATTGCTCTCTTTAGATAAGGTGAAACTCGCATTAAAATACAAATTTCAGATGTTGGTTATAGATATCACGTTTGTGCACATTAATTTAAAATCTGAATACTTTTTAAATGCATTAAAAGGCAAAACCAATAAAAATATAAAATTTATCAGTTATAGCCGAACATAGATAAATATATAGCAACAAAGAGAGGTCTGGATAGAGGTGGGAGAAACCATTCTTTTCGGTAAATAGTTCTTACTATTGGAGATCTTACCATTCAGTCGTTCATTTTAAAGAACCGTTCGTTTAGGAATAGTTCTTTAATAAACTACATAGTCCATATTTAATTTTAAGCTGTCAATAAATAAGAACACTTATAAAAATCCTTAAACAGGTGAATTAGAAGGCATAATTTAATGGTTTAGAATTTCGTGTTACAATCGTTGTCTAATTTATTTTCTTCCTATCCTACATTATTAAATATGTGTGTGTATATATAATATATATATATATATATATATATATATATATATATATATATATATATATATATATATATATATATATATATATATACTAAATCTCAAGATCCATTTTTTTCAATCACATGCAACATGCCTAACATAGCTAAATGACATCAAATGAACTAAATATAAAATTATGAAAACTTGGGTAATTTTTAGTACTTCAGAGAATTTGGAAGAACCACCACATATTTTTGAGTCTTAAAACCAGACATAAGTCTGAAACCGGAAATTTGTGAAAAACTCAATTAAACCTGTCATTCTTCAGGCTTGATAGCTGGCTCATCAAACTATAATCAAATAAATTTCTCCCACACACTTCTTGAAATGCCAATCGGAACTCAGACATTGTCAAAATTTCAATATTCATAGTTTTCAGTAGTTTTATTAGTGGTGCTTGTTCCCCATACTAAATAGTGTGTTTATTTTAAAATTATCATTTTATTGATGCACTGTTTACATTGCTCGTTTGCGAACCATGTTTATGAAGAATCTTTGGATAATTTTTTTTATTTACTTTATGTTATTGCATGAAGGTGTTTTCGTTTGTCTGACGGATCTTATCTGACGGATTAAATATTGATTAAAAACATAAAATTTAGGCCAATATTAACTATATTATAGAAAACAAATCTTCAGCCGTCCTGCGCTGTTTGCCTAATAAGTAAAAAAATAAAATTATTTCGACGGATTAATTTTTTTTGTTATTTCCTTCTAGATTCTGTGAAACCGTTCAGAATTTCACCAGGAGAGATTATATGACATCATTAAAGAATTCAAGGGGATGAATATAGCTTATCAAGCTTGAAGACTAGTGGGTTAAATGAATTTTTCACAAACATACTGATTCGGAACTATTTCCGGTTTTAAGGCACAAATACTCTTATGTACACCGTTTAAAAAAAATATTACAGTTCATACTGTATTGTAAAAAGAAGAAAGACATCTTTTTATAACTGATTAAAGCAGTTTTCCTAAAACGGGTAATAGACTAATGGGCTTGCAATTGCTGATTTGTTTAGCGTTATTACCTGGCTGGCGAATTACAACTAGTTCGGCTTTTTTCCATGTGAGGGAAAATATCAATTACTTAGGCTATTAACTACTAAAAATTAAACTATGTAATTAAAACTACAGCTTTTCTGGGTAATTTTTTAATAGCAATAACTAAAATCAAATCATGACTGGGACTTTCCTTTGTTTAAGTCTCCTAATCAGTTTTTAATTAATTTCGGGTCTGCAAATATGAGTGGAAATTGTAGAAACGTATCAATATCAATTAACTATAAATCTTCTTGTCGGACCTGTTTCGCATTCTGTACTAGAGAACGTTTTTTTCTCAAAATAATCTGCAAAGGCTTCATCTTTTTCCACGTCGCTGGTGATGAATTCACCATTCTTTATCAGGCTGGGAACTTTCTCATGTTTATTTAAAAGACGTTTCGTAGCCTTCCATAGTGAATGATCTCTTAGTTCCAGGTAAGCAACATGTACTGGAATATCGCGAATTCCTCTAACTCTTTTTTGATTATCCATCAGAGGTGATTCCGGTTACTTTTGAATTCAGGATTTTTACATTGCATCAGCCATCTTCAGGCAATATTTTTTTTTCCTTTATTTTCAACAAAATTGAATTTATTGCCCTGCTTAAGTATACTTTCCTTCTAATACGGAATACCTGTACAGTTGAATCAGTTAAGCATTCAGATATAAATTCTGATAGATGCTTTATGCTTTTATAAATTTCTGGAGGGTTGGGAAGATTGTTTTTGAGACGAACACTTTGGTATATAAAATTTTTCTTGTTTGCTGTTGTTGAGTTTAAGGTATACAGGCTGTACTGATGGAATTTGTTTCAAGGCAAATTATAAATTCGCTCTTTTCTGAAAAATGCCGTAAGCATTCCAGTTTAAAGTTTAAAATTTTCACTCCTTTAATTAGATATTATTTAAAATTATTAGTCCTGTCAACTTTCGGTGATCTGAGAAAGATGTACTTAAAGCAGTAATGATTTAAATTACAGTAAGGGGCCGAACTCAACTGAAAAGAATCCGTTGGGGATTCCTGTTCAGAGTTCGGAATTGGAGGACGGCTGCACTTGACCGATTGAACTGGCGGAAGCTGCTTGAGGAAGCCAGGACCCAGTAGTGGGTTGGCCGATGAAAGAAGAAGAAGAATGGCTTTACAGCATCTATAACGATTTTTGTAATAGAGGTTAATATATTTTCACTCTTAACTTCGGGATTTGTTTTTTGTTCTGAAGTTTGCTCAGGTGATAAGGCTGAACAGTATGTGAAATTTGGTGTAGCTCTTCTGACTGGTTTAAAAGCGGTTTCCTTAGTTTTATTATTGTTCATATTTGGTTCAACAGGTGAATTTATTTTGTTTTATATACCTTGATTGCAGACACGGTCTGGATAGGACGGCTAGTCGGCGATCGTCGAGGGCCCCTGACACAAGAGTGTCCTGAATAAGCCCCGAAAGTAATTGATTTATGTTTTGGATCACACACGGATTTTGTTTTACTAAACTACTTTATAATAATTACTTGCGCTAGAGTCATTTTACTTTTTTTCTGGAAGTTTATACGTGTCAAAACAATTTTGAGTTGTTAAAACACCAGTTAATGTTTACTCTTAGCTTGCCAGTAGCAGTCACTCTGCATACTGGCAATAAGAGAAAATTATATTTTGTATTTTTTACACTTCCAGAAATAATTTGAAGTAACAACATGAAATTCGTAATCACCACCCTAATAAACATGAATGAGAAAATTTTCAGAACATTTCAAAGTCTTAAAATTGTCTTTTCTCTTATTGCCAGTATGCAGAGTGACTGCTACTGGCAAGCTAAGAGTAAACATTAACTGGTGTTTTAACAACTCAAAATTGTTTTGACACGTATAAACTTCCAGAAAAAAAGTAAAATGACTCTAGCGCAAGTAATTATTATAAAGTAGTTTAGTAAAACAAAATCCGTGTGTGATCCAAAACATAAATCAATTACTTTCGGGGCTTATTCAGGACACTCTTGTGTCAGAGGCCCTCGACGATCGCCGACTAGCCGTCCTATCCAGACCGTGTCTGCAATCAAGGTATATAAAACAAAATAAATTCACCTGTTGAACCAAATATGAACAATAATAAAACTAAGGAAACCGCTTTTAAACCAGTCAGAAGAGCTACACCAAATTTCACATACTGTTCAGCCTTATCACCTGAGCAAACTTCAGAACAAAAAACAAATCCCGAAGTTAAGAGTGAAAATATATTAACCTCTATTACAAAAATCGTTATAGATGCTGTAAAGCCATTCTTCTTCTTCTTTCATCGGCCAACCCACTACTGGGTCCTGGCTTCCTCAAGCAGCTTCCGCCAGTTCAATCGGTCAAGTGCAGCCGTCCTCCAATTCCGAACTCTGAACAGGAATCCCCAACGGATTCTTTTCAGTTGAGTTCGGCCCCTTACTGTAATTTAAATCATTACTGCTTTAAGTACATCTTTCTCAGATCACCGAAAGTTGACAGGACTAATAATTTTAAATAATATCTAATTAAAGGAGTGAAAATTTTAAACTTTAAACTGGAATGCTTACGGCATTTTTCAGAAAAGAGCGAATTTATAATTTGCCTTGAAACAAATTCCATCAGTACAGCCTGTATACCTTAAACTCAACAACAGCAAACAAGAAAAATTTTATATACCAAAGTGTTCGTGGATAACAAGCTACGAGAGGAAGACTGGCCTGAAGATATGAGTGATAATGATGGGAGAAAATCTCGGAGACGATTGAAGGCGCAGTAGAGCAGCAGAGACACTAGGCTTTCAGCAGAGGGAATTCGAAAACGTGTGATTTGACGAATGCAGAGCAGCAACGCAACACAAGAACAGTGCCTATGCCCGTATGTTCCAAAGAAGCACTAGAAGAACTGTGGAAGATCACAGAATGCTCAGAAGAGAGGAAAAGCAATTGCACAGGAGGAAGAAGAGGCGGTGGAAGAAGAAGCAATTAAAGAATCTACAAACTTTAAAAGGTATGAGTTTAAATGAGATCCGGAAGTTTGACCACCAAATCAATCATGACAGAAAATGCTTGAAGCCCAGAACAACTGCTAGCAAAGATGTTGATGGTACCCAGGTACTCAACATGATACTAACTCTCTGAGAAGGCCAAGATTCTTGAAAGATCCCAACAGCATTTTCAGGCTCTTTTGGAAGGAAATATTGAAGGCCAAGCAAGTGTTTCAGCTGACCTGGAAGGTAGCGATGATATTGAACACCCAGAATAAGATGATGTCAGAAGATCAATTAAAAAACTTAAAAATAAAAAGACATCTGGGTTTGATGGTCTCTCAGCGGAGCTACTAAAGCATGGTGGACCTTATCAAAGTACTGTCTTACTCACGACAATTGGAAAGGTTACCTGGAGCCCTCAGGAAACCTGTAATATGCCCAATTCACAAAAAAGGGGGTCAGCTAGTTTGTGGAGACTTTAGGAAGTTATACCTGCCGCCTGCGGCTTATAAGCTCATCTCCGGCATACTATATCAGAAGCTCCTACCGTATGCTGGGCGGGTTGTAGGCTTCGAGAGTGGAAAATGCATCATTGACCAAATTTTCACACTTCGTCAGATTTTGTAGAAGTGCAGAGAGCACAAAATACATACCCATCATCTATTTGCAGACTATTAAAATGCCTATGATAGTATAGACAGACAAGAACCTTAAATGCTCTTATAGAATTGGGTATACCCAAGAAATTAGTAAGACTGTGTCGAACGACCATGAGAAAAGTCAGATGCATGGTTAAGATCCAGGATGACCTGTCTCGGAATTTTGATTATGGAAAAGGTATACTGCAGGGAGATGGCTTTGCCTGTCTCCTCTTTATCCTTTGAGAAAGAAGCGAGAGACTCTGGTATTGACACATCTGGGACTTTATTTAATAGGACTATTCAGACACTTAGATATGTGGATGAAGTGGACATAGTCGGAAGAACCCTAGGAGACGTTTCAGACGCTTTTCTTGCTCTTGAAAGCTCAGCAAGAAGAAAAGACGAAGTATATGTTAACGGGGCAGAAGGCAATACAAAATGAGACAATCCGGATAGGAACATTCACATTTGATAAGGTAAACGAATTTATTTACTTAGGAAGCCAGGTGAATATAGATGGGAATGTAACAGCAGAAATTAAAAGAAGAATCGCTGCTTCAAGCAGGTATTATTATGGCCTTCGAAGGCATTTTAGGTGCAATGTCTTGCCTTGCCAAAAGTACAACTTCTCCTGTATAAAACACTGATCCGCCCAGTCCTAATTTATGGCTCAGAGACATGGACCTTAACCAAGAAAAATGAGCAAGACCTCTAGTTCATGAGTGCAAAATCCTCCGAAGCATCTATGATCCAAACCATGTTGATGAAGAACAGAGAAGCAGATATAGTCATGGTTGTGCGTCTGGGAAGGCTTAGGTGGACTGAGCATCTGATGAGGATGGAATATAGCACAATCCCCAAAGAAGCATTAATGGAGCGCTTATATGGTACAAGATCGTCCTAGGCTTCGTTGGAAGGACGGTGGGGAATGCGGTGCACGATAGCTACTTATGGTCCGGAACTGGAAAGCAGCAACTTAAGATCGGGACAACTAGCGAAGAATAATAAAGGAGGCCCTGACCTGACAACGGGTCGCCGCGCCGCTGGAATTGAGGACTCCCTTTTTTGTAAGAAGACCCCATTTTAGTCTACAGCCAAGGGTCACCAAAGGAGCCAGAGCGGGCCTGCTTGATTGTAGGAGCAATCTCAACAATACATAAACAATACGGCTTGTCTCTAACTTTCAAAGGACATTTATATAGTAAGGAAAAAATAGTATTTTCTTTACATTCAACACCTCTAGGTTCAAGGTGACATTAAGTTTTTGAATATACCTTTGACAGTATATTCAATGACTGCTTTTGTTTTTCAGCTTAACTGATGAAGGCAGGAAATAGCTTAGAAAGTTGAAAAATGTCTTTGTCCTTTTTGTTATATACTAAAGAGACTGTGAGGGATGGACTTCTTTTTTTTTATTAAAGATTCATTAAGCATGCAAAACTTCGATTTTTTTATAGTTCAATTCGGTCTTCAGTTCATCTCCAGTAACAGAATACAGCAACTTTCTTATAACAACATTTACAGTTTTTTTTTTTTCAATAAAAAAGTATGGTATACCATTTTTCTTCATCATAATATTTTGTTTATCTTCTAAAATCTATTGTCGAGAGCATTATTTTGGTATTGTTATCGGATAATTTAGTGCTAAATGAATTTTGACATAATGCATTAAGATCATCTAACAGAAGTTAATTATTATTTGAACTATAAAGAAATATTGGGATTATTTTTGTTGTGGTTTGTTTATCATTGTCATTGCTGCTGTCTTGGACAGTGTTTTGGATAGATGTTGAAGGATTATCAGCTGAGAGGTCTTGTTCGCTTGGTTACTGAAATCTGTTGCTTACCTTTATCGATAAAATTTCCTTGTAGTATTTTTCCATCTTTTTAACAGAGGGTGGATTTTGTGGAGAGTCTTCGTAATTTTTTTTTTTTGAACTTGGTTCTTCTACAAACTCTTCCTCTGGTTTAGTCGAACTATGAAAAAATGGTGTAACACCTATCTCAAAGCTCTTTTTCATTAATTAATACAATTAAAGAAAACCAGCAAAGTAAAGAAAAATAAAGAAAGTATAATATACAAAAAGTTAATAACCTTGGTATAACCGCACTATATGAAACCTAGAGGCCAACTGTCTATAAGTTCCTAAATAGGCAGGATTTCAGCCAATTGCACCAGTTCGCATTTTTTTTAAACGTTATCAAATTTCAGATATATTTTATAGTTTTTAGATTTAATAATTAAAGATTAAAGAATAATATGTTTGAAAAAACAAACAAGGAATATCACGTAATTTTTATGTTTACTGCTCATTACAATAGTTTAACTAAACTCCATCACTTTAATAATGAAAGCAAAGTTTATAGTAAAGTCAAACCAAAGTATATATATAAATTAACAACAATTTAAATAAAAATCAAAATAAATTAAAAACAAAGTTGTTGTTTTTTTATGTAGAATATAATTTCAATTTTTGAAATCCTAAAATTTTTAAATAAATAACAATTATAATGTAGTTTTTCTTTTTTTGTAGAAATAAACGAGAAAAGACATAATTGTCATATAAAACTTTTACATTTCTTGTTGAGTATAAAATTACTTTCCAAATTAATATAAACCAAAACAAAATCTCTCTACTGTTTTTATTAAAAAAATAAATATAAAATTTATTGTCAGGCAGGCAAATATAAATCACACAAGTTTAAAACAGATTATAAATAACGCTACTGATACGTTCAAGATATAACCATTATATTAATTAACTCTTAAGTATTCAAGTATGCATTTGGTGAGTCAAACACATAATTCTTTTAATTGATAACTGAAAAAATCAATAAGCTAACATTTCTTAGTAAGTAGTTACATGATTTAAAGTTGAGGGTACATTAATTTAATGCTATGAAATATAAAATTGCAAATAACACAATTTTATATTTCATAGCATATTAATGCCCAAATTACATAATTAATCTTGTAACATAGGATAATTAAGATAAGAGTCATTTCATGCTGAAACATATATATATATACATATATATATATATATATATATATATATATATATATATATATATATATATATATATATATACACACATCTATATATATATATACACACACACATTATATATATATATATATATATGTGTGTGTGTGTGTGTGTGTGTGTGTGTGTGTACACAGAATGTCCAAAAAAAAAATAATAATAAGCTTTGAGGGTTTTATAGCAGCTATAATGCTGAACAAAAAAAATCTTATGAACCTGGTTCAGCAACTAAGGTCTTGATCAGTATTTGGGCCTAAAATAAGGGGGGGAAATATATTTTTCGACACTTTTTGGTAGTACATGAAGAAATGACTCGTATCAGAAAAGTATCGAAACTACCGTCATGAAGAATTAGATTTGGCGTCGAATGAGACCAATAATTACTTGATAGATCAAACACGCGATCTTTGATGAATTTTCAGAGTTGTGAGCTGAAAATTTGTTGTCCTCCAAAATCAAAATTTCCTCTCCATTCATGCTTCTCCAACAATTCACCAAAGATCGTGTGTTGATATATCGAGTTGTTATTAGTCTCATTCGACATTAGTTTCGACCCATTTTTAGACGCAACGCGTCATTTTTTCATCATTTGTCAAAAAGTGTCAAAAAACGTATTTTTTCCTATGTTTTTGGCCTAAAACCTTGTCAAGACTTCATTTTCTCACCCATGCTCACAAGAACTTATTTGATTAGCATTGTACTTCCAATAAAACTCCCCGGGATTATCCTTTTATAAGCACTTAATAGCAAGCAAATGATGTTAAATGTCCAGTTGGTACCAACCTCCAAGCTGTAGACTATAACAGTTTTGGACTTGGGTGGTTTCAACCTTTTGCCGACTATAATATAAAGCGTAATAAAATAATAATAATAAATTTACGTTTGTTGAATCAGTGTAATAAGCACAAAGCTGAGAAAATTATAAATTAATTCAGTTGTTTAAGTCACATGCCGATCTCTGGAATTTCTCCGGGGAGAACAGGAAATAGAAGCAGAATGCCAAGGCTATTGAGGAGAATGCCGATCAGCTAGCAGGATACGCGGATGAAGTGCACAGAAACATTTATAAGCTTGAATGTATTGAAGGAGTAACCAGTAATAACAAACGTCAATGAACTTTTGATTATAAAAACAGTGAAGCTTTCCGACCAGAATAGAAAACAAAACCACGGAGAACATTTAACACATGTATAAAACAATATTTAATATCTAAATTTCTAAATAGGCAGAATTTCAGTCAACCCGAATTTCATTTAAAACATTTTAAATACGTTTGGTAGTTTTTAGATTTAATAATTAAAGAATTGTGAAGCATGTTTGAAAAGATGTAGGAATTTCATGTAATTTTTATGTTTACTGCTCATTATAATAGTTTAACTTTATCACTTTAATAGTCAAAGGAAAGTAAACTTAAAGAAAGTAACTCAGCTCGAAAATCGTAAAAGATATTCTCAATATACTGCCATCATAAGCTAAAAGGCTCTAACTCCAAATAATTGTTTTAAATACATTTTAGTATTGTACCCATTGTATTATTGTATTGTATTAGGATCTAACCATTGGATTTAGGGCTTTATAATGTCATAAAAAGCTGTAGTTTTTGAGATATTCGGGTACATATACAAATACAAAAAATGTATTTAAAAAAATGATTTGGAGTTAGGACCTTTTAGCTTATCATGGCAGTAAATATATATATATATATATATATATATATATATATATATATATATATATATATATATATATATATATATTATATGTAAATAATAATAAATACATTATTTATAGTGCACAAAGTGTCCCAAAAATAAAGGATAGCCTTTAGAAGTTTTATATGAAATAGAACGCTGAAAAAAAAAGTTCATATGAACATGAGTCAGCAAATAAAATATCGACCAGTTGCTAGGCTAAATTGTCGGACTTTATTTGCTGATCCATGTTCATAAGAACTAATTTGATCAGCTTTGTATTTCCTGTAAAACCCCCAAGGGTTATCCTTTTTTGGGAGGGAGGAGGAGAGGAGGGAGAAGGACACCTATAAGCACTTAATAGCAAGCAGATAATGTTAAATGTCCAGTTGATGCAAACCTCCAAGCTTAATTCTCATAAAACCTTCCAAGGGATATATTTTTTTTTCAGGTGGCACTCTGTATAAGCACTTCATAGCAAGCAAATGATTTTAAATGTCCAGTTGGTGCCAACCCCCAAGCTGTAGCCTGTCAGCTTCCACGGTTTGGTATAAAAATTAGAAAAGAAAAAAAGTTAATACAGAAATTCAGCCAGTGAACCGAATATATAGTCCTGGCAATATATAGTTATATGACAATTAAAAATGAGTTTTTTTCGAGTTTCATCACTGAATTGTGACATTTTGTGGAAATATGTATGTAGCACACAGATTTATTTCAATGCGTCGATTCAAATTACAAACTTTAATATAAGCACAAAAAACAAAACAATCAAATTTGGTTATCATGCTCATTTTAAACACAATTGAGCTATTGTAAGAGGCCAATCCAATTTGTGCTTCTTTGAAAAATAAGATGTTTACACGAATAATCATAGGACTCAAAGCATATCTTTGTCCTTTCAAATGAACCTAAACAATATCGTTTACGACTTAGCCTTTCAATTTTTTTTTAATTGCCTCAAAGTCTTAAGAGGAAAATGGCCAAAAAAATTTTATTACTATAAAATTGTCAATTAAAAAATATTTTATTTTAATTAAATTAAAATTTAAGTACTAAGAACTTTGTCAATTCCGTGACCCAACATCTCCACGAATGAGACAAAGCATTAAATATAACATAATTACTATAATTTGAGTAATTGAATTCTAATAATAATTTATTAGTGATCTGTAATGCTCAAATGAAACGGTATACAGGTAATCAGTATAAGGTGGAAGTACATACATCGTCTTCTTTTCCATGGCATAGTAAGTGGCGGTAGACATCTCGACGGGATGTAAACTGTGGAGAACTGAATGCTTACGCAATGCCGTCAAGATTTGATATAAATAAGTGTTATCTATATTTTAGTTCATGAACAGACAGCAGATATTATTTGCCAGTTCTATCTGAAACTGTTCAAATAAACTCTCAGTATACAAGCCAATGGAATCTAGTAGTCATTTCAAATTTTAAAACTCAGAAAGACTTTTTTTTTTGGATTGCGTGATTGAAATTTAAACAATCAATTAGAATTAAAAAATAAATAAGCGTGAGCAATAGAGCTCCGTCACTATGATCGTATTTTCTCTTCATTCTTTATATTTGACTTCATGTTATTTATGTTTTAATGGCTAGAAATTTTAGTTCTATGAAAATGAAATCTTGAGAAATTGATAATAAGCTCGTAGAGCAGTAACGAACAAAGATGAAATTTCTCCTGCCAATATTTAAATAAATCCTTCCCATGAGATTTATTGCGTCGCACAGCGCAACTTGTTTTAACCTTTTTTATACAACAATTTATGTTATATAAATCCAATTATTTGGAATTTATGTGGAGAATGATTAATTCAACTAAATGCAACAGGCTGCGTTTTACTTCGCCACTTTATTTTATTACGTTTAGCTCAGAAAAACCATCTTCAGGTAAATCTTGAAAGACTCGAACTATATTAAAATTGCAATTTTTATGCATTTTTAACTTGATTCCTTAATTAATGAATAATTATATAATGATAAAACAACCAATAGAATGTAAAAATAAAGTATATGCTTTGTTCAAAACAAAAATAGATTCAAAAGAACAAAAAAATAATCCATAATTCATACTAATAGCATGGCAATGAGTAATGTATTTAAATGTAAAGCAAATGTTCTACAATTTTAATACATGTTGAATCCTTCTAGATGCACCTGAAGATGGCTTTTCCGGCCAAAACATAGTAAAATAA
The DNA here is from genome assembly GCA_948150685.1 of Rhaphigaster nebulosa. Classification (NCBI taxonomy): domain Eukaryota; kingdom Metazoa; phylum Arthropoda; class Insecta; order Hemiptera; family Pentatomidae; genus Rhaphigaster; species Rhaphigaster nebulosa. The sequence goes on from OX411308.1 coordinate 131,307,743, forward strand.
TGAAAATAAATCGGTGAGGTAAAGCACATCCTAATACATTTATTTGAATCTATTATATAATTTGTCCTTATAAGATCGATAATTACTGACATATATAGACGAACTGAAATACAAAATTGAAAATATCAAATTCTATTGGTGTATGTACTTCTGTAAGTGGCCAAATGTAGCGGGAAATAAAAAATATATATCCCCAGACATCCCCGAAACTCCCAAAACCTTGATCTATGGCCTATGTAACGGATTTTTCCCTTCCAATGACCTTTGATACAGTGCAAAAGTTTATTATTTTGGGGTAAAATACGACAAAATGCATTTGTGAATCAATAAAGATCCACTAAATTAAATTCCTTAATTGAACAAACAGAAAAAGGAATTATACAAAATTGTACTCTCCAAATTAATTAAGACCGGTTTTTTTTAAGGCACATAAGGTGCGACTCATCTGTTGTAAAACGGTAAAGAGGTAACCCACTGGTAACAAGGGTCACCCAAAAAAATTATGGACAACGGCGTTCCAAATTAACAATTCTGCATTTTTAATTCTGTTTAGCTATGTCCAGAAAAAAACAAAATTAGAGGGGAATGAGAAATTAAGAGCATTGAGTATAAATAATTAGTATTACTTAAGATTTTAGAAAGGAAAAAAAAATATATGTAATATAGATTAATGTCGTGACCCAATATGAATTTAGAACAAGACAAAAGACGGTACGAAAAGAACAAGAAAAATCACTAACATTGGTGATTACTTGGATATTATTGAAAAATAAAATTGAGAGTTGAACTAATGCGAATTTAATATAGATTATTTCTATAAGATCTTTCATTTAAAGACAAAAAGTTCTTGACTCCAGTAAACCATCAAATTCCTCCCGCATCCAATCCTTGCAATCCAAAATCCTATGAAAAATCCTTAATGTTTATTTTGTCACAAATAAAATTATCCATTAAGACCTCAATATCCCATTTGTTGCAGATTTGGCCCTATATATATATATATATATATATATATATATATATATATATATATATATATATATATATATATATATATATATATACATATATATACCGCTTTTAATTCCAAACTCCTTGCCGACACTAACCACTTGTTCTTATGATAACACTCCGAGACGTCTGAAAAGAAGATGGCTACGGGACCTATTAACTTAAAATAATCATTGAAGTAATACCAATGGGTTGTTCCTTCACAAGTTGTTATCATGTATTATATTGTTACTTCACATTTACTTCTTGTACTGTTGTAAATTTTAATGAAAAATAATAAAAAAGTTTTATCATATTTTAAACTGTCAATATTTTTTTTTTTTTCAATTGTCAAATAATTTGTTTCTGTTTCTAATCATGCTTACAAGATAATTTTAAGCATGACAAACCTGAAGGATTTAGATTTAATCCTACGTTATTGATTTGGTATTAAAAAGTGCTGAAAAATCACAATAACTTTACAATGAAATTTAAGCTAGGAGAATTTTGGGTTTGAATTAGGGTGGTGGGGGGATTGAAAATATTCTTCACCTTGGTGTTAGTCATAAAAAAAAAAAAAAAAAAAAAAAAATGAATTTACTTTACCTTGTCTTCCAAAACATATTTTGGGGGTTTAATTTTTTTAATGATTTTGTACGTTGGTTGTGCCTCCTCCCATTTTCAATTTTTTGAGGCAGATGGAGCACTGAGGTTCAACACTATTACACTTATTGAAATATTTCCATACCGACGACATAATTAACAATATTTAAAAAGATATAATTGGTTAAATAGAAATACAAAATTTAAAAACTACGCCCGTAACGAGCCCCAACTGTAAAACGAACCAGTAAACAATATGGCAGCCTAACCTTCTCGGCGAACCCGAGTCTGTGAAACCGGTACGGTTTATAAGAACGCCGATAAGTATGGTCCAGGCTTATACATTATTAAAAAAATCTGGTGCTATACCAGCATCACACAATTTTCCCTTAATTTTAAAGAGATCACATAAACACTACTTCTATAAAATGTTTTCAGCAACATTCGCTTCTCTCACAAAAGTACAATAAAATAGTTTTTAAACAATTCAGAATTTTGATAAATTCTGTACATTATATATTTTAAATTTGTCAAACTGAAAATATATTTTAAAAGTTCCGGTTTAGTATACATGAAAACAATTTCTTTCCATTAAATAATATAAAAGTAGAAATTAATAAATTAATTTCTACATTTAAACGCGCTCGGCTTTCCATCTAAGGTCTTGTAGTCCATGTAAAATACGCTGTATCTTTGCTAATACCGGTCACATTTCGATGATTTCTTTTTTGTTTTTTAGAGAATTTAATTACATTTCATAAGATTTCAGACACAATTTACCATATAATGCATACTTTTTGAGTTATGTGCAAATAAAATATTCTCTTTGCTATAACTTTTTTCCCTGCATTTTCTCAGAGATGTACTAAGTATATGAAAAGTTAAAGGTCTTCAAGGAGAAAACATTAGACAAGTTTCATCAAAATCGTTAAAGCCATTCACGAGAAAATTGAAAAAAGTATAAAATCGATGATATAATTTGCACTTTCGGTTAGTCCAATACGCTATGTCTTTGCTAATACTGGTCCAATTTCGATTATTCCTTTTTTATTTTATGGATAATTTAATTATCTTTCATATGATCTGATACAAAATTTGCTAATAAATTGCATACTTTTTGAGTTATGCACAAATCAAATATTATTTTCATAATAACTTTTTTCCCTGCATTTCCTCGGTGATGTAATAAATATTTGAAAAGTAAAAGGGTTTTAAAAAGAAGAATTTAGACAAATTTCATCAAAATCGATACGGCCGTTTTCGAGAAAATTGTAAAAAAGTGTAAAATCGGTGATATAAAGTGGCGCTTCCGGCTAGTCGATTTTGAAGAAAACTTTGCTGTAACATCACAGGCATATACCTACCTTAAATACGTAATTTCAGTTTTGTACAACTTTTCGTTTTTGAGCTAGGCTGTTCACATACACAGAGACCATTATGCGAGACTTGGTTATTTGAAGCACGGGACCTTAAAACGTGTATTTCCGTTGAAAACTAGAATTCGAAAATTTCCACGATCGACATACTTCCCCTTACAATATATTTCAAATATAGGTAAGGGAAAGTAAAAATTATAACTGAATGCCTGGAGTCACAATCTGATAACAGTGGGTTGCTATTCATGGAGAGCAGACGAAAGAGGTATAGTCATGCTATATAGGAGCCTTATCTTAAGTAAACTTGATTATGGTAGCATAGTCTACAATTCTGCTAGTGACAGAAGGATAAAAATGTATTACTCTATCTATATAGCCTTTGGTGCTTTTAGCTCTTGACCAATAATAATCCTACATGTGAAAGCAGAGGGTACAGCCTTGGAATTTAAGAATAAAGGTACTTTCGTTGTCTTACTTCACAAAAATAACTTTTTAACCCTCTTTATCACAGGTTTTATACAAATATAAATTTTCCTTATTCAAACAAAAGAAAATATCGCCCATCATTCCTAGAAAGCTGTAAATCATGCATCACTGACAACATTCCTGTCATTCCAAAACTCCTTAATATAGAAATGGAGCCATCAAATCAAAAAATTGTTCTTCCATCATACAGACTTCAACCTTTTCAAAAGCATTCATCAAGAGTGGAAATTTATTTACACTGATGGATCAAATAGCAAAGAGGAAGCAGGCGCTGCCATAGCGATGGACAATAAACATCAAATGTTTTCCTTTCCTCTACTCTCTATGATCTATAATACTGAATTATTAGCTATTAATTGTGCTGTGATATCCATAGACACTAAAATAATTAGTTGTGCTGTAATTTGTTCTGATTAAAAATCTGCAGGACCCCTTTTCTCAGAAATTGTTGACACTCAAAACCTTGCTTTAACTTAAATTATTGGAGATTGCTGGTTGTGTGGGAATTTTTTTTATGGTGGTGGGAGTTTTTTTATGGTTATCCAGCCATGTAGGTAATACAGAAGCAACAAGATGGCAGATAGTATGCTAAGATATCTATCAAAGAAGGCCAGTTGATCATTATCATAAGAAGTTACCTCTCTGATCAAAGAAAAAACATGGCAAAAGATTTGGACAGCCAAGAGAGTTAATAATAACTTAAGGATTATGCAGCACTTCGTACAGTGAAAGAGCCAAATATCCTGTTGCCCAGAAAAGAAGTGGTGCTGTCCCAGCTGAGGACTAGACTTACTTACCTATGAGTACTTGATGAGTAAAAGATCTCCACATGATTGCGTCATTTGTGGGCTACCATTGACAGTCAATCTGACTGAGTGTATTCAAATTTCATAGAGAACGACACACAAAATAGTATTGAGGAGTTACTTTATAATGATGAAAGTACCATAACTAACTTAATGCTGTTACTAAAAACACTAAAATATTTTTTAAATTAAAATTTGTATTTTGTAATATTGTAAATTTGAAAATTTTAAACTTTGAAATTGTAATATAGGACGAAAATGACCGAGGTGGTTAACATTATAAATAAATAAAACATAACATTACATGAACATTTTGAATTGTACTGTTATATCAGTAGAAAATCTTCAATAAACCAATAAATCCAACCAAGCAATATTTTCAAAACACTGTAAATTCTGGTACCATAAACAAGCTCACAAATGGTACCTATTAAATCAACATGGCTGAAAATGGTTCTCTCACTGATTGAATAAAGTTTATAAAAACAACACTCAATACTAAATAAAATGAGCCTTGAGCAGATAATAGATCAGTGGCTTTTAACTTTGTTACTATAGAAACTTGTGAATTATGCTGTGTCTACCAAGGCTGAAATATTTAACAGGAAGTATTATAAGAGAGATAAGCACTTACTTGTTCCGTCTTCATCATCATAAGACCACATATTGATGTGTGAATAACAAGGGATTGCAGTTGTCATTTCTTCCAAAGCCGGTGAAACCATTACTTCTAGAGTAAACATTCATCTTCTGTCACAGTGCCTAGAAAATGAAAAGGTTAATAATATGAAATTTGATTTAAAATTTGGATATCTAAATAGATAGATTTTTTAAAATTACAGGACTGTTTATAATAAATATATAATTTTATTCTCATTAATTGTTATTTCAATAATTAACAACAATGAAGGAAGTTCTAGACAAAAAAATAACATTTTTAAAATAAGATTCATTGATTTAATCACGGGGCTCATTCAAAGCAGGATTCATCAATTCATATAAAATCTGATGCATGAAAAAACACAATCAAGAATTGAATAAAGAATGAAAATTGGAATTTATCTAAAGAGCCACCAAGCCTTAACAATTATATTCCACAGATAACAGAACACACAGTTAGAGAACTGAAAAGCACAAAATAATAAATGACCCGAATATTGGCTGAACACAAATTAAAGTTAACTTAGACTGAATTAAAATGGCGCTAAATGAAGGAAAAGAAGAAGAATGAAATGAGTATTATATGACTGGTACAGAAAGGTGAAGATTAGGTTTCAATTTTCTTCCTTGATATGGTTTTTCAATTGTTTTTCATTTTGAAATTTGATATTATACATATTTTTATGAATTTTTAACTGACAGAATAAATATTTTTATTTGGCTAGGTTTCCTAAAAAAAACAATCTCGTATGCTGAGACAACCTGGAGCTTATTATTTGAAAGAACAATAAGAAATTATTAATGAATCTTAATAAATGCAGCAATCCTGAATGTACAGAAAGTTAGTAATAGTGAAAAACAACAACTAAATACAGTATTTTGAGGGACAGGCTTCACAAGTTAACAATAATTGGTAGCAGATAAAAATCATTATTAAAATGTCACACATAAACACAATCGATTTAAAAAAAAAAAAAATTCAAATATGGAAAAGGCACTTAATTTATTATTCTTGTGAGTCAAATGATGAGGGTACCAAGAAGAACAAATCATCAAAGGATATTTAAATCAAAAATAAAATAAATCAAGAAATGTATTTTATCTATATAATTCCATATCCAGCTGGTTGTACCAGCTAATTAAACAAAAACCTATATTATAACAGCCAAAACATCTATTTTCCCAAGGAAAAGAACTGAGCCATAATTTGCTCCCCCCCAAAAAAGAATTAAGCGAATTATTTGGCAACAATATACACATTTTTGTTAGGTGTATTAATACCGCTTTAGATTGACTCAATATTAATACTGTCAAAAATGTATCATAAAATTCAGAGCTAGTGTTTACCTAAAATTAATCTTTATTTTTGTTACTATAGAAGAATCTTATTTTAAAAATAAATTTAATTTTAGGTATATTTTACGAAGTAAATTTTCTTCCTTTGTATATTATGTATTATTAAAAATGATTATCATATTTATATAATACATCCTTATCGACGTTTCAGGGAATTTCCCCATCCTCAGGACAACCCAGTTTGAAAGTTACAGAACAACATAATAATTTCACCTTATATTTAATCAAAAACTCTAACTAAATTACCAAAAAGTATACATAATAATCATTCAAATATGAATTAGTTATATTTAAACATCTTTAATTATTTACAATATTTATTTTTTTTTTATAAATATAAATTACTCAATTTTATTGTATATTGTGTTATAATAGTCACTATTTTTTTTAAAAGCTTAATTAAAAGAGTGTACCTTCCTTTATTATCATTATATTAAAAAAAAAAATTAAATATTATAAATAATTAAAGATGTTTAAATATAACAAATTTATATTAATTAGGATAATTATTATTTATAGTATTTGGTTATTTTATTAGAGTTTTTGGTTACTTATAAGGTGAAATTATAATGTTCTGCAATTTTTAGAATGGGCTGTCCTAAAGATGGGGAAATTTCCCGAAACGTCGATGAGGATGTAGTATAAAAATGTGATAATCATTTTTAATAAAACATAATATAAAAAGGAAGATAATTGACTTCATAAAATATATCCCAAATTAAATTTATTTCTAAAATTAATCTTTTTTTCCATGATTTATTAAATTTAATTTATTATGGTATATGCTTGCATGGATGAAATTCATAAATAAATAATAAAAAAAAAAAATAATTTATTTATTTCAAGACTTCCCTTGTTTCTTTTAAAACAATTTTTGTTATTTAACATATTATTGCAAATTTTCTAGAGATTTTCAACAGTTTAGCTTTCCAAAATTTTAAATCCTTTCAACTTCCCAAACGCTAACCTTATTTAATCACTGTCGTATTTTCATATTTCAAACTAAACTCAGGCATTTGATGTTAAAAAATTTATCATAGTATATTCTTGCTTGAAAGAAAGAAGGAAAAAGATCACTCAAAAGTTCACTTGAAAGGCAACATATCCCTCTATAACTTATCATTTCAGTTCCGAGGCATGTGAAAGATCAACATCTGAAACATCTTTATGCCTTAATGTTTCTTTCTATAGTTCAGTTATAAAGAATGGAACTTCTGGCAATGAAAATAGATTAATGAAAATGAGCAACAAGTGTATCCAGCATGGATAAAGTAAAAAATGAAGAAAACAAAGAAAAAGTTGCTGTAAAAAAAAAAAAAATTTTGAATGTAACATTTAAAAAGAATGTCAGAAGGAAGTTAGAAAATCCTTTAAAAAGTATATTATAACATGAATAGCAAGAAGTAATATAATAAATAAATTAATTCATGGCGTTATGATTTTTAAACTTTCTTCCACTTTAACTTTTGAAAATCATTAAGAAAAAAAATATACATTAAAAAAAATGAGAAAATTTTGGGTTAATATAAATTATTTTGAAATTTAATAAATATAGGAATTAATGATAAACAGCGAACAGAAGTTTGAGCCCTAAAATCGATAATGAAACACTATTACATTGACTCCCTTAAAATATGACTTAGGCACTACTTAACATAGGTAAATATAATTTTAACTAATAAGTATAATTAAATAAATAATGATGATAATAACCACAATTGAATTTTTTTTTTTTTTTTTTTTATTTCTAGCCCTGCAGAAATTTTATTGAATATACAAATACAAATAATATAATATATACACAAATGATTCCAGTCCTTTTTTTGCCTCTTGGCATTTTAAGGTTTTACTGGATTGGCTCGTTGTATGCGACCACAACTACAATTGAAATAAATATTGTAAACAATTTGGAAAATATAATGCAAATAATGGATGTGAGAATCAAATATACTAAATTTTATTAAAAATTAAAGGATATATTTCATCCACTAATGAAATAGGAATGACAGGGGATTATTAACACTTAATTTTTACTTTGAGAAAGTAATTGTCCGAGTAAATTTATTTATGAGTTTAAGATATAAAAACTTATATATAATACATTAATAATAATTATTCAAGATGAGAAGCTTTAAATTAGATTAATTTAAATACAATTAAACTATATATGCACTCTAGTAGATTATTCCATCTTGCCAAAAATTTCAAAATCATAATATACAATAATTATCATTAAAATAATTAATGGACAACGTATTTAGCAAATATTTTAATATATTTCTTCAGTATATTTAGCTAATATTTAAATATACTTCATCATCATCATACTACGGGATTAGGGGCCAGACAAGGACGCATTTAGGAGACATTTAGGGGCCATGGTGCAAGGACGCAAATTAGGCCCTCTAGGCAAATAACGAAACTAAAAATTCTAGAGCCTTCCCATCCATGCTTCTTAAACTTGTTCCCAATAAAACAGTATGTATTCTACTTACTTCAAACTAAAATTATCATAAATCCAAAGAACATATTTTACATTTTTGACTATACAGTCTATATAACTATTGATACAGTTACAATATTAAATTGAAATAAGCATTGGAAATGGAAAATATCAGAAGCACAATTTTATACCAAATGGAATTAGTATCAAATGGAAATTATAAGGATAATGAAAGAAGACTACTCTAAATCACTTTTTCTTAGACTTTTTCTGTGAAAAATATCAATGAGCTTAAAAATTTTAGCTCATTAATTTTTAATTTAAATCAGTGCCAAATCTGCAAGTCGATCCTGACTCTAAAATAACTTTTAATTATTTTTTAATTTAGAGCACTATGATTTTTCTTTCGCTATCTGAAAATACAGAATAAAACAAAACACATCACGATTACATATCCGAATGAAATATTATGACTTCATTTTTTACTCCCTGTCTTAGAAGCCTACTTACCTCAGGGGCCCCGGGGCGTTGCCCTAGATATGCTCCTGCACCATACCTATATTTGTATCACTATCATATTCATAAATATAAAATGAAAGCATACCAAAATTATAAGCAAATATGTTCAATAAAGTAACAGAAAAAATATAGTTTAAGATAATAATTTGATTACAACACTAAGCAATATAATTTATTTTGCTTAGAGTTAAAAAATATTTCTTATTCGAAAGTCATGTTAAAAAATCAACTCTTATCCAAAATGAATAACATAATGTAAAATGTGTTTTTTAAAAATGCAATAAGCACACTTTTTTTAACTGTGAGCTCACCAATGTTTCCAATTTCAAACAATCATTAAAACTTCTGTGAGTTTCTTAAGGGCTTAAATTGAGACCTGAAAGCAAGGAGTAAATAAATTAAAAGGTTTATTTTATAGTAAATAAAAAAATCTTAAGTAATCTGAATCATTGATATAAAGAAAGAAAATAATATTTTATTTCTCATCCAATTAAAACTTCATGAGCACATATAGATTAAAGAGTCTTCAAATGAATGTAGCATAATATAAATTTCAAATAATTTCCAACAAATAATTACCAGTTGATAACTTCCACTATTTGAAATTATATATTTAGTTGATACAAACATAGAATGTTATTAGAAGAGAATTTTTTAAATAAAATTGGAAAATTGGAATGAAATATTGTACAGCAGATACTTTACATTAAAATTCAGAGCAGGCTTGCTATATAATTTCCCGCTAAACATAATTAAATAAAACATATTGAACTTGCTTAAAAATATTACATCATTGCCATGATATAAATCAATTATATAAGAAAAAATAATACTATTTAGAAAATCACCTTTTAAAAGAAATTACTTAATTCATTTCCTAATCAGGATCTTCAAAGGAATATGATTCAAAACTACAACAGAAATAATTTAAGAGCCAAACACTTACACAAAAACAAAACAAAAAAAATTAAACTTTTTGGCAGTAGAGATTTAGGTGAAATTAAAAAAATTTAATTACAATACTAATCGTTTGTTATATCGAATGTGTAATTGTAAAATGTGAAATGTGTAATTTTCTTTTTCAACAAACCAGGTTACAAGGGCGTACATAGATTTTTTTTCGCCGAAAGGAATTAAATAAAAAGAAGGCGAATAATCATAATCGAATAATCGCCAAATTGGGTGTAAGTTTTAGAGATAACCATGAAAAATTGATCAAATATTATTGCTAAAAATCACCAAAAATATTACTCAAAACAGAAACCTTAAGTTGGTGGGTATAAAAATAATATTTTTCGTACATTTTAGAGGGAAGGGGTGGAGGGTATATCCTCCTGATTCCTCCGCCTGCATACGCCAACAGGTTTGTTTTTATGAATACATTTATTATTGACTACAAAATTGAATAATTACAAGAGTCCAAGATATTGGTGATTTTAATCATTAAATTGCTAATCTTTATCCATCGGAGCGATTTTTCATTATTCAAAAGCAACAATTATGATGAGCAATCTGTAAAGCAGTCTGAGTCGATACATCGATAGCCGTAGATGCTTTGTTTATGAGTGTTCCTTCGAATTCTTAAAATGCATTCCTTTTTTAAAGTTGTTCGTAAGTCAGGAACCGAGTGCTTAGTTTTTATTGTGTGATTAAGATGATTTGATTTAGCTTAGATTGGAATCGTGATATTTCTCTCAACTAGAAAAATGTGCTTTGGACCTTTCAAGAGAGTTTGTCATTGGGGACCTTTGACAGCTCTAGGTATTACAAATTGGAATAAATTTAGTTACTTTTTGAAACATTTCGCGCTTTTCACATTTATAAAATTTGGTTTTTTATTAATACTATTTGATGTTCTACTTTTCTTTTCTGTTTAAAATATATTACTTTTTTTACCGGCAAAATGAAGTTAATTGATGTTTGTTGACTAAGTACTTGTATGTGTATTATTCATTGTTTATTTCAGGAATAATTAAAATCATAACATATACGATGGTACATTGTAGTAACATGTTGCTTCCACCCACCCAGAGCTTTGCTGGTTTTTTGAACATGGTTACTTTTCTTACAAATAGTGGTCTTTCAATTTATAATCTTCTTAGTGCCATGTTTGAAGGACCAGGTTATCTTCCTCTAAAGTGGTGCCCAGTAAGTGAGATATTCATTTAGAAAGTAACTCTGTTATGATTTACGTGTAAGCACACTTTGTTTTGTCTCAGGAATATGCTGCTGACGAAGCATATCTTCAGTTCTGTAAGGTTTGTGAAGGATTTAAAGCTCCAAGATCACATCATTGCAGAAAATGTGAGTGTTGTTTTTTGAATTTGATTATTGCCTTAAACCGCTTGTTTAGGATTTACAATTTGAATACTAATTTATTGGAATGTTTCTCTGTTGCTGATAGGCAGGTCAAATCATTACAATGGTAGTGTTAGGACTTTTAATTTTAATTCTTAATTTATTAAGCACGATTAATCTGTGATTAGAAACCCCGATGTGTTATAGTATTGGCCTTTTAAAAAACATCAGTCTTCAGTTACTCAAATACTGATTCTGTAGAACTATTAATGAGATAGCATTTGATACAGGTTGCTAGATACTATGGAAGTATATAGATGTTCTAATTAAATATTTGTCTTTGATCAGAAACTTTCAACTCCAGTCCTCACCACAACTTCTTTTTTTGTAATGACTTGTTGGGTGGAATGGTTTTATTATATTGATTGATTATATTGTAGTGTATTGATTGTTTGTATTAAAAAAAATAACACAATTGTTACCCATCTGACCTTGGCTGACGAGGAAACTGTTAGGGCTATTTTTGTCATTTGAGCTAGCGAAAATTGACAGCTGTAGTATTTATAAAACCATCATAACGTATGCTTACTGTTATTGAAATTCTCACTGTTTTGTTCTTTGAAATTCTCACATTCTTATTTATAAAGTAAAATAAATCTCAGCTGTTCACCTTTGCTCGCTCAGAGGGTAATTGTATCCTTAAGGATTTACATGCTCATAAATGTTGGACAGATGATAGTTTACATTATTAAGGAAATAAATTCATAGGCAGGTTTATTTCAGCAACACATTCAGATATTGTGAATAGCAGTTTTGAGCTTTATCAATTAAGTTGGTTGAATTTAGATGTACTATATTTCTGATAGACAGCATGCATTTTATCTCTTGCTTTGAAAATATACCTTCAATTCAAATAGACCTGTAATATGAAGTTTTACAGAATGCATAGTTTTGAATAACTGAATTTAATAAATCAAGCCATAAATTATACTGACCTTATGATCAAGATATATTTTAAATCATCCATTAGAAATCATGAGATAACCCAGTCGTGCAATATCAGCTTAATTCTATTAGTAGCAACCAGTCCAACATTTTTTGTTAACATTTGTTCTTACATTCCAAATCAAATGTGTGTTGCTCATCTTTATTTTTTCATTCATGAAGTTTCCTTATACTGTTTATTTTTCTTCTTCTTCTTTTCCTATCTCCGCTGTGCCATTTGGCATGGAGCAGCCTCAGCCCATCTTCTGTGCGTGTCCCAGTCCTGGGCCATTCTTCTTGTCTCCATCAAGGTGAAGCCCCGCTCGCTCGAGTCTCTCCATATAACCATTATATGTAAGTCTCGGCCTGCCAACCGGTCTCTGCTCCCTTGGTCTTGCTTCTAGCAGCCACCTGGCTTTATGATTGTCGCCCATCCTGCAAACATGTCCATACCACTTAAGCTGGCGTTCCTCCAGACTATTCCTCGTTGGTCTAACTCTGAGGGTTTCCCTGACAGTTTCATTCCTCACTCAGTCTCGACTGGTCTTCCCAGCTACTTTCCTTAGATATCAGGACACTCCCGTGTCATTCTAAGAGAACCCAACTCTGTGATCCATAAAGCAAGACTGGGAGAACACTGACCAAGATACGGAGCTTGGCATCATTGCTGATTTCTTGTTTCCTTACCAGGGTGGTCGATATTTGATAAAAGACCTGGTTAGCCTTTTTTACTCTGTTGAGAACCTCCTGGTCTATTTTGCTGTCCCATCTAATCATAGTATCCAGGTAAAGGTACTACTTCCAGTTGTTCTTCGTCACATTCGATTCATAGATCTTCCTCTTCCCTGCCTACATGCATAACTTTCCTCTTCTCTGGATTTATAGCAAGATCTCTTCTTCTTAGCTCCTCCATCCATTTCTCCACAGCGACTTGCAGTCTTCCTGGACTGTCAGCAACCAGCACAATGTCATCTGCGTACAGGTTGTGCGTACAGTCCGTGCATACAACATGGTGCCTACAATGTCACCTGCACTGATATCGTATTCCAGTATCCGACAATAGCTTTGGGAGTCCTCCTCTTACACACTTTGAGCACATCGTTTATAACAACATTGAAGAGGAGTGGACTGAGGCTATCTCCTTGCTTAAATCTGTTATAAAATCTGAAGGGGGCAGACTTAGCACCATTGAGTCGGATGACACCCTTTGGATCCTGGTAGACTGACTTGATGGTGCTAATAAGGTTAGAAGGGGCACGCCTTTCCTCTTCATTTTTGATGATTTAATTGTGATTTTATCTAATAGTGTTAATCTAATTAATGATGCTGCTGCATAAATAAAATGAGCAGTCTGAAGGATTTTGGAATTAAATTAATATTTCTAAATTTTTTTATTAGTTTCAAAGCCTTGAATAAGCATTTCAAGAGAGTAATTATGAAAGAAATAATGCCTACCCGGGTAAAAATCAGGCTGGATGTCAAGCTACCCATTTGGTAACTTGAGCCAGATATAGCATTCAATCGTGATAAGTCATTACAAACTTTTATCTTTTGAAAAAAGGTAATTTTTTCAAATACTGTAAATTAATGTGATAGTTTTTGTGAAATAATTCTTAAAAAATTCTTGGTTATTCCTAGGTGGCCGATGTATCCTGAAGATGGATCATCATTGTCCTTGGATAAACAACTGTGTCGGCCATGCTAACCATGCTCACTTTACTGCATTCCTGTATTTCAGCGTCAGCGGATGCTTGCAAGCTACTGCCATTATGGGATATACCCTCTACAGAGCTTTTTACAGAGTATTTGTTTTTTTAATTAATATATTATTCTAGTTTTCCATGACTAAAACATAGCTGAACACAAGTCCTTTAACTCCCTCTCCCTTTACAGTCATCATTTTAGGGCAAGTTAAAGGAAAGTTTCGTGATAATAACTTTTTCAGAATAATTTAAGTAATTTAGTATTAAAATTAAGATAGGAAAAATGTTTAAAAAAAAAAAAAAAAGCCTTTGAAAAAAAAGAAGAAAAATTCTTATTAATTTACACTCAATTAAACAAAAAACCTTTCTCCTCAAGATTTTTCAAAAAGTGTGATTAACTCCCATGTCTCAATTGAAATTCTTTTTAGCTCTATTATGTTATAAGGTTAATTCCTCTTTTCACATGCGCCAAGTTCATCTGAGATATGTACTGTTTGAGTTGAAGTCAGTGCTTCAAGCTCGTATTTTAAACTCTGAAAATTTCTGAATCATAAAGATATTATATCATTAATTTTCTACTGATTTTGAGACCACTCCAAAACTCTGTATGGCTTGTAATGTTGAAATTATATCCAAAATTATAAGAACACTAGTTAAAATAATAGTCCAGTCAACTTTGTTTTTTTTTATTGCCATAAACCAGGTAGCTTCAGGAATGTGTAGAAAAAGGTCTCTGAATCAAGCCTGAGAAATTCCCATTGATTTCAGTTTCCACAGGGGTTGGGATTTTTTTTTAAATTAAAGAACATTTGCTATGAGAAAGGTGAATGCAAGATGGGTTCCAAAAATTCTTTCGGCTGCTAAAAAAGAGGAATGTGTTCGCTGCTGCAATGAATTTTTGCGTGTGTACGATATTTACCCAAAAAATTTCTTGGATCCAATTGTAACTGGGGATGAGAAAATGACCCACTCAGCAAAATGGAGTCTATGGAATGGAGAAGGCCAGGAGAAGCATCTTCACTAAAGGCAGAAGTCACACAACCAACAAAAAAGGTAATGACCACCATTTTTTGGGATTCTAAAGGAATACTGTTGATTGATTTTAAGGAAAGGAACACCACAGTGAATGTTGATTATTATATGCAGTCCTATTTCACCGCCTTCAAAGAGAAAAGGGGGAGAAGTTGAGCGAGGCGTTCGGCTACTTCACGACAATGCTCCTGCCCACACAGCATTGATTTCTAAGGCCGCTGTGAAGGACTGCGGTTTCCAAGAAACCTCCCATCCACCATACAGTCCAGACTTGGCCCTTAGTGACTTCTACATTTTCTCAAAGTCAAAATCTGACTTTAGTGGGAGGAGATTCTACTCCGACAAAGAGGTTCAAGCAGCGGTGGAAGAACATTTTTCTAACAAAGAAGAAACATTAAAAATAGAAATGTTGCCTAAGCGTTGTATTAAGTGTGTAAAACAATTGACTTTCACTTTTTGTATCATTAGTCGTATTTTCTCCAAATAAAATAGACTGTTGCACTTGGTTGAAGGTTGGCAGTGAGGGTCAGTACTGCGTTATCTATCCATTCCATAATCCCTAGAGCACGGTTATGGAAGTATTGGAGATGTCTGATATATATTTTTTTTTCCCTGCTACATTTGAGTACCTCCAGCACATTGAGTGAGAATATTTTTCATTTTATTTTGCTTGGTTTGCGTCTTTTTCAAGATTCAAAACATCATGTATGTAATAATAATATAACTCATACTCATAATTATGGGGAGAAAATGAAAGTGATGAGAATTTTACTAGCGGAATATTGAAATCAACCCCGAAATTTATAGATGAAATTCTAGAAAATAAATATGCGAAAGTATTTGTATTCTTGAAGGAAATTTGATGCTCTACAACTTTGTTTATCACAAGTTTCCCATAAAATGAAGGCAAAAAAGTTGATAAGGCATGTTTGAAAAAAAAACTGGGGGTGCTAAACATTTTTCTGAAAATTTTTCATTTTCACCGGCTCATATTTTGGAGATAGTGATGCATAGATATAAATGGAAATATGTCATTTGTAGGGAATAAGCTTTAATTTTGGAAGAAATGAAATTTTCTGTGCGATGTACCATTTTCAAGATAGGCGCCAGCAACTGAAAGAAAAGAGACCTTTGAAACTTCCCCTCACTCCTGCAGTTGCTGAAATCCATTGAAATTTCTCAGATGTGGTTCAGGAATCCCTTCACCTTAAGCATTCCTGAAATTTTTGGATTTACGTGGTTTAGACAAAACCTTTTTTGGTATAATTTTACTGGACTATAAGCCACTACCCAAGAAGTCAGCCACAGGATTAGAACTCCTTGAAATTTGATATAATAAATAATTTATTTGATTTAAATTTGATGTAGGTTCTGCAAATAATGTTTGGTGGATTTTAATTTCTCAATAAACTTACGAAATTCCTTTTAAAGTCAGTTTGTGTATTGATAATTAAAATATCGCTAATAATTTTTTTCAATTATGGCTTTTTCTAATTTTTTTGTTATTGTATTTCTATTTACTTAAAAAATTAATTATAAGTCATAAGCTCTTGATCAATTATATTTATCATAAAGTTTTGTTTATCCACATTTTCTTATGTTTCAGGCATGGTATATGCAACATATGCAGAGCAGTTTAGTATCTAATACTACCATTCAGTTTACTGTAACAACTCTTATATTAACTGTTTTTGCAATTGGATTATCAATTGGAGTAGTATTATCTGTTGGTGCTTTGTTATTCTTTCAGGTAAGACCGTTTTTATTTGTTCTTGATTGTGTAGATATACTGTCAGCATTAAATGGGGTGTCCAGCAGCCTTGAATTCCTTGAAGATCGGGAATTCTGCTTGAATTTTTCATGTCGGGAAAAAATTGGGTATTATACTTGAAAAATGGCCAGTCATTGGGAATTTTTAGTTTTTAGTCTAATAATTCTGTTTTTTCTTAAATAAGAGATTGCCCTGATTCATTTTCTCCCCATAATTATGAGTATGAGTTATATTATTATTACATATATGATGTTTTGAATCTTGAAAAAGACGCAAACCAAGCAAAATAAAATGAAAAATATTCTCACTCAATTATAAATATATTTAAAATATTACTCAAATTTAAATCTTTTTACAGTGAAACCTCTCCTAATGGACCCCTCTCTCCAATGGACACACCTCCCTATGGACAATTTTTAAATGCCCCGGTCTGAAAGCGCTTATGTATGGGCTCATTTTATTAGTTTTCTTTTGTTTATTTGTTAACATTATTATTAATCAATCCCTTTGCCTCATATTTAGTCTTAAAATGTGTTTCTATGGTTACATGGAATTATATACAATAAATTATAAGAAAAGAAAGTATATATTTTGTTTTGTTATGTAAATAAGCTTATGATTAAAATTGTGGTGGCATTTATTGCAATTAGTGAATATAATTTATTTACACTTCAAATTATTGTTTCTATGGTGTATTTTCAAATTTTTTTTAATTTTTGCGATGGAATGAGTTCTCATTGTAAGAAATAAGAGAGCTACAACCTTTATAATTATTCAAATTCATTCTCAAGTCCTAATTGTCATTCTATCAGTAGACGTCCAAATATTACATTTTATGGTTCCGATTTTATTTTAAATTTAATCCAATAAATTGACGAAAAGTGCCTTGAATTTTAAAGTTCACAGCCTTGAAATCCTTGAATTATGTTTGTATTTTTTCATATCTTATCGTTGGGCACCCTGTATTAACTTTAACTAGTAATAATCAATACTGTGCATTTTACTGATATATAATATTACTTATTTTACTGACATATATCATGAGTGAAGTGGACATCTCTAGTTAATTGGTAAGATTGAGGACATTCACAAACAATGTCAAATTCAGAGTATTGATGAAAAAACATCTGAAGCCTTTGAAGTCAGGCTTAAGACAAGGATTTATTTAATTTACATTTCATAGTAGTCAGTTTTAAAATATCTGATGTGGACAACACATGATTTCCTTGTACGCTTATTAAACTATAAATCGGTGGCTTAAAAAAGTGATCATGAAAATTTGGTCACTAGTTTCCGAAGATTGCAGTATCTCAAAAACGACACTTGTCATCCAAACGGCGTCGCGACATCCATCTATTGACACACACACACACAAACAGGCATATTCTTGTTACTGGCTTTTCATTCCGTTTATATTATATTATATTATATGTCTTTTTCTTTCAGTAGGTAACTAGTTTCCAAGAGATTTCTTCGGGGTTCATGACAGCATTAGAACTGTCAATATCACTAGATAAAGCATTGGAAATCGACAGTTTCGACATTTTAAACGGAAGAACCCATTTAGCTTATATTTTATTCTCCCGTTGCAGACTTGTTCATCTCACAAATGAGGAGGAAAACCAGTATTTTACACTCAATTGTAACACTTAAAACAAGTAATAATAATTTTTAATTGGAGTGGAAACCAAATCATGTCGATATAAAAGTTCTATTTACCAAATTTGTGATGTTTTACATTATATTTTAATATAATTTTTGATGAAAGTCTTATAAGACCTTCAAGTAAAGTACCACTTCCGGTCTGCCTATGTTAACCTAAATTTATTACATTAATATATAAATCTTATATACCTAGTTTAAAAGTTTACATTATATTTTATTATAATTTTTGATTAAAATAAATAATGATCTTCAAGTAAAGTACCACTTCTGGTAATCATGTAGTGACCAAAAAGGGAGGTTCACAACTAGATTTTAGAACAATCCTAAATACAAAATTTTAACTTTCTACGGCTAACCGTTTTTGAGTAATGCGAGATATGAACGTATGTACAGACATCATGACGAAACTAGTCAAAATGGATTCAGGGATGGTCAAAATGTATATTACCGTTGAAATCTGAAAAACGAAAATTTTTGTGATTACAAAAAAGTTTGGTTTTTTCTTCGTACAAGAAGTAAAAACAAATGTTTTATTTTTCCTTCCCTATTTTATTTATTTTTCTATCTTGAGCATTATATTATTGTCTTGGAGCAAAACAAGGTAATTGGATTTCAGTGAATAAATCACAACTATGGAGTTAAAATAATAATGTATATTTTTGCAGGAACTAACAAGAAAAGTTGTAAGAAATATGAGAAAAAAAAAATTGAATGCTTGGAAATAAATAAATTAATCGGTACTGTAAAAAAATTAAATGGGTACAAAATAAATAAAGATTTTTTTAAAAATATATAAGAATATATCTTTTTAATAATTAAAAATAAACAATTATATTTTATTCTTACCAGTAAATTTTATTCTTACCAGTGCCACAAGAATTTTAAATACTCTTTGTTTTGCCTCCCATCATTGAAATCTTATTTCAATGCAAATCATAAGAAGAGAAGAGATGAATGAAAGTTTAAACAGTTTTGTGTTCTTTGTGTTGGAAACTTTTGATTATTGATATTATTATAATTTTACATTGATCATAGCTTTCAGCTTTCACTCACTATGCTTGCTCAAGAGATCAACAAACCCCCAATATTTATGAAACATGTAATAGAAGTTGTTACTCTTTTTCATGGTTAATAGATTTACTATTACTGCCATCACTTGAAAAACATTTAAAAACTTTGAGTATTTAAAATTTACTGAGCAAAACTTAAAAATGAAATAAATAACATCTTAAAACATTTAAAATAAAAAAAAAAAATTAAACAACAAAGAGAAGTAAATGAGAATTTTACATTTGCTATCGTTTGTTACTTTTACCATTCAATCTTAAAACAAAAAAATAAAAAAAAAAGTTTCTTGTAAGATATTTTACAGCTATACTTGCACAAGAACTCTAGTACAAAATTGTCAACATAGTTCCAGACATTAGCAGGAAAACCACAGATATACTTAATTATTTAATTATGAAGAAATTAATTAAAAGTATATGTTAACCACCTAAATAGTTCTATTTCTGCCATCTAGTAAATTATCATGTAATTTTGAGACAGAGTTAATTGGATGTTACACGTGACAATTTTGTTATCAAGCACTCACCTGGTCACAGCACTATTATTTTTCCTACATAAATGTTTTAATTTGGGTGTTCTTTTAGATATAACTTTGCTGATTTTTGTTGCATCCACTTATGCAGTTAAAAAAAAAAAAAATTGGTTACATTTTCAGACAAATTAATAAAACATTGAAAATTTTAGAAAAACATATTGCCAGTGTCATGAGAAAATATCCTATGTAATTTTTATATTTTTTGTTATATTGAATAATTATAGCAATTCTTTAATTTTCTGTGTAGGAAGTATGTTTTGGTTCATTCTCAATGAGTTCCTTCATTCTTTTTTTCAAATTGATTTTGACACTAAAAAATATAAAAATCACTTGGGGTATTTGATAAAACATAAAATATTTTCTCCTGCCAATGACAATGTGTTTTTAAACTTCATTAAAAATATCTGATGTGGACAACACATGACTTCCTTGTACGCCTATTAAACTATAAATCGGTGGCTCAAAAAGTGATCCTGAATTTGGTTACTAGTTCCCGAAGATCGCAGTATCTCAAAAACAACATTAGGCGTCGCAACATCCATCTGTTGACACACACACACACACAAATAGGGAGGAAAACCAGTATTTTACTCTAAATTTTAATACTTGAAACAAATAATAAAAATGTTTAATTGGGTTGGAAACCAAATTGCGTTTGTAACCTTTATTACAGAAACATATGATTTATGTATTTAATTTAAATGATGTAAGCTTATTATGACCTTCAAGTAAAGTACTCATTTCGGCTCACCAATTTTAACCGAAATATAGTAAATACATTCACATCAATATAAAAGTCCTTAAAATAAAAGAAATCAATTATGACCTTCAAGGAAAGTATCACTTCCGGTGATTAAGCAGTGACCAAAAAGGGAGGTTCACAACTAGATTTTAGAACAATCCTAAATACAAAATTTCAACTTTCTACGGCTAACCGTTTTTGAGTTATGCGAAATACGAACATACATACGTACAGACGCCATGACGAAACTAGTCAAAATGGATATTTCCGTTGAAATCTGAAAACCAAAAATTTTCGTGATTACAATACTTGCTTTACTTCGTACAAGGAAGTAAAAAAAAAAAAAGCTACACAAATATGAATAACTCTTTTAGTTAAAAATTTTCAAAGTCAGATCCTATTGTTATGACACAATTCAATGAAAAATTACTCTTTTTAAAATATCTTGGTAAAGGGTCATCCATAAACCACCAAGACAACCACTAACCACTCAAGTCGCTTAAGATTGATATCATTTACTCAAGTTATCCGTTTTTGCTTACTATGACTCTATTCAATGGAATATTTCTCCATGAAATTCTATTTACTCCTCATAGCGAGCTAACTAAAGCTTTATCAAAAACAGTTGAGTACTGCAGGAGAACGAGGGATCCTTAGAAATTTGGAAGGACAATAACAACATTTAAAAAAAAAATACTCTTTTTGGCTTAGGAAACTCTAAAATGTATAAATGAAGTGATCAATCGAAACTCCTTTTCGACCTATCTCTAGACTTCCTGATTTTACATAGTTGAGGAAGCAGTAATGTCTTTGATGTTTAATTATTTTTCCTGATTATTCTTAAATAGATGAAATCCTTTAACTTTAAAAATTTCTGCCAATTATGAAAAATAGCAGTGTTTTAATTGTCCAAATTTCCATGTATCGAATTATTTGCAAAGAATTAAGTGTGAAACATAGACACTCTGTATTTTAAAAACTAATGGAAGGGTAAAGTTTTTTTTGTTTTCTTAACATGCAAGCACTATGGAGTTAGAACAAGCACTTTCTTAATTTTTTTTCTTTAAGAGATATCTTTAATCTTTTTGGTTGAGAAGTTTAAGTATTTTATATTGTATTATTTATTTTTTTAATCTACTCTTAGGATAATTTTTATTTTGAATTAATGTTGTTTTTTAGAACTTAGTAAAATTTTGTTATTCATCTTATATAATTTAAAACTGATATTTTTCCTTTTATGTATGATTTTACAAACTATTTTTTACTTCAGTTGAGGTCCATTTTGCGCAATAAAACTGGAGTTGAAGAATGGATTGTCAAAAAAGCTGTATACAGGCGACAACTCAATGACAAAGTCTTTGTTTTTCCTTATGACCTTGGTTGGAAAAATAATTTTATACAGGTTTTTATTTACCTATTTATTTTTATTTGTAAATTCAGTAACTCTTTATCATCTCTTTATGTTTTGTTTTTGTAGGTTTTTAATTGGAACCTAGAACCCATGGGCGATGGAATCTCTTGGCCTGTTGTAAAAGGATGCCATCAATATACTTTGACGGTATGAGGTGATTTTTTAGATAGAAATGCCATTGGTTATTATTGTTATGTTTTAGATGTAAAAGGGTCATTCTTATATTATTTGACCATTTACCTTTTCCGAACCTTGAAAATTATATAAAAAATAAATAAATAAAACTAAATACAACAATGTTGATTAAAGCCAGTAAAGAAGTTGGTCTCAAAATAAATATAAATAAGACGAAATATATGGTTAACAACAGAAACGGTGATGATTTTGGTAATATAGATATAGGAGGGAATAGGTTTGAACATGTTGAGAAATTTAAGTATTTGGGGTCTATGATAACTAGAAAAAATGAAATTCAATAGGAAATAAAAGCTTGGTTAAAGGCGGGAAATACTTGTTATTTTTCTGCATCCATATTACGTAGGTTGCGTTCTTTATCCAGAAACTCAAAAGTTAGAATTTACAAAACTATTATCCTTCCTAATCTTGAAGGAAGAACAATACCTTAAGATCTTCAAGAATAAGGTATTGCGTAGAATATTTGATCCGAAAAAGGATGAGTCCACTGAGTCCAGGAGATTACACAATGTGGAATTGTGGAGCATGCATCCTGTTAATGTAATTGAAGTGATATCATTATGATGGTTGAAATGGGTTTGTAAAGTTGTTGGGCTCAGTAATGAATGAATCCCTAAAAAATTAATTAACGCTGAGCCGAATAGTAAATGTCTGAGGGATAGAGATAAGGGTGATCTCTAAGGTGATATATTAGTATAGGTTAAAATTTCTACATTGGATCCCTTATGTTATCATCTCATTCCAGAAACTGTAAATTAATATCTAACAAGTTTTTTTTTGAGTTGTAAAACCATGCGAAAAGCGAATGTAAAGACTGGTGACTTCAGATTGTCTCTGTCCCCCCTTTTCCTCTCATGTGTTAACATAAACGTTTAATTTTCTGACCATCACAGTGTTGGACTATAGACTCAACTGCAATTTCTTTTTTTTTTTAAATGGGATTTAACCTCCTTACCAACTTCAGTTAAGGCAGACAGGTTATTCTACAGATCAACAATGCATTCTAGCCAGAGTGGGAAGGTCGAGATTCATTACTCCGTGGCTCCGCCACAAAAAAAAGTGTAACCCAACCAGGCCGGATTCAAACTGATACTGCTTCAGACTTGAGGTTGTTATGGTGATGCCTTGACACTCTCAGCCACCACAATTGTTTATAATAATTAATAATTAAAATACATAATAAGTACTAAAAATAATAAATAATAATTAAAACATCAGCCTTTGTTAAATTCATTCCCCCAAGGTGTTTGTTAACTTCTTATATCCTTCATTATTCTTCCCACTTAGACTATAGATGCATAGTATATGGGAAACTGTCTGGTGAGCTTGAGATAAGACTAAAGAGATTAATGAATTAAGAAGGCATTGATGTAGAAATGAAAATTTACAGGAGAATCAAAAAACTTTTATGAGGTGTATTAAATTATAAACTCTATAACTTTTTTTGTTAGAAAAATGCATATTTATTCTTTTATTAAATTAGTACATCCCTTCTTCCACACTATTGACCTTGGAACAAACCTTTGAGTCAGTAAAAAAAATACTTTACAGAAATGTTTGCACTTACTTCATTCTCTCATATCTTGCTGGTATTCTGAGCTACGTTTTTTATTAAAGATTTGACATATCCAAATTTTTATTTATTTATTTTTTAAAACTTCATTGTGAGTTCAGGAAAATTCAAATTGCTAGAAAACTGAGATTAAATTTTTTGACCCATCTTATAATTTCCTCCATTCTCCATAATGATAGGGTTTTCTAAATTTTCCAGAAATTTATGTGGATTTATGGATAATATTAAAATCACTTAGTACGGTCTAATCTTCTTACTGCCCCTTTTTGGTGGCATTTTTATCCTTGTAAATATTCCACAATACAGGCTTAGCCGCTATTAATCTTATCGTAAGTTTGGTGCCAAACTGTTCTATCCATGTAAAATTAACTGAAGATTCAAATTTAACCAAAAAAAAGTATATGTTAAAGTCTCGTCAGGTCTTGACCATAGACAGCAAATGACCGAATATCTTTAAGTCTGAATGCGTACATCAGTTCACACAGGTTTTCGTCGAGGTGACACAACATGATGTCATCCTTTTCTGGTGGATGAGATGACAGCTCCAAACTAGTCGTCCGATAAAAATCTGTTTACCATCTTGTGCAAAATGGGCAATTAAGTTTATAATTTTATTGGGTAAGTATCATAATAAAATTTTGTCCAATATTTCATTGGACAACAAAGTCAGTGAATGTGAAAGGGACCTGTTTAAATAATTAAATATTTTCTTAATTTTTTATGATTTCCTCTCTTGAGGGTTCAAATAATTTTTTTATAAAATCATTTTAGTTGATTAATTGTTTGTTTTGATATTTTTTCAATTTTTTTTTAGTCTTCATTTTGATGAGCAACTTAAAACACTCTGAATCACTTTGGGTCAAATATACTATTTTTTGGATACCCTTAGATATCTTGGGTCAAATCTGGGAGTTTATTTTTTCAAGAAGTTGGTACAATGTCTGTCTAATTAATCAGATGGGAAATAGTGAGATGAGATGGATTTTGTTGTAATTAACAAAATGAAAAAAAAAAAAAAGAATGAATAGTCTATATATGGTTATATATAGTGGATTTTACTTTTAAAAGAAATAAAAAAAAATATGTCTGATATCACACCTTTAGATTCAGATACAAAATCTCTATACCATTTTAAATCTATTATTAACATTTCGATCTTGATTAT
Source organism: Rhaphigaster nebulosa (assembly GCA_948150685.1). Taxonomy (NCBI): domain Eukaryota; kingdom Metazoa; phylum Arthropoda; class Insecta; order Hemiptera; family Pentatomidae; genus Rhaphigaster; species Rhaphigaster nebulosa. The sequence continues at coordinate 131,333,124 of OX411308.1, forward strand.
ATGAATTATTCAATTTTATTTTATATATTAATCTCCTTTTAGATTGAACAAAAGGAACAGAAAGTGGAAAAGCGTGCTCGAACCAGAACTTATATGGCAGTAAGAAAATATAGTGGGCATTGGTTTCCTATATCTCATGGATTTGGTGTATTTCTTAATCCACCTTGCACTGATGAGCCTAGAATGCCTCTTCGACCATCAGAAACCATAAATGTTACTCGTTGGAAAAAGTTAGTGATCTATTTTATAGATAATATTTTGAAATAAAGATTAAGGAAACTGTTTAAACTTATTTGAATTTCAATGAACAACCAAGTAGTTTTTATTAACAAACTTTTTTAATTATTCTTCTCTCCCTGGCCTTCTGTATACTGAGGTAATGGTGCCTCTTACTTTAAACAATACTGCCATCCCCTCTTTAATAGCTGGCTGCTTGTCAAGTTATATTATAAGGTATAGTGCTGTAATATTACTATAATTACTTAACGTGTTCAGCCCCATGAGATTTTTTTGGTCGTTCCATTCGGTTTTTTATTCATATATTTTGTAATTATATATCATATAAATAGTTTTATAAATTTTTAATGTATTTTAACTTATAAATTAAAATTGTTTTCTTTTCTTTTTCTTTACTTTTAGATATCATATAAATAGTTTTATAAATTTTTAATGTATTTTAACTTATAAATTAAAATTGTTTTCTTTTCTTTTTCTTTACTTTTAGATATCATATAAATAGTTTTATAAATTTTTAATTTATTTTAACTTATAAATTAAAATTGTTTTCTTTTCTTTTTCTTTTTTCTTTACTTTTAGATATCATATAAATAGTTTTATAAATTTTTAATTTATTTTAACTTATTAATTAAAATAATTTTCTTTTCGGTCTCTGGGCCACGTTGGTCCGCTGGAAGAGGACTTTTTTTTTCAATTCATAAAAAGAGAACTTAAACTAATTGGAAGTTATTTTTACTTCTAGAAGTCAGTTGTACATAAAATAGGCAGGTACAGTAAGTGATGGTGGATAGTCTCGTGACAGGTAAAATAAGGGATTTCCCTTCCTATTGTGATATCTGTGCTAAAAATCCGCACTATTGCTTGGAGTGTTTTGTCGAAAAACATCTTAGATAAATAATGTTGAAATTATAAAATATAATATGTGTGTGTGAACTGTATTGTATAACCTCTAATATATATATATATATATGATATATCCACCAAGATGGCCGGCGAAGTACTCAATTTAAATTTTGCTATCAACACCGAAACTGCCTATCGTACTTGACAGAAATACAGCATCTAACACTGACTACAGCATTCCTCTACAGTAAGTACCAAGACCATATTTCAGCTATCAACATATACTGTACACAACTCAATTTATTTATTCATGGCGTATAGACAATTAAACATCTTACAACTCAATACACATCATTCCAAATACACAACAGACATGCTACAATCCATAAACATAAAAGGTATAGACATTTTATTACTTCAAGAGCCTTACACAAGGTTAAATAAAATTGTAGGTTATCAACAATCAAAGGTTTTTCAAACAGTAGATAAAAATCCCAGAGCTGGTGTCATAGTAACCAATAAAAATAGTGATGCCTGTATGATATTGCAACATTCTGACTTCGATTATGTATGCGTGGAACTATCATATGGCAAATTAAAGTGTATTGTAATTAGTGCTTATTTCGATATCACCCGGAATATAATTTTAGACTTACAAAAGATAGAAAAAATTTAAAGAATTTCAATAGTTTTAATATCATTATCGGCTTGGATTCTAATGCGAGATCTAAATATTGGTTCGACAAACAAACTAATGATCGGGGTAAACTGCTGGAATCTTTTATTGTTGAGAATGATTTATTTCTATTAAACACAAACTCAGAACTAATGACTTTCCAAGGTGCGCGAGGCAGTAGTAATATTGATCTGACTTTAGTAAATACAATAGTGACTCGACATAACCTTGTAAGAAATTGGACAATTTCGAGAGAAACCAATTTTTCGGACCATAACATGTTAACTTACCAGTTACAGTTACAAGGAAATGACAGGACAGCAGAAAAAATTAAAGGCTTCTTATATTTGACCGAAAATGGTGACTGGGCTAAATTTTTGACTAACTTACGACATCAATTGGTTAAACAATTTTTACCTCAACGTCTTAATAGCAACATGGAACTGACGGATACTGAGATAGAAGACCTGATTCTTCATGAGTTTCCTCATACCTCCACTGATAGTATAGTTAGCAAGATAACAAAATCGATTACAAAATCTTGTAATATTACATTTAAAAGATCAGGTAACTTCAAAAATCGAAAGGAACACATCTGTGTTAGTTCAGGTTATGTTAGTTAGTTCAGGATTCCACCAAGGAACTGATCTTAGTTCCTTGGTGGAATCCTGAACTAACTGACTTACGCAAACAGACAAACCACCTTAGAAGAACTTACCAACGGACAAAAATAGACATTGAACTACGAGAATCTAGAAAAATGGACTATTTAAAATGTAAGCAGGAATATCAACTTTTATTTAAACAATCTAAATTAAAGTCCTGGAAGGAATATGCTAATTCATCTAACGCGTGGCAGTGGCCTTATAAGTTTGCCACCAATAAAATCAAATCACATAGCTTACTGACGACTGTTCAAACTGAAGTAGGATTTACAGCTGACACCAAAGAAACATTGTCTCATATCTTAAGTACGATAATTAAAGAAGATAATTTAAACACTGACAGTGACGAATATAGACGAATGAGAGAAGACATACTTACCCTACATGTTACTGTCGATGACGTAGACATTCGAGATTATGAAGTATTGCAAATCATTAATAAATTAAATGACAAAAAAGCTCCTGGAATAGACAAAGTAGACTCCCGTATAATTAAAAAAATGGCTGACACTTTTCCAAAATTGTTATCTGGACTGTATAAAATCTTATTTGTGAGAAAAGAATTTCCAAATAGCTGGAAAGTGGGTAAATTAACTTTGATTCCTAAGTCTAATTCATATTCACTTAGACCTTTGAGTATGCTCTCTGTAATGAGCAGGATTTTTGAAAAATACTAAAAAACAGGTTAATGCATCTTAATACATATGCATTATATATCTTAATACTAATAATATAGTTGACCGACACCAGTACGGATTCAGACCCCAATCAGGAACTGACGACGCTCTCAGTGAACTGGCCGATCATATCACTAGCGCACTCCGGCAGAACAATAACTTATTAGTTGTATCATTGGATATTGTTGGTGCTTTTGACAATGCCTGGTGGCCTGCGATCTTGACTAATCTAAAAAAACTATAACTGTCCTAAAAACTTATAACCAAATCATTCAAAATTATTTTACTGATAGAAAACTTGCCATTCAGACAAATTTTTATTATACTGATAAGAAACTGACTTTGGGAACTCCTCAAGGATCAGCATTATCACCCTTACTATGGAACATTTTAATAAATACAGTTTTCGAGACGGACTTACAGAAAAATACTACATTATTAGCATACACTGATGATTTGTTATTACTTATAAAACGACGAGATTTTGGCGAATTACAGACAATAGCAAACCTGACACTATCAAGGCTTAGACATTGGACTCGACGCAACAAACTTAAATTTAATTCGGAGAAGACTAAATACATAATTTTTACCAAAAAACATAGTGTACCGGAACTAGATATACGACTCAATTCAGTAAGACTAACTCAATGTGACACATTGCAATATTTAGGTCTACTCTTTGACAGAAAACTAAATTGGAACAGACATTTGGACAATCTTTATAACGACACATTACGAAGTATAAATGGACTGTCAATAGCTGCTAGAGCAACACGGGGCCTCAGATCGGAAGTATTGAAAGTGATTTATGAAGGCGCTGCACTTCCTAAGATGCTCTACACTGTACATGTTTGGCATCCGGCTGCACAACGTAAGAAAAATTTGTTGAAGTTGCAGAGGCTTCAAAGGTTAATTTCAATTAAAATATGTAAGGGCTTTCGTACCCTATCATATGACGCCGCAGTTCTATTGACAGGACTTTTGCCAATCCAACTAAAAATTGACGAACGTACGACCTTATTTAACATTAGGAAAGGAAAGACAGGTTATAAAGACATGACACTAGACAAAATGGACAGAATCACTGACTGCATGTTTTGGCTACACCCGGCAGCAAATTTATGGACTAGATCACAATGTGCTACTCAGGTCACCGAAAACACTGATGTTTACACAGACGGTATTAAGGACAGCGAGAATACTGGATTTGCATGGTTATTCCAAGCACCAGATGGAAGCAATGTGGAACAAAAATACAAATTGGAATCCTATTGCTCGAATAACCAGGCAGAAAAATTTGCTGTGCTAAAAGTGACTGAATACATTAGTAACGACCCGCTACTAACGAACACACACATCACTATACATACAGACAACAAAATCTTACTGGACTCTGTAAATAATTCCGACATTCATGAGCATTTGACTGACCAAATTAGACAAAATTTAATAGAGCTTCAAAACATAGGGAAATCAGTGACTCTTAAATGGGTAAAGGCACATTCAGGGGTTGAGGGTAATGAACGGGCCGATTACCTCGCTAAAGAAGCGGCAAAAATGATTTATTGCCCTCATACCATCAAGTACTGCTTTCATACATAAAGAGGGATCTACAATTTGATTTGGTTAAAAGATGGGATCAAATATGGGTGAACTCAGCCAAATCACCTAGCTTACACAGATTTATACCCCATATTACATCACAAAATTACAGAACTATACACAGTAATGATTACAAACTAACGCAACTACTGACAGAACATGGAAACACAAAACAATATCTCAAACGGTTCAACATTATACAAACAGACTTATGCGAAGAAGACGGACAAATCCAAAATTTTAGACATATACTTTATGATTGTAAATTATTTGACAAACAACGTTTTCATTTGATTAAAAGTATAATTCTCAGAAATGGACAATGGCCTGAAACAGAACAAAATTTGCTTTCTAAATTCAAGACAGACTTGCTTAAATTTATTAAAAATATAGACTTCGACTCACTGACCAAAGATGGGCAGCATAGGTGATTTCTTGTTGGCTATACTTAATTTTATTTATTTTTATTTTTGTTTGTTTGATTTAGTTTTGTTTTTATTTCAATTGAACACTGGAATTGTATTAAACCACTGAATATGTAAATTTGATAAATCGTACCATTCATGTAGTATGCCTCTAAGGCATGGAGTATGTATAAGATAATAAATGGTTCTTATATGGGATTACCATGTAAGGAAAAGATGTAAAAAAAAAAAATATATATATATATATATATATATATATATATATATATATAAAACCTCTTTGTTAATATATGTTCTTATCTGATTATTCAACATATCTTTTTACATTACTAATTGTATATAAGCGTTAATGAAAGTGTTTCAATTGTACTTGTTGAATTATAAACATAACAAATGGCGATGAGGATGGTGAAGAAGACCATGTTAAGTTGTTGAGAACGTTTTCAGTAAGTAGATACGTTAATTTCTTTAATTCATAAAACGAGTCATGGCAGAGACTTGGTGGCATTGTTAGTAGAAGCTCTTCAGCATCTCCAGCCGTCAGCAGCCAATACCTCCTGATATCCATGGTCTAACATTACAACCCTTTGACGAAAGCCAGGAACCGTTAAGCTCTTATGTTTTGAGTTTAGAAAATGTTTTTAACCTTAAAAATCTTATAGAAAAAGAACCAGCTACAGATACTACTTAACTGTCTTGGTCCGAAGAACTTCCTTACTCTGTCTACACTCACAGCACCTCGCCAGCCTACCGAGAGTACCTACCAGGAACTTATCGACCTGGTCGGCCACTTATGTCCTACGCCAAGTGAGATAGCAGAGCAACATAGATTTGCACTCAGAGTCCAGCAAGAAGGTGAGTCAGTAGCTAATTATGCCGAAAGCCTTAGAAAAATTGCTAATACTTGTAACTTTGTTTGTCCAGACTGTAAAAGTTCAATAACAAATACACACCTTCGATCGCAGTTTGTTCGCGGAATCCTGGACAATGATATCCGAGAGCGTATCCTCCAGAAAGGTTCTGCAACTACATTCGATGAGGCCGTTCAACTTGCGCTTGCAATCGAGTCAGCGAAATTAGACAGCAGACAAATGCAGCCATCTACTAGTGTTTCAATGCACAAGGTAAGTCTAAGAGAATCGAACACTGAGTTGAATATAAGCAGAGAGCGTCGAGGCTCAACATGTGAGGCACAGAATAAAATATGCAATAAATGCAGAAAACTGGGACATCTAGCCAAGGTTTGTCTCGGCAACTGCCAAGGAAAAGGTAAGCGGCAGGTGAGACAACTCAATTACCGCTATATCTCATCATCATCAGACTGTTCTCAAGCCAGTGATATCTACAATATCAAACAGGTAGGAGGCCTAGCCAGTGACAGGATGATGATAGATCTTCAGCTGGACGGCAAATCGACGCAACTGGAACTTGATACAGGAGCCGCTGTTTCAACTATGTCCCTGAACTCTTTCCAGAAACTTTCACCAAACAAAAAGATTGAACCGACAAATTTAAAATTACATACGTATACAAATGAAATTATAAGGCCTATGGGTGTTTGCAAGGTGACCATTAAGTATGGGAACAATAAGTCTAAAGGTGACCTCTACGTTTTACCACTTCATGTTGACGCTATCATGGGAAGGGAGTGGATTCGATCGATGAACATCTCCTGGGCTGACATCAGGTGTACTAGAGCTTACCTGGAAGAACAGAAAACGCACAATCTCGATAAACTCCTCAAGCAATACAGCGACATTTTCCGAGGGTAACATATCAGGGATTCAATTTTCTCTTAATCTAAAAGAAAATACACAACCGATTTTCAAAAGACCTAGACCCGAGGGTACGGACCCTACGCTCTGTTAAAGCGAGTGGATGATGAAATTAGGAATTATCTAAAAGGTAACCCATTCGGACTGGGGGACACCTATAGTTCCTGTTGTCAAGCCAAACAGGTCTATCAGGCTGTGTGCGGACTACAAGTCTACAATAAACTCTCATCTAAAAGACGACGACTATCCAATGCCCAAGATAGAAGACATATTTGCCAGCATGAGTGAGAAGACATATTTGCCAGCATGAGTGGAGGTGGGTATTTCTGCAATCTTGATGTACGTCAAGCCTATCTGCGTAATAACCATGGACGAGGAAAGCTCGAGACTTCAAGCCATAAGTACACATTTAGGTACACTTAAAGTCAATAGACTTATGTTCGGCATTAAAGTGGCATCTAGTACTTGGCAAAAAGCAATAGATCAAGCCCTCGCAGGATTACACAGTGTATCCTGTTTCTATAATGACATAAAGGTACAAGGAAGTACCTATGAAGAAACCTTGTCACGGTTAAAGGCAGTTTTTGACAAGTTAAGGGCGTGTAATATTGTGTTAAACCGCCAAAAGTCTAAATTTTTCAAGAAATCAATCAAGTATTTGGGCCAAATCATAGATGAAAATGGACTACGCAAAGACCCTGACAAGGTAAGGACGATTTTAGAAGCACCCCAACCTAAACATGTGCCCGAACTAAGAACCTTCCTCGGCCTAGCCAACTATTACAACAAATTTATTCCTGACTTAGCAAATATCTCGTACCCTCTTAATCAACTTTTACATAAAAATAATAAATTCATGTGGAAAAAGGAATGTGAATTGGCCTTCTCAAAGACTAAGGACAAAATCGCAAGTGAACAAGTTCTCACACTGTTTGATCCTAATCTTCCACTTTTACTAAGTACAGACGCTTCACCTCATGGACTTGGAGCAGTACTCTCACATCGGATGTCAGACGGCTCGGAAAGACCCATCAGCTTTGCATCCAGATTGTTGAACAAAAGCGAAGAGGACTATAGCCAAATAGATAAGGAGGCTACCACTTTATACTGGGGTCTACAGAAATTTTTCAATATTGTTATGGCCGCTGTTTCACCCTTATTATGGACCACAAACCTTTGACATCCATTTTCGAACCAGAGAGGGCCCTACCTGTGATGTCTGCCAGTCGAATGCTTTGATATGCTATCTATCTTTCCAACTTTGATTACACTATCCAGTACTGGAGCACTAAGGCTCATGCCAACGCCGTTATCTCTCCCGATTTCCCGTCAAAACGCCTATAAAAATAAAACCCGACGAGAGTTCACTTCTTCAGATTTCCGAAATCAAAACTGCCAGTCACAAGGGAACAAATTAAGGAAGCAACTAAGGAAGACTCAGAGTTAAAACAAATTCTAGAAAATCTGAGAACCAGTAAGAATTAGGATAGGATTGAAGCACACATCTTTTCTCTGGAAGATGGATATATTTTTAGAGGTGATAGAGTAACAAAACCAAGGGTATTCCAGAGGAAAATATTAGATGAGCTCCATGAAGGTCATCTTGGTATGTCGAAAATGAAGGTCATCTTGGTATGTCGAAAATGAAGGCCCTCGTTAGAAGTTATTCCTGGTGGAAAACTATCGACAAAGACATTGAAGCCACCGTTCAGAACTGTCGAGTTTGCTGCAAAAACTTGAACCAGCCTACAAAAACGAAACTCCCCTGGGAGAATCCAGACCATCCGTGGAGAGGATTCATGTTGACTTCGCAGGACGGTTCCAAGGATACGAATTCCTTATTGTTGTTGACGCATTCACTAAATGGATTGAAGTAGTGGTGATGAAATCTTCATCGAGCCAGAACACGATCAACGAATTAAGGAATCTTTTTGCCAGATTTTATTTGCCCACAACACTAGTCAGTGATAACGGTGGACAATTCATCTCGCAAGAATTCAAAGAAATTACGAAACACAATGGAATCCAGCACTTAAGAACAGCTCCATATCATCCTTCCTCAAATGGCCAAGCTGAAAGGTATGTCCAGATCATAAAAAAAAGGATTAAGGACGATGATTGATGAGCCAGGAGACCTAAACTTGAAACTCTGAAAGTTCCTAATGCAGTACCGGAAGGCACCTCATAGTGGTACCAGAAGAAGTCCTGCGGTTTGGAAGGAATATTCAATCACGGCTGGACCTGATTAAGAAGTTACCAAAAGAGACGAATGATAGAAAGAACAAGAGAGAATTCAAGATCGGAGACAATGTGCAAGTACGGAACTTCAACCGAGATGGGAAGTGGAAATTTGGTTGGTTCTCGGAAGATAGGAAACGTAATGTACCGAGTTATGATCAACGGGAGAAATGAACGATATGATCAATGGTCGTGTGGACCAGATGCGCTCAAACCAAGTGACAGTAGAGCGAAGAGTGAAGCCTTCAGATCAAGAGAGAACACTAGGATGGCCGATCGTATTTAAGGATACTGAAGAACGAAACTGCCAGGGAAGGGAAGAAAAAGATGGCCCCAGATTGTGTCAAGATCTTGTTTTGCCTCGCCCAGGATCAACTGTTGAGGAGCCGCTGGTTGAGCCATATCAAGAACCGCCACCTCCAGAATTAGAACTAAGAAAATTGACCAGGTTGAGGAGACCACCCAACAGACTTTCCTATCATTGACTTTCTGATTAATTTGGGGATTTTCTGATTAATTCTGTTTTATATATATATATATATATATATATATATATATATATATATATATATATATATATATATATATATATATAATATATATATAAAACAGAATATATAATCAATATATAATCTCTTTGTTAACATATGTTCTTATCCGATTATTCAACATATATTTTTACATTACTAATTGTATATAAACATTAATAAAAGTGTTTCAATTGTACTTGTTGAATTATAAAAGGAATATGAACTAATTTTTTATCCTTCAAAACCCATATTTTTACAATTATAAAAAATTATCGTAATAGTAACCAGTTTTTAAAATGTTTATTAATAAAATAATGTATTAATAATATATATTTTTGATCCAGTATCCAAATGATAATAATTTTTTTATTTATGTACTCTTATTACATTGTAAAACAATGATAGTAAAAGTACATAAAGTAAATTACCAGGTTAATGAAAGCCAACATAGACGTAAATTAACAAGATAATGTAGTATTATATAAAAAAATTGTAAAGCAATCGAAAAAAATATTTAAAAAAAAATTCCACAGACCAATAGCATTATATTATTCATCGGGACCGATGCGGTCTCTTACTATAGAAATAACAACCGAAACACTGTCCTTTGGGCTAGAAACAAGGTAAAAATATATAATACAGTGCGAGGTTCCAGAACCCCTACTGGTCTCTCGTGTAAGTTAGCTTGCGAACCTATGGATCGCGTTAGGACTGAAAGTAGTTAGGGTACTACATTTAAATTTGGAAAAATATAATCAAAATGGAGTGGCAACTTTCCTTGCATATTTTTGTAATATCACTAATGGAAAGCAATTTTCACCTATTGATATATCTATGGTGATTAATTAAAGTTTATTTATGAACTATTATTAAGGTTTTTTATTTTTGTTTGTAATTTCTTGATTTTGTTAATTTTTTTTGTAGATTTTGGCTTTTTGGTGAAAAAATCGGAGAAAATTTAGATCAGCGAGGTTGGTTCCCTAGAAACTGTGTGGTAGACATTGGAGAAGATGCCATGCGATATGAAGATAATTTGGAAAATAAGAAAAATAAATAAGGTGGAAGACAATAATTAATAACCAGGTCAATAAATACTCAATATTGATTTAGCTAGTTGAGAAGATAGTCCAGGCGTGATAGCTTATTTTTTGAAATAATTTTCCAATGGATTTTCTCAACCTGATAATTATGAGAAAATATCTGATGTGGGCAACACATGACTTCCTTGTACGCCTATTAAATTATAAATCCGTGGCTCAAAAAGTGATCCTGAATTTGGTTACTAGTTTTCGAAGATTACAGTAAAAATGACACTCCGTGTCCCAATATCCATCTATTGCCACACACTCATGTTACTGGAGGTCTCATTCCGTTATTACATGTCGTTTTCCTTCAGTAGGTAACTAGTTTCCAAGATATTTCTTCATGTTACATGACAACAATAAAACTGTCAATATCACTAGATAAAGCATTGGAAATTGACATTTTAGACATTTTAAGCGGAAAAACCCACTTAACTAATATCTTATTCTCATGCTGCAGACTTGTTAATCTCACAAATGGGGAGAAAAAACATTATTTTATACTCAATTTTAACACTTAAAACAAGTAATAAAACTGTTTAAATAGATTGGAAATCAAATTGCATTTGTGACCTTTATTACCGAAACATATGATTTATGTACTTAATTTAAATATAATTTTTGATGTAAGCTTATTATGACCTTCAAGTAAAGTACCCTTTTCTGCTCACCAATTTTAACCAAAATAAATTAAATACATTCATATCAATATAAAAGTCCTATTTACCAAATTTTAGATAATTTACATTATATTTTAATATAATTTTTTATGAAAGTCTAATATGACCTTCAAGTAAAGTACCGCTTCCGGTTTTCCAATTTAGACCAAAATCTAGTATGTTATTTAAATAAATATATAAATTACAAATACTAAATTTGAGAAGTTTTGTATTGTATTTTAATATAATTTTTGATGGAAATCAATTATGACCTTCAAGTAAAGTACCACTTCCGGTAATCAAGCAGTGACCAAAAAGGGAGGTTCACAACTAGATTTTAGAACAATCCTAAATACAAAATTTCAACTTTCTATGGCAAACTGTTTTTGAGTTATGCGAAATACGAACGTACCTACGTGCATACAGATGCCACGACAAAACTAGTCAAAATGGATTCAGGGATGGTTATAATGGATATTCCCGTCGAAATCTGAAAACCGAAAATTTTCGCGATTACAATACTTCCTTTACTTCGTACAAGGAAGTAAAAAGTTGATACAGATTGTACATCTTTTAGTTAAAATCTGTATGTAGCAACATGGTGAAAAAAATCATAAGTATGCCTTAGTGTTTTTTGACGTTTAAGATGCTAAAAACTTTTTTTTATTAAAAATAAAAATTAGTACGTAATAGCTTTAAAAAGACGGAAAACTGAGTTTTTAATGATTGAATTCGGTCAACAACTTGTCACAAAAAAATTTAGAATCCACAAAACATGGCCATTTTTGGACAATTTATTAAAGAGTTTGCAATTGTCAAGCCACAATTTAAGCCCCATAACAAGTTCCTGTGACATGATTTTTTTCGCCATGTTACAACATACCGATTTTACCTTAAGCATATACAATTTGTTTTTACTACTTTTCTCCTAATTATCACGCAGAGAAATTCAATTCAATCCATTAGAAAATTATTTTAAAAAATGAATATATTTTCTCTTATCGCGCCTGGACTTAGAAATGTTTTTAATATGTCTATTTTTAATTCCTGAAAGTGATTGTGATCATCTATATATTAAATTACGTTCACTGAATCTTATTTCTCAGTTCTATTGTACCTCAATGATTCCTGTTATTAAATTAGATTTTCATGATATCTATCTATCAACAACTCATTGCGATACCTCAATGCAATGATTCTCAAAGTGGATGCCATGGCGCGCGGCCCAAAATTTAATATATTAAATAAAATAAATAATTTATACAATTAATATTGTTTGTTTTTATTCTCCCCCCCAAAAAAAAGAAACCTGTACCACTACAACCCAGGTCTTGGGTTCAGTACTTACTAGAGAAGGGCACAGTCAATCGGTCACAGATTTCAACCAAATTTTTTGTTGTGATGCTACGTCCAAAAATATTGGACACAAGTGTCGGCGTTCTTCCAATTGGCCCTAGGAGCCGAGAAAAAAAATAAAACACGCTGAAACTTTTTATTTTTTATCTCGAGTTTGAAAAATGACGTTGACGTGGTTTTTCCACGAAAACATTTGTTTTCAGTGTATATTAAAAGAAAAAAATACAAACATTAAAAAATGATTTCTTTTTGGTCAAATAAATTGTAATATACACATTTTTTCAGATTTTATGTACGTAGCAAATAACTATTTTTTTTGTATCTTAAATTAGATTTAGTATTTGGAAATAGGGATTCTCAGGAAAATAATACATTTATTTATCCTGACTGCAATCATCAAAAATTATAATCCAAAGTGTGTTAGTCATCATAAATGGAACCAAAATAGACGCCTTCATTTAAAAACATGGCGGCTCTATTTTGGACTTCAACAGAACCACTGCCATAATGATCGAGTGGGTGAAGATGATCAATTTTTCAATACTTCGACAATAAGTCTAATATAAGAAAATAAAAAGAAGTTGAAGAGATTTTGATCAAACGAAAACCTCTGAAAATAATAAATGGTCCATTCGCATTGGAGAATCAAAATGGCAGTTCGCCATTTTGAAACCTATAGGTGGTTCAACGGACAACAAAGGAGTAGCTATTGTTGTGGGACCAGGGACTGGAGCAAACATCTTAAGAGTTCCCGTAGTACTTCATCCACATTTAAGATCCACATCATTTGGTAACACACTTAAATTATATCCCATAGACCACGGTCGTCGTTCTTCAAAGACTTTATTAGATCTTATATCGTTATTCAAAGAAGAAAGTGTTAAATTTAAGAAAATTGACGCTTCACGTTTTAGTATTTTTTGTATTAATAATAGTTCCGTGTGTCTGTGTCTGATTGTCTAGTAACCCTGCCCTGAGATAAGAGTCAAAGTTCTATAAAACAAATATATATTTAAAAAAGGGAAAATAAGTTTATTTATTTATTTTCCCAAAAAACGTAACTTTACAAAATTGAAAAAAGTTTAGATTTGTTTAAATTCGTTAGAAGATGTGTTTACTCCAAAAATTATGGCAGTCGGTGAAGGTTCTTAATCTATGCGGTTTGCTTTAACTGTGGCCTTTCTACGTGTTTTAGAACCAACGTTATCCGAAAAAAACAACTCAATTTTGTTTTTATCTTGTAATCACAATTTTTTTTGCAGACCATCTAAATAATGCAGTAACTGATGATATTTATGGAAAGAAGAAACTTTCCTCATTCCAACGAGCCCAAGAAAATCGAAAACAGATAAACTGAAGAGGAGATACAGAGCTTCAATTTGAAACATAATTTTGTGGCTTACAAATCTCTCAAAAATGAAAACAAAAAATTTTGTTTTCGATGATATTTGCAATATAAAGGTTTTTTGGTGCGCTGAATCAAAATCTGCAAAGATTCTTGTTATAAACAAATCTACTTTATCTAACAATCTAAACAATTTTTTCAGTTTCGAGGATTTTTTTTTTTAATGTTTTTATTTTTTTTTTAATATACACTGTAAAATAAATGTTTCGGTTGAAAAACCATGTCAATATTATTTTTCAAACTCCAGATAAAAAATAAAGCAGTTTCAGCGTGTTTATCTCATATATTATCCATTCCGGTAATACTAGGTTGTTATAAAAGTCCTCCTGCATTAGTATAGCTTTATTTCAGATTACATATTTTAAACATTATTGAATACTAATCTTCAAAGTAAAGTCCATTGTTTTCAACTACTTTCACACATCTTTCTGACAGTAATTGGATTTTGTGCTGGTGCCACTCCTTTGCTTTTGAGACATAGAACTCTTCATATCCAATTTTTATGTCCTCGTAATTATCAAAGATCTGACCTTTTAAAAAATGAGTCATTGATCTAAGCAAACCAATATCTGGGCTCTACGCAGAATAAGGCAAAATGTTTATTCCTTGCTGTTCAGATAATTTGCCCTTGGTCAAACGAGAATGATGTGCAGTCGCATTGTCGCGTTGCAAAATGGCGTGGTTCCTGTTGACCAAAGCAAGATACTTTGCACTCAAAACTGCATAAACTCTATCTAGCTGTTCACAGTAAAGGTTCACGTCCGATAAATAACGATTAGTTGCTTGTGGGTTCTGCTTCACACATTCAGAAAGAATGTCATCATCAATGACCGATGGGCGACCTGATCTGGGTTGTGCAGCAGTATTTCGATGGATAATTGACTCCTATCGTACAAATTTCTTGGCGGCTGCCTTTGCGCTTAAACCTTTTTTCCAGTAATGTCTCAAATGACCACGAATCACGATATTTTCTTCTGACATTGCACATGCGTTTTAAAAATGTAAATGACCCCATAAAGCCAACTCAAGTCACAAGGAATTAAAGAATTAGTCAAAGTAAACATTGACATGAACAGTAGGAACAAAAACATTCTTATAGAATAATTATGAGAGTTAGAATTAAGAGTTGTGTTCATACACAAGGACTTTTTTAACAACCTAGTAGTCATATGATTTTTTTTCTGGTCTGTTTTTCTAATTGTTGAATCATCTTTAATCAATTTTTAAAATTGAAACTATGGTTTAATGTACACTGGTACAAATTATGATCGCAGAACTCACCTAATAAAAAGCAATTACTCTTGTCTAAAGATTGGCTGTATTGCATTCTACTCAATTCCATAACGCTCAAAATAATGGATTAGATATAAAAATGAGTATTAAAAAAAATATGAAAAACCTTGTTCAATTTGTTATTTAAATTATTCACTTTTTTTTTCATGCGTGTGGAATTATGGTATGAGTAAGTTTATGCCTTTACTCACCAAGCCGAAAAGGTTATTATCAAAAAGGAACATCACAGTTCTACGATAATAAAAAATATTAACATTTTATTTCCTTCACTGCAAATCAAAATAAATGAAATGAATTAGTCTTTGGTGCATGCAAATATGTATAATGAGTTTGATAGTCTATTATTATTGTGATTAAATATTTTATTTATTTCTTTTCAGTTTGCTTTGGAGGTTTGTCAAGAATCGTTAGAAAAGCAAGTTGAACTAAGAGTTCATTAGCAAAATGAGAATGTTACAGAAAGTTGGGCATCCATCCATCTGGATCAATCTTCGACTCTTTCAGGTTAAAACATTTAAACTGGCCTGATCTGTAAATAAAGCACACTAATGATTTTATGAAAGGATTTGGATTTGACGAATCAGATCTGACGTCGGCCTAACGATAATTTGGTGTCATCTCACTGATGTTTCTCAGAGACAATCAATCTTTAGTTGAAAGATGAGACTAATATTTATAAACTTTAATTTACTTTTATATTGATTAGCTATCTATTTGATGTTCAGTTAAGTTCTGGAACTTTATCTCTTTGTTTTAGTAGATTTCATCTGTAACATCCAAATGTTATCTAAAGGATCATTTTAATGTTCAAGGTTGTGTATTATACCTGTCATGATAAATGATCCTTCGTTAGTTATAAATATATGAAAGTAAGTTAATTACTTCAAAGTTTTCCAAATGTACATATACAAGCATTAGATAAATGGCACCACGAATATAGATTAATAAATGATATTATCTTTCAGTGTTTTGGATAAAATGATGAATTAATGTTATTTAACACAACAAAATTTATCAAAAGCTGAGGATGTTTAGTTTAGTATTAGTTTAATTTACCCTTTTTTTTATTATATCATTTACAAATGTTTTTGTATAGCGACAAATAAATATGAATAATTAGAAGTAATTAGCTATTATGAATTTTTTAAAACTTTATTTTGTTTTGTATCTAGTTGTATCATACAAATGTTACTTTTTCTGAAAGCATGAATGGATGAACTTAATTTTATAGGTTAATCAAATTGTACCCCTAGGATTCTGTAAAATTCTTCTGATAAACATTGTTTTTGATTCTATATTTGTAAAAGCTTGATGTCTGAAAGAAAATAAATTCTTGAAAGGCATGTTAAACAATTGTGATAGGACTTAAAAAGAGATCTTACTTCAGATTTTAAGCTTTGAGGTTTTTACAATTTTCAAATGGCAAATTTTAAAATGGATGATCATTAATCATTTAGGAATATAGAACCATGCTTGTTTAATTTCAAAATTAATGTTCTAAGTACTAATTCAGGGTATCCAGCAGCCTTGAATTCCTTAATAATCGGGAATTCTGCTTGATTTTATCGCATCGGGAATTGTGCTTGAAAAACAGCCAGTGATCGGGAATTTTTAGTTGTTAGACAAATAATTCCATTTTTCCATCACTACTAAGCAAGAAGTGTACAAAATATTGAGAAGAAGGTTGATGTAGTAGTTCTACATGCCGTCACTAATTCAATGAAAGTAGGAATTAGCCTCCTTTCACTAACTTCATTAGATCCTCTTTCTCTAATACATACTCTTTCTGTTGTCTTATCTTATCGGGTCACTCTACCTGTCACTAAGTGAAGAAGGGATGTTATGGGACAGTTCAATAATGTATTAGCTCAAAACAACTGCTAGTTTGAATTTCAACTGATTTACACTCATGTTCTAATATGTTCGCCGGTTTGCCTCTCGGCCTCAAGTGGAGCGACAGTATCAGGGTTGAGTATAAGAGGCTGCCAGGATTAATTTTATTTCTTTAATTATGATTATTTTATTGTATATTATAATTTTGTTTTGTATTGCAAAATAAGTTTATGAATAAAATTGTGGTGAATTTTATTTATTAACACTTTTGTTTAAAATAAATACAAATTAAAATTGTTTTTGTACTGTATTTTCTAGTTGTTTTTATTTTTGATGATGCATTGAGCCCTCAGTTTAAGGATGTTAGGTAACAATTTTTCATTATTAAACTGAAATACAACCTATATAATTATTAAGATTTATTCTCAAGTCCGAATTGTACATTTTATCATAAGCGAATCAAACACAATTTTTTATGATTCCAATTTTGTTTTAAATTTAATCCAATAAATTAGCGAAAAGCGCCTTGAATTTTACAGTTCACAGTCCTGAAAGTCCTCGAATTATGCTTAAATTTGTTTATGCTATGTTTTTATATAAAGACATAAAATTTTATTTACTTGACCATCAAGGGCTTCTTATTATTATTTTATTTTTTTCTATAATTATTTAATAAATAAAGAATATAAGACTTTTTCAAATTTTATATTTTTTGTAATTTGTTTTTGTATTTTGGTATTTAATATTGTCTTTTGTATATTTGTATAAACAAATATTTATGTTGCATTATAAAATGATATGGCCTAGATGAATGTTATCAAAAGTGATTTATTTTCTTGTTTCTGTATATAATGTTAAATACATATTCTTGTAAGCTGTACATGATGAGTGCATTAGACTGATTTATATTCAAAGAATTATTTATCAAAAAAATATCTTGCAAAATTAAGGTATCTTCAATAAAATATTTTGTTGAAAAAGTCAATTTGCTACGAAACAAATATTTATTTGTATAAGGTCTGTTGTGTTTCATGCTGTTATGGAAGTAAATGCAATCATTACATTTCAGAAAAATACATTGCATATCCAAAGCATTAAAATAAAATACTTCAATGTAAACATTTGCAAATAAATGTGTTATTTATTTTCTTCAAGTACAGTAAGATCTCCCGCTCTTTTTTTAGATTCCTTAAATGAGTGTTTTGGGGGAATAGCCTCTTCTGGTAATTATTCCTGATCTGCAACACACCAAGACTTCAACTCGCTTATTAATAAAGGGGCACTTATTAATTTCCTTTGAAATGAAATGAGAGAAAAATGATCTTTATTCTGGAATCAAGTCTCCTTAGAACAAAAACAACGAACACAGATGAGTGCTTTTCTAGCTCTTTAAATAATCAAATAATTTTTGGCCAAATAATCAGATAGATTTTGTATACATTTTACATTTGATCGGAGGATTGAGATTAAGGAAGTAAATAAATAGTTGATGTTTGAAGGAAGATAGGGATGAGGCTTTACGGATAGAGATAGGAAAGGAATTCCAAAAGGAGAAGGAACAAACAAGAAATGATTTGTTAAAGGAAGCAGTTCTCTGTGACGGACTATAAATAGTAATTGGTTGAGTTCTGGTCTTCAAGAAGTGGATTCCTTTGGAGTGTATTATTTGAAAAATTGTCTCTTCCCCATCATTCCATCCTTTGTATTGTTTTGAGTTTCTACTCTTTTCCTGTATTCTGACATTTATGTTGCATTCGATTATCCGTTTGTATCAATTTTTTAAAAATATTTTTATGTTTTAGTCCCCTCCATCTTCCCCATGTCTTCGCATTCATTCAAATAAATTTTCAATTTTTGCTATGGTTGGGAATTGTTTTTTAAAAATTAAATTAAATGTAATTGTTATCTCTCTGTTCTCTGATAGCCAAATTTCAACAAATCAACTTTTAGTATTGATTATTGGGAGTCTTCTATTAGGAAGATAGTGTTTTGTAATTTTGGAATTTGACTGTTTCGAAAGACATTTATTTTGGTTCCTCTTTTAAAGGTTTTATAATTTTAATGATTTTTTTTTATGTGATGTCTCATGGGATCCATTCTGTACAGGCTTTTTTATAATCATTCATCATTTTATTTTGATTATTATATTTTATGGGCAGCGGGTAATCAGCCCAATGCCACCGATTCAGGTGGAGTGGCTACCTCAGAGCGTCCTGACTCGCTGATGGAGGAGCCACACTCATGATAGGAATGAGTGGAAATCTATTGTTGAGAAGACCTTTACTCACTGAGGACTGTCGAGCCGAAGAATAAATTATTTTATCTCGCCAGGTGGGCAATCTACTTCCTGTTAATAAAATGTGCTTAACTGTTTTAAGTAGATGGTTTATTTTTTTTATGAGAATTATTTCATTTGTTTCTTTCCTTCTTGAAATACCCATTAGAATCTCCCTATCTTTACCCAGTACTCAGTTTGAAGATGAGCATTCTCTTAATATGTCTCTAAGGATTTTTCACTGACTAACCTCTCCATTAAAAAATGGTTTATTTAAAACGTTCTAATTTCCAAAATTGTTTTATTTTTTAATTGTAGCACATTTTATGTAAATCTACCAGATGTCTACAAACATGGTTTTCATATATTAGAGATGAGTACTTCAATGATATAGTAGTTCCTTTGCTTTATATAAAACTAGAAATTTTAAAAACTAATTCTTCAAACATGTACAGTTAACTGCCAATGAATGGCTCGATTTTGTAATTTTTTTTCTATGAAAACTTATTTGACTTCTTTACTTAATCAATTTTATTTTTATGCTATAAAATTACTTTGACCGTTAATAGGTTGTCATTATTCCTTATTTTAATCATGTTAATTGTTAAGGCCTAAACTTTTTATACTAATAAAATCTTG
The DNA here is from genome assembly GCA_948150685.1 of Rhaphigaster nebulosa. Taxonomy (NCBI): domain Eukaryota; kingdom Metazoa; phylum Arthropoda; class Insecta; order Hemiptera; family Pentatomidae; genus Rhaphigaster; species Rhaphigaster nebulosa. The sequence continues at coordinate 131,353,337 of OX411308.1, forward strand.
TTTTGTCATTATTAATTTGATATTGTTTTATACAATTTTCTTATTATATTAATCACCGCAACAATACTCCTCCCACATCTATATTATACTGTTATATTATAGTTTATTTTGTTCTTTGTGTAAATAAAAACTGTTTGGACTCCAAATTCACAAAATTAAAATACAGTATTTTCAGTAGTTTTTTATTATTTCTTTCATTAACGAAATTTACATCAAATGAATGGATGGTAGAAAAAAAATTACCTTGAAGATTTAATGTATTTTTTTTTAATATATAAAAACAAACAGTGTAATAATTTAAATGTTGAATATTTTGATAATACCTCAAATCTTTATCTTGGTTGTGGATTACACTAAAAAGATTATTAAAGTATTCTATGTGAATCATGAAAAGGTGGTATAGAACTTTTTCATTTGTAAAACTTTATTATTCTAGTCTTTCTAAAGAGCTGTTTCTGTAATGATTGAATTTTATTTTGTAGTTATTATTGTAACGGATTACAGAAGATTTATTTCTTTTTTTGGTTTATTATTTTCATTAATAGACCTTTGGAATCGACCAAGGAAAAATTTTGAGGTTTTACGTTTCAAGATACGTAGAATCCAAATATCGAATTAAAAAAAAATCTGTCATACACCGTCCGCGGCTTTTCTCCGAGACTACTGGACCGATTTTATTGAGATTCACCAATGTCACATGTCACCCCAGGATGATCCTCAGAACTCGACATTACCATCCGTCTGTTTGTTTCAAAATGGCGGCCGATTGGAGATCTCATAAGCTCCTAACTCGGCCATTTATAAAGATAGAAGGGAAATGTAAGGTGCTTTGAAATCAGCATAACAAGGCATAAAAAAAAAAAAAGAAAAAGAAAAAATGTATATAATAGCCGATTAAAGATCATATAAGCCCATAACTCGGTCATTTATAAAGATAGATGGGAAATGTAAGGTGTTTTCGAATCAGCATAACAAGGCATACAAAAAAAAAAGAATGAAAAACAAAAAATCTATATAATAGCCGATTAAAGATCTTATAAGCCCATTACTCGGCCATTTATAAAGATAGAGGGTAAATGTAAGGTGTTTTGGAATCAGCATAAGAAGGTATTATAATTTAAAAAAAAAATCTGTATCTATAAATGCTTTTGGTTTATTATTTTCAATAATATACGTTTGGAATCGACCAAGAAAATTTTTTTTGTAACCCCCTGTTTTATTGTATTCAAACAAAAGCTGATGAAATTTCACCCCTCCCCCCCAAAAAAAAAAAAAAAAATCATTTACATCGGACCAGTATTACCTGAGATATAGCGCAATGAACTTGTCATCGTGGCTCCAGGCCTCCTGACTTATATATTGGGCTTCTGACTTCCTCGGATCTTTCCACTTTACCCTTCCATGGTTCTTTCCACTTTACCCTTCCATGAATTATTTCTGTGCCTCCTTTAACTTCCTTAATCTTTCCTTTTTTTTTTTCCTACTGAAGTGCACATCCAATACTTCCTCTGTATCATTTTACCTTCTGATTGCATGTCCTAACGAACACAGCTTATTGGAATTCCATAAATTTCAAATGAGGATTTGATAAGACGATCTGTCGAAAGCTAAGGATCGGTGGGCCGCTGTGTATAAATCTGAAGGCCAAGAACGGGTATGGTGGGAGTGGACAGTATATATGAAGGACGGCGGTTTGGATAGCTTGGTAGGGAAAGGAAGCCTGGATATACTGATTATGGTAAAGCCACTTCAACTCATCATAGAACCGGGAGACAGAGGCGTCTCTCGGTTAGTATGTCTCTAAAACCAACCTTACACCGTCAATATTATTGAAGCAATATTATTTAACGTGGTGTATATATCGCATGTGTCAATATTATTGCTACAATATACCCTTCATAAGGGTATATGAGTCAATATATTGATAAAATTCGACATTGACCGGGCAAGGTGAGCTTTAAGCTTACTTTATATGAGCATATTAGACAAGTTATCAGTTCCAGGTCTGATGCAAAATTGAATTTTAATAACATGTTGTTTTTTTTAATCGCATTTTTCTCAGTACTATTACTTGGAAAATTTATGGAAATTTAATAATATAACATTTAAATAAGTTTTTATTTAATTTTAATGCGAAATTCCAAAATCGAAGCCCCTCTTTATTTGGAATAAAACTGTGTTAGCTAGAATGATACTAGCGCTCCTAGCGTCTTATTAATCGTGACAACAGAGATCAAGAAGCGGTGTTTTGAAATCAGTGAAACGCATCAGTTTCAATGTTGGAATTTTGCTTATGTGTCAGTTTAAGTTTGAATGAATCAACTATTACTACAAGAGGAAACTTATTTTGGAAATAGTGAGGACTTCGGAAACATAGTTAAGGTAACATTTTCATTATTTTGACAGTAATCCACGCTAGTTTATCTGTCTACTTGGAACCCAAATTTTTTCAACACTAATATTCACTATTTTAACTAAAATATATCTCAAATTTGCCTGTAACTGCAATCAAATATTTCAAATCTAAAGTTCAAAGCTGAAAACGAAAATTACATTAATGAATTTACATTAATGTGAATTTTTATTCACGTTTATAATCACAATTTTTTACTCTGGTCTTGTTGATAATTGCCATTTTTCTTTTCATCTTTCTTTAATAATAAAATTCATTATAACTTGTCCTGTCTTTAATATGGTGTGATTGATTTTGTTTTGACTGGCTTTTATTTGTATTTATTCCATCAGTGGTAATTGTTTAAACAATAATGTTTCTAATGGAAAAATAGCACTTCTTTTCGCATAGTGGCCTCTAGATATAAATGTACATAAGCATGTTTTCTCAATTTATAAAATATAATTTACAACGTGTCGGCATAAATCAAGAAATTCTGCAGGACTATTACCCACTATTTTATATAACTAAATTATTTTGTAGGCAAGTAACCTATATTTGTATATAAAGTTGTAAATAACTTATATTACTCATTTTCATTCCTTCATAAACTTTGTTTTAGTAAACAGTAAACAGTTTTAGTAAACGTTTCATGAGTTAAGATTTTAAATCTAAAAGTATTCGCACGGAGGTAATTAGTAATAAAGTAATGACAGCAGTTTGAACGTAAAAAATTCATCTTTTCCTTTTATTTTAGTTCAGCGGATTTTTTCTAACTTCAAACCGACCGGATATATTGATCCAGGTTGGTTATTTTTCCAATAAACAGTTATTTTTTTCCGCCCTTTATTTTAAGCTTTTATCATAGGTAGTAGTTAGACCTATCCCTTTGGTGCCTTGCAAGTCATCCATCACTAATTTAATTCCAACTTCCTCATTATCGAATTCTCGCTTCGATGCAGTTTATCTCTGAATATTTTCTTCTCACTGCTTTAATATTTAAAAAAAAAATATTACATTAGCAACTGTGTTTAATTTGGCCCAATATTTTATCCTATAATTTCGCCAAACTTCATTCCCATGGAGTCATTCAGAGAAAGATATCAAGCTAAAATTTTTTATTTTATTCAGTTAATAAAACTTCTATTTACATCAATATTTCGTGGTAATATAATATAGATTATAATATAATATAAGATTATACTATGACTATACTACTGAAGTGTTCGATCCGCAATTAATGCAGTCAGACAAGTTTAACATAATCAGTACAACCTTGTTTTTAATTATTTTTCATTAAAAAAAAAAAGAAAGTTTTTTCCCGGTCCTTCTTTTGAAGTACTATAATCAGTAAAGGGGGGAGGACCCTAGGGATCCCGGTTAGGGTTGGAATATCGAAAGAAAAATATCGATATTCGATATTTCGATATATCGCAAAACCAAATATCGATATTCATCGATAATCGCTAGAAAAATATCGATATATCGAAAGGAAATTGATGAAAAAGGAAAGAAAGTACAAAAAATGGGTATAATGTTAAACTGTGAAGAAGATTATGAAATAATATAATGATTATTATTAATAAAACAATATTTTTAATAGCCATGAATCATTATTAAAAAAGATAGAAAAGAATTATACTTCAAAGAAAAAAAATGTTATAACATATTTTTATTTTGAAGGCCTTTAGTCATATTTGATATATTATAGTCTTCTAGAAGTTTTTCAATAATAAAACCTTCAGACTTCTCAAATTTTTATTTATTTTATAACTTTCCGACTATATTGTACATTCTCAAAACATTCATCTAAAAGCATGTAATTTTAAGTACAATCAAATTTTTCTTTATATAGGATTAATATATAAATACATTATTTATATAATTAATACATTATTTGTATGAAAATCTTATCTACTAATTATTGTTTGGTAATTAAATGTTGCTTATTGTTATATTTATTGTTAAATATAAATATTTATTTATATTTCGTTAAACTCCAGAATGGTAACCCCAAGTTGGAGGACATCTAGATTTTTAGGACCTGGCTGATCTTAAAAATCTAGACCTCTTCCATTTTGGGGTTAAGATTCTGGAGTTTAACGAATAAAGGAAATTGTTAAAATAAAATACAATAAAATCTCAATAATTCGTATGATCAAGGTTTCGAAAGTTAAGTATGAATTATCGAGATATCCAAATTATCTAGATTTCCAATAATCTGCGGTAAAGAATAGGAAAGAAGAAAATGATTACAAAATTGTATTAATATGAATGGAAATACAAACGATATAGTTAGATCAACAAAAAAATTCGGTAATTTTCTTATGGTACAATCCTTGAAGACGGATCTCATCGATGGCTTCGTTAAGCATGTTCAGAGCAGAAAATACGCTTACACAAACATCCGATTTTGCTTAGAAATGCCACACATTGTAGATGCATTATTTCGCCATTTTAGAACTAATCGTAGGCACATCAATTTCATTCTTCATCTCCTTTTTTTACAGAGTCAAAATTTTCTCGTCAGTTAGCTACTGCTAAACCTTCGTCAAAATAGGCGAAATCTCGAAAAGTCATAGGAGTTCTTAATTTTGAGGTAGGTGATTTCCATCCTCGATGTTTCCTAAGAATTGCATCATTACTTCCTTGCGTTAATTGTCTAAAATCGGTTTGATTATGACCAAGTTTAGAGATTGCAGTTTAGAGGCTTAGAGTGCTGGGAGGCAAAAACAGAAGATAAACATCGCTGAGTGATGTGGTACTGTTGTGGGCCGTAAAATTACCAATAAACAGTTGAAAATTTTCGCTGTTTTTTATTCTATATCTGTACCCTTTCGTTGAAAAGTTCACTTATTATACATGCTTTTGTGTTTGCAAGATAGGCGTTCGGTAAAGTTTTTTTTTATAAAGCACCTTGCATTCGCGGATTTGCCAGTCATGAGCGAATTTGATTTTTCAGATCAATCTATGTTGTCGGCTAACAGTATGGTTACAGTTTTTTTTTACAATTTTATTTAAAGAGAACTGAAAAGAAAAAAAAGAAAGAGTAAAACGACCGAAATTCGTAGAATCGATTCCTCTCACTCACTCTTCTTGAAAAGATTAAGAGATAACCACATTTTTTATTTGGAAATTCGAATCATAAAGCATTTACATTACTTGGAAGACGAAAATAAATACGAATTATCGGGGGAGCCGGATTGCACTGTTTTTATACGAAATGAAGAGAGACTTTCAAGAGATCAGAAAATATATACGAATTACTAGGATATGAATTGCCGAATTCTACTGTAATATAATTTAGCACAGGGTGTGATTGATATATCGTTGTAAAATATCGATATCATCGATATATCGGATTTTAAGATATCGATATAATATATCGGTTTTTCAACTCCGATATATCGATATATCGCTTGTCGATATTTCAAGCCTGATCCCGGTACTCCGATGCAACTTTCTGCTATGCACCTTTACAATTTTTGTTTTAAAAAGACAAATCTTTTACTTTGTTTTATATGCATATCAATACAATAGTTATTTGTGAGATTATGGTTAAAAATGAATCTTCATATCATATCTTAAATTTAATTATTTACATAATTGAAACGATACATATTTAAAATAAATTAAAATAACGTTACATACAAACAAAAATTATTATTTATATTGTATTATTTATTTATATAGGCTGGAAGCAGGTGCGTTGCCTATACAATTTAATGCTGGTAGCAATTTCTAAAATTACCCAATAATTCTAAACGGATTACCCAACTATATTTCAATTTTTTACAACTATATAATGAAATATAGTAGTTTTACTCAACAATTTTGGATTTAAACTTTTCACTTACCTATTGCGAATGTTGGCACAAGACAATAATTTTTTTTTTTCAATTCAACACAACATTGTACCAGTAAAATTCCAATGTCTTAGCTCAAAAGGTATTGGTATTAGTTTTATGCTAGTAAAAATGCTAGTAATATTTTGAGTAAAATGTCTTACCACAATTTTCGCAGTTCGAAATAGTTCTCAACTATGAATTTTTTCAGATTTTCAAATTATTGGAAGTCACCCATTTATAAGATATCCACTATCAGCCTTCAATTCGCACTTGTCTGCCAACTCAAAGCGTGGGCGCTACATAATGGTGATCATCAAAAGAGGTTTACAAATATATAAAAAATTGTATTGTTTGATTTATTTCAAGCACATACCTCTTAGATACTAAATAAATTAGTCTACCGAATTTACCCCCCGACCGGCAAATTTTAAAATCCACGTTTCTTTTTCGTCCACCAGTGCACTATTTGAAGATTGGAAATGTTTCTTTTGAGATTTTATTTCCCATCTCACGGACTTTCTTTTCGGGAAATATTTGTTGTAAATAAAAATCTCAAAAGGATCTTTTCCATTTCATAAATTTAAATTCCGTTAAGGCCCCGACTTCAACTGTAAAGGATCCTTTGGGGGTTTGTATACCTCTTGAGCAAGGTAACGACCGGAAATCAACAGCTGTGATATAATTAAAGCTTTAATAATTTTAATAATCCCGCCGACATGTAAATTCAAAGGATATGGAATATTCCATTTTATTTTTAGATAATATTTTTGTGATGGGACGTATAAGAAACTATTTTGTTTATAGTCAGTATCCTCACTCCCTCACTTCTCATAGATTAGAGTTAAATTTATGTTAAATATTTGATGTACTTCTGTTGTAGTTCTTTAGATTTTACGTGGTTAGGTGTAGTGCAAGGCTCTAAAGTTAAGACCTAATCAGTAAACAATGAATAAGCACAAAAACCTCACTCGCTCATTTTTTATTTATTATAAAAATTGTATTTCATTTGATATGTCTCTAATTCAGTTGCTTTATTAATTGGTTAAATTAATTTACCTCATACGCTTTACAGTAATTTAATAATAATAATAATAAATTAATACTAATGTAATAACTTAGCTAAAACTTATTGAAACTAAAGATATTTCATTAAAACTATAATTTTATTGTTATTATTTTCTTGTAATATTCCCTCATCCTCGCGTGAAGTTCAAGCGACAATTATATTCACGGCGGTCCCACAGAGAAAATCCTATTACAACTATAATTGTTAGCCTACATAAAATTGATCACTGGTAATTTATTATTCTATCGAAACGTTTATAAATAAAGAAATAGCATTAAGAAATTGTTCTGCGAAGAGAATTAACTTGTTGATCGCAGTGATATTTGAGATCAAAATGCATAAAAAAAAACACCTGAAAATTATATCAGATTATGTGAATCACATTGATTGGAAGAAGATAATGAATTGGAAAGATGAAAAAGATGGGGGCGCAGACCTTCCACTATGTAATTTACGTCTACACTGTTGACGTGACGAACGGATAAGGAAATGTGTCGCATGCGATGTCGAATCGCTAGTCGAACAATGTGGATATAGCCATTGTAAGAGAGTTAAAAATGTCCGTTTCTGATCTCACACATCGGCCACGAATAAAGCCGTGGTAGATATTTTCATTATCAACATTTGTTTTTTTCCCTTTTCTTATAGCTATAATTTGTTATCTTTTTTGTAATGGAAATGCTGTTTTAATTTATTTTCCCATTTGCTTATTTCTCTATTCTGTAAATTGTCAATCATATATTTTGTCAAATGGCATGGAATATATTTTAATGAATAAATAGTCCCTCTTTAAGTCTTAATTCATAATTTTAACTCATAAGATTTTCAACAAGTTCTAGATATATTTTACGTTTTACCGCTCAAGAGGTAATTTTAAGGAGTATTGTAAGGAGTTTTCAGGTTATGATTTTTTTTTTACAGGATTCATTTCGAGATTTTTTATTGACAAATATTGTTATTGTCTTAGCGGTATTAATTGTTCTGTACTTAGGCGAAGAGATAACTTTGCCTTTGCTAAAGTGGAACATCTTCGAGAGCTAATGATTGAGAGAAGTGAAGGAGAGGGAGGCGAAGACGGTGGAGGGGAGAGAGGGAACTGGGAGGTGGCGCGACGAGCGGCGGGCGGGGGAGGAGCGACCAGAGCGGGGGGTGGGGGACCAGTGATGTGATGGAAGACTCGCCGGCCACCGGGGCTACCGGCAGAGCTGCCCACAGCGGCGGCCGGTTCGACTTCGACGACGGCGGCACCTTCCTTGGCGGCTGGGAGGACGGAAAGGCCCACGGCCACGGCGTCTGCACCGGCCCTAAGGGCCAGGGGGCCTACTCTGGCTCCTGGCACTACGGCTTCGAGGTATCCGGCGTCTACATATGGCCCAGGTACACCTCTTGTCTCTGTAAACACTAGCCTGTCCCGTCACCTTTCCAACACAACAATGATTTCCGAGGATTACAAGTACTGGCTTTGCCTTAGGGACCTTAATATTATTATTCTGAACAAAGGTAAACGTGGTAAATCTGATAATTATTGAGAATGAAGGAAAGTACTGAAGCTTATACAATCTTATTCTCCACCATATAAAAACTGATTGTATTAATTTTCTGCAAGGAATTTTCTTTATGCATCTTAACACTCTTTCTTGGTGCCAATTTGGTTTCTATATACCGAATAATCATGTTGGTGATAAGGATAATTATTACAATAGGAAATAGTACAACTACCACTAAGTACTTCGTTAAATGGAATAATGTTTACTGATCATTAGTATGAACGTGGACAAAGTGATCCGTAAACATTTAACGAATTTAATCGAATTGCTATGATTTGCACTCATTTGCATATGATGACTCGTTTAAAAAAGCTGCACAACATGCGACTTCGTTTTGTCCATTTTGCTTCAGAATAAAAAGGCAATGCTATAAATAATCTATTATTCCTAGGCTGTTGACAGAGGGGCTGTATTATTTGGACCACGTTCGGTGGGAAATATATTTAGATAGGTTGTGAGGTAAAGGCTCTTATTTAAAGATCACCATTTGTCACGTTCTCATTATGGGCCCTTGCACGATCCGTATTTGGTGATGTTCTGTAGTCACTACATGCTGGGTACGATCTGTAGATGTGATTGTACATGAAAGAACATGTCCGTCGGGAGTCCCATGAAGTTCTACTCGTACGTCATGTTGCTTTGTTAGAATGTTCCCTAAATATATTTTAAATTATGTAAATACATTCCTTGTTGAGTATTCAGTCATCTTTTCCATACTTGATAAGTGATAAGAGATTCGTCACTATTGCCGATGTATTAATGCTCTAGTAGACAGAATAATTGCTTTGAGAGGTATAAAATTGGGTGAATGAGAAGTACCATTGAGGAAGATGGGCCATTCATGTTTGGACGGTGGGGGGCACAGCCCCATTCATGTGTTCGATACCATCCCTCGGAAATCTTCCCTCGGCGGCCTAACTGGGTCAGCCACGCTCTCCTCGCGGCTTTGTCCCCTTCCATATTATAATGTTTTATATATTATATATAATCATCAGTCATCTTTCATCTATTATTATTATCAGTCATCTATTATTATTATATTGTATTATATATTATGTATTATATATTATGTTTTATATGTATATATTATAATATATTTACTATATTGTATATTTATAGTTAAGTTCTAGCCGGAAATAGCGTATCGAATGGAAGGAAAATAAAGTTGAGGCGGCGAAATGCAGCTCATAATTGTATAAAATTTTAGGTGGTACTAACAGTTATCAAATGAGCTTTTAAAAATAACTTTTTACTGAATTTTAAAACAACCTTCTTTTATTTATTTATTATTCGATTACTGTTCATTATTTATAACCTTGAGAGCAAATGGATAAGTATTCTGGAATATCACTGCTCTTTTTTTTAGCAATTAGATTGGCTTGTTTATAGTTTTTGCATCATGGACTGAAATCACATTAATTTTTTTGGGTGAAATTACAATCGTTTTTGAGCTCAGAAATGTGTTGTAGCAGCGGTGAAACGTGTAAATGTATTTCTATCTATGGTTTCATTATCTGCTGGTAGAATTGTAGCACTGTTTGCAACACGCTTCCTTACTCTATTGACACATAGATTATTCAGTCAACGCTTGTTGATCTGTTCTATTATTAAAATTCAAATCTGATCCGTGCTAATTGTGAAATAAATGATTTAAATAAAAATAGACTATATAGATTTGAATCGAAGTTTGATCGAACTTTTAAATATGAATTATTATTTCTTGTTACCGATTACATGGGTGTCATGACAAATATTTAATAATTGAAGTGTCGGTGGCTTTTATGTTGTCTAGTGTTGATTACTGATATATCTTTTATGTGAGGAACTGCCCATTATCATCAATAACATTTGTTTTTAAGGAAGGTTGCCAATTTGCGTGAAACGAAGGGCTTCTGTTAAAACTTATACCGAATTTTCCGAACTTAATAATAATTACCATTCATGATATAAGCAGTTGGTTTTTCTTCTGCAAGATGTTTAGAACTGGGAGAGAAACTAAATACTTGCACTTATTTCCTGAAACGGATTTGGAACCACGCCTCAAAAGTATACACGAATGCTATAAAGACTAATTTAAAAACTACAAGTTTAGCAAATCAAAACCTTTTGAACCACCACACTCACCCAATTAGGTCAGCAGTATATCAATATTCTGATCTTCACATACTAATAATTTCGAAACACATAAGAACATAATACAAAAGATAACACAAAAAACTACGAAAACTCCCTAATTCAACTTCAATTACTATACAATAATTCTTGACTGGTGTAGCAAACCAAGTGAGTGACATACACGCAGAAGGATAAAAGTATCTGGATTAGAAATCTCTTTGACTGAATGTTATCTACCAGGCAGAAGTAGGTTCTAGGCTGTATTAAGTAGTGGCCTCCCTCATATCTCTCATGTGGTGTATTTGATATTCTTTTTAAAGTAGGTGAAAAAACAGCTTTCAAAAATAGGTTTTACTACCGCGATTCTTAATATTGTAATACTAAGAAAATTGCTTCTTTCCTAACATTTATTTATTTAACATTTATATTTTAAATAATTTATAAAACAAATCTCATATTATTTAATAAATACCTTACAAAAGGAAATTTTCTATTTTAAAATAATATCAGCTGGATTTTTATAGAATCATAATGAAATTTTATTTTATTTTATTTTCCACCCTACCCTGCCTAGAAGGCAATATGGGTGTTTGCAGGAGTGTGATGTTATGCATTTCTGCTTAACAACACACTGATGCAAGTAAAACAGATTACAATTATCTCAGTAGCTGTGCACACAGCCTGCTCTTTGGTACTTCAGTTTGGCCACCATCATCTTCTTCCCATCCTGGGTCTTCTGTCCGGCGGCCTCTCTGGCAAGGTCCTGTATCTCCTTCCTAAGGAAAAGTGTGTTGGACCCACTATCGCCTTCCAACCACACACAAAGGTCTTGAAATGTGGATAATTCATTTCGGTCATCAGCTGAGGGAACTAGCTTCCCGTCAGAACATAGAGCCCTGTCTCCCTCAGTAGTTTGGCCCTCAGTGCCTCATAGGCAGTGCATACTGTGATGATATGTTCGGCGGTTTCCGGTACACTACAACTGGGGCATAGGGGATCGATGTCTATACCATGTTTAAAAAGCTTCGATCTGAAACTCCCATGCCCCGTGAGAATCTGTGAGACCCAGTAGTCCGGGAGGACCCATGTCGTTTCCAGTCGCGATCCGACGGTGGGAAAGAACTTCCTCAAGGTAGCCCCTTTAGTGGTAGTCACCCACCGCCGGTTCCATTCTTCTACTGTATACTCCCGAAGGATTCTCTTCCAACTGCTAGGGTCTGCATTGATCCTCACCCGGAGATCCGCCGGTAGATCCGTTGGGCCTTCCCTCCTTATCTTGTGCCGGAAGTAATCTTCTCGCAGCAGGAGGTCAAGAGGTATTCCTCCTGCTAAGATTTGCACCGCCTCATGAGACACCGTCCTATATGACCTGGTTACTCGAAGCAGGGCTATCCGCTGGATGGTCGCCAACCTACTCTTTTGTCTGTGCGAGAGGCTCTGATTCCAGGCTGGAGACGCGTACCTCAGGATATTCACTATAACTCCTTTATAAATGATCATCGTTGCTGGGTATCTGAGGCCCCATAAAGCGCCACCAATACGACTGAGTCCGTTAAGGGCTATCGTCACCCTACTTCTCAAATAGTCCAAGTGAGGCGTCACATTGAAGTTTCTACCAATCCTTACTCCAAGATAGGTAACTACCTCACCCGGGCGAATTCTTGATCCTTGGATGACCATAGTTATAGAATCATAATGAAATATTTTTTTTTTCCGATATTGATGTTTATGTCATTTTTGTGCACATGTTGTGTCGTAGATCAGAGGGATATATGCCTTTCCCCTCACCAATGTACGAAAATATTTAATTCTCATTCCCACCAATATACGATTTATATTTAGAGTAATATTTTTGGTAGTTTTTTCAATATTTTTGATCCAATTTTCATGCTTATCCTTAAATATTTCACAAGATTTGGTGATTATACATATTTAGGTGATTATTTGCATTTTTAATCTTAAATCTCCCTCTCCCTCCCTCTCCCCCGAACAGAATTTAAAACCCGCTCCAAAAAAAAATTCTGCCTACGCTGCTGTGCACATGTTCCTCATTCCAAATTGAAATTGTCGCAAAAACAGAAGAAACACGATCAGAGAAGAGTTCAAAAAAATTTTTTGGTGACGTTTTTGTGCATTTTAAATATGCCTAAAAATGTTTTTATCCTCACTCAAATTGTTACGCACTAACAAGGCGTCGTAAATTATTCTTTTTGAGATCCGAAACTTGCCTTTTCAAAGTTCGCCTGTCTGTTGAAAGCCCGACAGTAAGTTATACTTTTCGTTTTTTTCCCTCTAGCTTCGATCTAATTCCTATTAGGGATGGCGAGTTACTTCTTGGCCTGGATAATGACGGGAGACATGCTTATTTCTGGATTCTGTTTTTGAAGCTGTCAAATGATTTTTTCGAGCGATTGACGAAAGACCAATGTTTTCGCATCATATGGCTCATCAAACAATATCAAATGAACTAGATTAATATAGAGCTCGTATTTAATTCGATGGTTAAGTATATGAGGTATTCTTGTAATAAAATGCTCTAATTAATGTCTAATAACTGACTTTTCTCAATTATGATAGTATTTGATTGATACAGCACATTCGTTGGATGTAAATTGCTTTTAACAAGAGCTAAGAGATAAGAGATAAGTTAATAAAATTGTTTTTACCCTTTTTTCCCCTGAATCTTATTGATCACTACTAATTGAAGTGTTTTTAGAAATTAACTTGAAAGTTTTTATCTGGTGATCGTAGCGCGGGGGTTCATAATTCTGATTTTCGATTAATTAAAGTTTGTCTCTAGGGAAATTTAAGTAAGTGGTTTCCAGCAATTCGATGGGGGTATTTTTCAATGAAATATTCCTTAATTTTCTTTTTTTCTTTATATATTTTAGAACCTACATCTATTAACGAAATGACCATTCGCGTTATCTTATAGAGGCAATTCATTAATCGTATGTATGCATATATAATTTAAAGTTCTATATGTATTGTTACGGGTTTCTAAAAGATTAATAAGCACTAAGCCGACTGGCAAACGTCGGAAGGACTAAACTGAAACGAAAGTGATTTTGGGTTTGGGTCGATGGATACAGACAGCAATTGGTGGTATCGGCATCGAACTTTTACGTTCGCTAAGCCTTTTATCATCATTACCTTGTATAGTAGTAACATGGAAGGAGTTTAAAATAAATTAAATTTGAGAAAAAAATAGTTTTACCCAATTATGATCTGAATTTTCGCAATAGAGGTTTTTCTGCTATAATCCTTCTCCCCCTCAAAAAAAATTATTTTCGTCAATAAAACTGTACAACGGTGTTACTAATAAATTCCAACTTTTGACAGTTGCCAGCCAAGAGACAAAAACCCAAGGAAGAGAACAAGCGTACATGAAATTAAATTTTCATTACATCAAGATATTTTTTTTTAATATACAAGAGCAAGTGATATACTATGTAAAAATTTGATTTTTGTCTATAAAATTCAAGCAAAAATAAAGTGATAAAATATCTCTAAATAAAAACTTATTGAACGTGGTTTCACAATTTAGACGAAGACATAAGTATTGCGTAACTAACATTATTTCTGTTCTTCGCAAGGCAAAAAAATAAAGTACAGAAAATAAAAAAAACAAATATATGATAGAAAAATAAACATTAAACTTGTTCAAATCAGTGGTGTCCTTCATTGGCTGAAATCATGGTCGAGACAAGACTATGAAAACTTGCCAATTTTTAGTTCCGATTATAACATTGGATAAAATCTAATTTTACATAATTAATTTCGAATTTCATCTCTTTAACTTGTGCTACTTCCAAAATTATTTCCTATAGTAATTATTAATATATTCAAATCACTTCTTGTATTATTAAAATATTTTTAAATATCTTGTTGTGGGAAATTTCCTACCTTTTAGATAACAATATATGTATTTCCTTATTGCAATGCTTCGTTGTTTATTACAATTCGAAAGATAAATAATTTTTGAAAAATAAATTGATCATTTCCGCAAAATTTAGTATTATGTTTTAAAAATAGCCTACTGAATTAAGAGTGCGAAATATGAGTAATATGTCGCACGCTATCTTGGCTGATAAATTATGTTTTGCTGATCTTTTCAGTATTTTCAGAAATTAAATTCGTAGTAGAAACTGAATAAATTTTCTTCTCAAGCAATTGAGCAATGATGTATTAATAATTTATTCGTTTATGAAATAGCCTTTCTGTTGGAATAAACAAATCATTCATTGCAAACGTTAGAGATTCGAATACCCTAAAATGGTCCAGTCTCAAAAACCGAAATGTAGGTCGTGGATAATTTAGAGTCGAGGAGACCAACAAACACTGTCAAAGTCGTCTAAGCTGAAACCAAGGCTAAATTATCACTCATAATACCTTCTTCCTCTACTTTCTGCTTTGAAATTTAAAGGAAAAAGATTTTTTCTTACAAAAAATAAAAACAAACATATTTAAAATAATCGTACGTTAATGAATCTCTGATATTCGTGCTAAATACATTTTATTTACTGCTCATAATGACGTAAATTAACTGATTTCTCTAGCCTTGCATAGATATTTATTTTGAAATAGATATTAATTCAAAATTTTAAACTATGATTATTGATTCTTATTATGAAATCTTTTTATTCTTTCTTATTAATTTATATATATATATATATATATATATATATATATATATATATATATATATATATATATATATATATATATCTATAAAACTATAATATGTTGAAATTATTATTAATGTATAAATTGTATTATGCAGTTTGAATATCAAAGAAAAAAAATGGAATTTATGCATATCATACATATTTAATTATTATAGTAAATACAATTTATGTAAAATTATATAAAAGCAATGTAAAAGGTAGAATCTGACACATTAATGAAATCAGTACCTTAATATTTTCAAAAACGAATCCAAGTAGTCAATTTTATTGCATTAAATTAAAAAGTTAATGATAAAAGATTTTCAGTTAGAGTTAATATTTAAGGAAGAAGGGAAATGTGGAATTCATGCTTCCAAGTAGTAGTATTCAGTATTTATGATAAGGATTTTCCTTGTCCTGAATGAGATAAAAAAATATTGTAAAATATTTATTTTAATTATTGTAAATGTTAAAGATTAAGCATTCATCGTCAGATAACATAATGTTGTTTCTGTTTTTCATATTTATGTTTTAAATTTTGTTTTCTTCGTATTTTAATATTGTTTCCATGACTTTTCTCGTTATTGATCGATGTATTTTTTGTTATGGACTGGAAAGTCATGTATGTATATTTAAAAAAAAATCTTTATGTATAACGTCTCGGATACAACGTACCACATTCGACAATATGGTGGTGGGAATGTTGAAAGGGCACCAACTACAGCAAATATTAGAAAGACCGACGAACAATATTGTAATAATAGTGGGGTTGCAAGGTATGTCACACGAATATGTATATAAATATATTTTTTCCCCTGCTACATCTAGGCTCCCTTATGGATCAAATGACCTGAAATTCTGGTTATGTGGTGTTTTTTTAGGCTGAATAATACCTTTAAATTGTGAATAAATTTTAGTCAATCGGCCACATTTTCGCACCTCAACATCCTCTCTAAATTAAGTAAGTAATGAAGAAAATTTGTATATAAATTGAGTTGGTTTTAGAGAAGTATCTTTTGGGGGTCGCAACTTTTGTTTCTCCCTCCCCGGCCATTTTTATTCTTTCAGTTTTGTATTTTAGTGTAAATTGGACCTTATTGACGGACTCAAGCTTTTTTTTTCTTTACGCTTGTTGAAATTGATTAAATATTATTACTGACCTGTCATTGCCAAACCTGTACTAATCTGTTTGCTGACATTTATAAAAAACAAAATAATATTATTGTTTGATCCTACCAGTTTTGAAGGATCGCCAGCCTTTGAAGAGTCCAGGGGTAAATCCATTTTACAACAGAAAACCTCGTTTTGACAAAAATGAATTTAAAAGTTGTTCCCATGCATCCCTCGTAATTCGATTGCAATGTTTAATAGCTTTAAAGTGGTTTTACGCCAGTTATTAATGCACGAGATGTTGGTACTCCTTCAAAGCTACATGATGGAACAGTTAACTCATTTTTCATGAAAACTGCTCTAAAGTGATTTACTCTTAATACGAATATATTTGTTTAAAATTGAGGCTTGAATCTCTAGATACAATATAACTAGTTTGGTAAATATTAGATACAATATAAAATATAGGGATTAAATGTAGATAATCATTTCTTCACTAGTTGTATATTTGCACTTTCATTCTATTTTTTATGTTATTTAAATGTATTTGACTAGTTAATATAAAATATGTTATATTGGCTTGAGAAAAATTAAAAATATTAATTTGAAATGGAAATTGGTTGAATATTTATTTATATCAGAAAATCTTAATTTAAATGAACATATTGACTATAGATTAAACTTAGTTATATTCGGGTCAGAAGAAAATAATTATTTCTTTACAAATGGAATATTTATTCTTTCATTCTATTTTTCATAATTATTTACAATGGCCTTGTTAGGAACAATGTTATAAATTATAATATCTTTACGTTCTTTTGAGTAAATTAAAAAATATTAATTTAAAGAGAAATTTGGTCAAATATTTTATGAAATGATATACATTGAATTCAGCTGTATTATAGTTATAGGGTTTCAATAGGTTTTCAGTTGCCCCAGCTGAGAATCGAATGGTCATGGTATCTGTATCCTTACTGTCTGATTTTTAATAGATGATGTCTTCTCTTTCTATTTCTAATAGAAATTCATTATTTCTATTTCTAATTCACCATTTACACTCGTTCATGGCAAGGAGGATGTTATATAATTTAATCTGAAAGATTCCTATTTGATGTTCCTTGCTTCCTTTGCAATTAATCTTTTGCTGGATTTTGGGGGAAGGCACAGACAATGGGTCACCCATTTTTACCAACTTTTTTTTAGTTTTTTTTTTGTGATTCTACATCAAAAAATATTGGACGTGCCTCCTCGTTCGTTCTAATGGGCTCTAGGGGCAAAAAAAAAAAAAAAAAAACACGCTGAAACGAGTTTTGAAAATGACATCGAAGTGGATGGATTTTCAACCTAAACATAGATTTTTACTGTATATAAAAGAAAAAATACAAATTAAAACCAAAACTGCTTTTTGGTCAAATAAATTGAAAAAATGTTTAGTTTATGGGATATGCTAATCTTATAGATTTTTTCTTAAAATAATTATGGCAGATTTGAATTCAGCGCACCGAAAAACCTCCATGTTAAAAATATCATTGAAAACAAAATATATTTTTTTATTTCAGTTCTTTATTATTTCTGTTATTTCAGCCCATGAAATTACGCTTCGATTTGAAGCTTCAGTTTATTTGACTTCGATGTTATTGGACTCGTTGGAAAGAGGAAAGTTTCTTTATTCCGTATAGTATAAAAAAAAAATGATTACAAGATAAAAACAAAAATGAAGTTTTTTGTGGATAATATTGGTTCTAAAGCACATAGGAACACCGTGGTTAAAGGAAATAGCATAGCTTATGAACCTTCACCGACGGCGCAAATTTGGTTTTCAATTGTCCAAAGGGTTCTTGATCTATGGGCGATTTAAAAAAAAAAAAAAAATGAAGAGGAGAGGCAAAATTTTTATTTTTGGATTCGCCCGAAAATTTGAATATTGGATTTTTTTAAGTGCTAAAAACAAATCTGACACCAGTTTTGAATACAAAATTCTTTTCTAAATACTTCACTCCGTGGTAGGTAGAATACTGTGTTCATTACATATAATTAAATTCTTCGGGTCGTTATCAATTTAATTAGTTCATTTCGAAAATTGAATTACTCTAAAATTTACTATTTCTGGATCACAAATATTTTTTTAATATTAGTTTAGACCTGATCTTAAATTTTCAAATTAAATTTCAATTTAGTATCCTAGGTCCTATTCTCTACTCGGTGTATACAGCTGATATCCCAACCCATCCTAGCACTCTCCTCACTACATACGCAGATGACACATGTGTGTTATCTGTGAATAATGACCCAACTCTTGCATCCCAAACCCTGCAGTCATACATAATTTCCATTGAAGAATGGTGTCAGAACTGGAGAATTAAAATAAATCCCAATAAATCCCGACAGATCACTTTTACCCTTCGTCGCAAACCCACCACTTCCTGTCCTACTGTATCCTTTAATAATGTTCCACTTATCCCTGTCGAACAGATCCGCAGCAGGACTTCATCTTGATAAACGCCTTACATGGAATCCTCATACCAGACTGAAACGACAAGAAACTGCTCGTAGATACCGTTTACTACAACACTTACTTGACAAACGCTCTAAACTCCCGATTTACTATAAAAATCTCATATACATGACCATTATCAGGCCTATTTGGACATATGGGATTGAGCTTTGGGGCTCCACGAAGCCATCAAATTTTTCCCGTATCCAATCCTTACAATCCAAAATCCTTCGAAAAATCCTTAATGCTCCTTATTATGTTACAAATAAAATTATCCATAAAGACCTAAATATTCCCTTTGTTGCAGACTTGGCCCGAAGTAGATATACCTCTTTTAATTACAAACTCCTTGCCCACACTAACCCACTAGTGCGTAACCTTTCATCCCAAACTATTCCCGATAATCCTCCGAGGCGTCTTAAAAGAAGATGGCCGCGGGACCTTCTAACTTAGAAATCATCGAAGTGCTACCAATGGGTAGCTCCTTCTCAAGTCATTATCAAGTGTCATGTACTTATTATCACATTTACTTGTTGTATATTCTTATACAGTTGTAAATTTCTGTAAATAAAAAAAAAAAAATTTCAATTTACTATATAGTATGAGATGAGACAAGCCGATCACAGTGGTGAAATGGCCTAGAAGTAGACTGACTGATCTAGGATAGTGAAAAGCTATCGTTGAGGTGGAGTGGGGAAAATATTGGTGTATTTTGGTAGGGCGGGATCTCCTCGTGCCAGCAGCCCTCTGTTCACCCCGTCCTCTATGCTCTTATTCTCTCTATAATAGCAACAGTTTTCCTCGTACCTTTCATTCATAAGGAATTTTTTTTTTAATAACATATTTTAAAGTGGAAGAATAATAATTGTCCTTCTTCATTATACGGTTTTATTAAAACTCACACTAGGGATGTCAATAGTCAGTCATTTATAGTTTTTTTGAATGGAATAACCGATTTTTTCGTTGTTTTTTTTACTCTACCAATTATAATTTTTTTTTAATCCAAAAACCGGAAAATAAACCGATTGAAAATAAATTTAGTAAAAAAAAAAAAATCTAACGAGCAAAAAATACAAAATAATCATCCTGCCTTTTACCCACGTACCTACCTCCTTGTGCTTATAAATCCTTGGTAAAGACATTCCGTTACACGGACTACAACTTCAACTAAATTTCCATTGTTTATTTCACGTTCACCATTAGCGCAATAGCAGTTTTGAGGTTTGCAGATTTATTATTACTCATTTTCTTTCTCTGTCTCATTCTCAATCATTTCTCAAACCTACCCAGTTTGTTAGTTTCTTAAAAAATAAAAAAATTATAGGACGCGAAATTCATCCTTCGAAAAAAAAAAATCCTTAAAATTATTGCACTTGAAACAAGGAAAAGCACTGAAAACTGAATATTAGCTATGTAGTCTTCTTCACAACCCCTTCACATTACTTTACTTGGAATGGGAAAGAATTGCTGATAATTGAAAGCTAGGTTCTATAGCCTTTAATTTATTTTTTTTTATCCCTCAAAAACTGATTTTGAATTGGGAAAATTGCTGAAAATTTAATTATAGCTCTGCAGCCGTCATATAAAAAAATTACCTAAATTTGCCGAACTCGGAACGTGAAAAAATTGCTAACAACTAAAGTTACTACAAAATTAATTTTATTATATTGTAAAGCTTTAGTGGTTGGAATAGAGCCATTATTCCATTTTATCTCAATAGGGTAATGCTTAAAAAGAAAATTTGAAAAATATCAATTTTCTTACAATTAAAAAACTTGACTTACACTACTATGATTCTCACAGGCTTTTTATCGTGGTTAAGAATGAAAGTGGCTAAGAATAGATTTGATCCCGTTGAAACAAGCTATTGAAATAAATAAGCATTACAACTTGTACAACAAATGTTCAAACTCTTGTCAAAGCCTTGTTAATTAGTGATACATTCCATTTTATCTTCCTTACGTAAGATTTAATTAGCTAATTATAAAACATCAATTTTCTCGAAAAAAAAGGAAACTTGATAAAACAATCATTCTCACCGGTTCAAATAAGTGATCTTGGTAAGACACGCCAATTACTATCAAATGTTTTTCTAATTATCAGTTATTTCCAGGTTTTAGCTATTTGTTTAGTTGTGTAAAGATTTTTTAGTTCATTTCATGAAGATTTTTTAGTTCATATGTAGTTTACTTAAATTAAAGGTCTTGCTAGTTTGTAACAATTCCAATAACTGATATTAACAAAAAAATGTTTTGGTGGGAAATCATTTTATTTAAAATAACCGGTTTTTACAAAAACATAACATCGGTTAAAACTTATCAGTTTTAATTAAAGGTAAAATTAGCGGAATAACCGATAACCTTTATTTTGTTTTTTCACAAAAACCGACATCTCTACCTCACACATTTTCAAAAACAACGTTTCGGAGTTTTGACCCTTCTTGAGGATATAAGTACAGCATAATTTAATTTGGTTAAAAATGTTATTTCAATATATACAATAAATTATTACAATTGTTTTATATACATATTTTTTTTATTGAAACAACGTTACATATATTTATTCAATAACATATTTACTATAAGATATAACAATAGAAATAAATATAGATAGAATTAAAAAAAAGAAAAAAATAATTTAAATAGTAAAACAGAAACATGCAATAGTGACCAATGAAGATAAAACATATTGGGTAAAAGAATAAAAATAAAAATGTATATAAACAAGAATAGCAATAAGCTTATTCCAATAAGGATCAAAGGAATGCGTAAATGTGAATCAGTGACACTTCTGCTATTATAGTTTTAAAATATTATAACACTTTAAATGCAATTGATGAAATAATTATATGGATTGAGGATTGATAAAGTAAACTAAATATGCTAGTAAATATGATTGATATAGTAGAGTAAATATGCTTTTGAATAAGATAAATATATGTAACATTGTTTTAATAAAAAAATGTGTATATACAAATAATTTTAATAATATATTGTAACATTATTTTTAATCAAATTAAATTTTTATCCAAATGTAGTTATATCCTGAAGATTGTGAATTTGTTCTTTTGGCTCCTAACATTTTTCTCTAAATGTATCATTTGTTTTCTTAATATTTAACAATTTTTTTTTTAGTTAAGAAGTTAAGTTTCTATAATAAACATTGAGCTTCATTACAAAAAAGATTTTTGGAACTTATATTGTAAAAAAAAAATTCTTTTTAAAAAAGTTTCTTCGAAACTGTTTAAATGGAACTTTCTAAAAAAGTTCTACAACAGTTTCAACACCTTATACAAATACCTTGGTTTAGTTGTACTCCTATAACCATATTTTTAATTAAGAAGGCTTTAAGGTTATTGTTAATTTAGTTTCTAATATTTCTGAAATTTTATGCTTCTTGGCAAAATCTCGTATGCATGAGCCAGTACAAGTGCTAATTTTAAAACCGTGTTTGTTTTATATGTCATCTAGATGGCAGTCCAATAAACTTATAAACCTTAATACATTTAAAAAAAGACAAGGAGATTCTTGGTATTCTGATTAATTTCGAATACCTACTTAAGAGAGCTGACTTAAGCTGATAAGAGAACTCTTTTTAGACTAGAAAATAAATTTTAATTAATACGTTACCAGTAATATGGCATGTATACAATTTTTAAAACAATTTTTAAATTGGTATCCAATCATTATTTTAAGAAAATCAATTATTATCTATACTTTGTATTATTCTTGTGACCTATTTCATATCACTATGCTAAGTGGCCCATGTCCAGTCTAGCCTGAAATATCTAGTCTTAATCTTTTATTTATAATATTATCCTAGATAATTGATAATTGTTAAATATTGTAATTATTTAGTGTACTTCTATTTTGTTAATAACGTCTGTGTAATGGTTTCTTTACCACCCATATCAGTTTTGAAGTTTACTGCGTTATTAATCTATTTTTTTGCATTTATTGCTTCAATATGTTTTCTAATTCTATTATTTTCGGCTTTATCTGTTATCATTGTGTTATCTGAGTAATGGTTATTTTTATAGAATGATTTGCTAGTACTGATGTTAAGCCCGCTACAGACATGGGAGCAATGGTTCGGTTGAATAAGTTCGCTCTGCACACTACAGATGAGGTCCGGCGAACCGTTGTTCCCATGTGTGTAGCGGTCTTAAATCCGAAAAACATTGATACATCAGCAATAGAAAATCATTCTATAAAATTAATCATAACTTTGACTGTGATAACACAATAGTAATACTAGGTTGTTACAAAAGTCTTTGTTCATAGAATAAGTTATGATTGACCTAAGCAGGGTACTCCTCTTTTAAAACTCTATATGCTCTTTCGAGTTGTTCACAATAGAGCTAAACGTCAAGAGTCCTACCATCTGGAACCAGATTAATATGAAAAATATCCTCATAATTCCACCAAACTCGAAGCATTACCTTGAAGGCTGTTGTTCCCAGAATTGAACCGCCTGAACCAAAACGATACTGTATTACGATACAATACATTTTCACCTTCCACAGCACAAATTTCCTCAGTAGCGACTTTCGCATCTAATACTTTTTTTCAGCAGTGCCTCAGAAGACCACGAATGACAATTTTTTCTTCCAGCATTATCAGTGAAATTTATAAAATGGAATGAAAGGTAGTGACAGTTGGTATACCTAATTAAATAAAGGATTAGTCAAAGTAATCAACGATATATCCATTGTTTACATCAGTGTTGAATAAAGATTCAAATGGAGACTCTAAAGTCTGCAATGAATTAGTGCACAAAGACTTTTGTAACAACCTAGTAGATAAAGCCGAAAGTATGTTCAACACAAAAAATAGGACGAATTAAACGAAATGCTTAAAGATAAAAAGATGATACAAATAAACTTAATTAAATATAATATACAAAAAAAAGTGGCCAATGATATAATTCATTTAAGATGTTCAAAAATAAATTAGAATGAAATAGAAGTATGTGAGTTAGATAGCAGAGTTAATAGTTAATATAGATAAATACAATTCAACCAGTGTAAACTATTATTAAATGGAATAATACAGTGAGATGTAACAATTCATAAATTAACTCCTAATTTTATATAGCCTATTAATTTAGTATAATAATAACATTGTTAACTAATTATGTATAGATGACGTGCATTATATGTTATAGATAGAAGCATTTGATAATGGCCAGTTAGTCCGAAACATCAAACTTTTAGATAAAGGTGTCAGAAGTTTGAAAGAGCTTTATTAAACTTCCTAGTGTTTGTATCTCTGGAAAATTATTATCAAGCCTGTATCAATAAATAGAGTCTTACTTATTTTATGTCTATTTTACTTAGATCATTAAATAAATATATTAAACTAGACCCCGTGCTGTAAGATAAGGGGCTAAACTTGATGAAAACAGAAATTTTTCCTTCTTCGAACTGTTCCTTTTTTCCCTCCGCACCTCGAAATTTCTCTAAAAAGGGAAATTTTCCCACAAGGTAGAAACTCTGTTTTAAACATGAAATTTTGTCTTTAAGCCTTGTAAGGAAATAATGCGGAGAAAGTAATCGTTTTTTCATTCGAACGGCACGAACAGTAAGTTCTCGAATTCACGAAACTGGATTATTTTATTTTAAACTAAATATAAGTTGAATTCAAATAATGTACTGGGCCTTTCGTATTTTCTCCTTTATTTGGCTGTATTATAATTGGATTAGTTTTAAAATGATTCACCTTCCTGATGGAGAGCTGGAATCATTTTTTCCTGCGAAGGCTGTTCGTGTTCTATTTTAAATGTATGATTGTCGCCAGACCATTCTATTTTAAGTTGTTACAAATATTAAATAGTTCATAACTTATTCCAATTATAAATATGTATTATATTATTTATTTATTTATATATTATGAAGGGGGATTTAAATTTTTTTTCGGAGGTGGGATTCAATACGATGAAGGCAAATAATCACCGAAATATCTATAAACGCCAAATGTGGTCTAAGTTGTAAAAATAAGCATGAAAATTAGGTCTAAAACTATTGTTAAAATTGCCCAAAATATTACTCAAAATACAAATCTTACGTTGGTATGAAAATTATATGTTTTCGCACATTTCGGGGAAGGTATATCCCCTGATCTTCACCCTGCGTAAGACACTGATAATCGGAAGCTTACAAATATATATATATATATATATATATATATATATATATATATATATATATATATATATATATATATTTAGCAATATATAAATTGCATTATATTTTATATAGCAATTGGGTCCAAACCCTTGTCCACGTGGTACAACCGGAGGTGGTCTCCTAATGTGCTGTGTAGTCGCTCTTAGGGTCTTAGTTGCTCATAGGGTGTCCCGGAGTATTGATATGCCAGGTGATGGCTAAGTTCGTCATCTGCTTTTTTATTTCTGCGTTGTTAAATTCTCTTCCTCCGTCTGACGATATCCTGTCCGGGACTCCGTAAAATTGAAACCACATTCTCAGGGCTTCGATCACTGCATCAGCGGACCTCTCTCGTACTGGGTGAGCCATAGCTACGTTACTAAAAACTTCGATGACAGTCACCCATTTAAAACCTTTCCATGTGAACGTATCTACTTGCAGGTCGGTGAGCGGTACGTTTGGTGTAGGCGTTTCCTCCTGTATCCCTTTTGGTGGGTGGCGATCGTACTTCGTGGTCTGACAAGACGTCGCATGTTCCGACTATATCCTCGATCGTCTTCTACATCCCCCACCAAAAATATTTCCGTTTTAGTGCCTGGAGCGTCTCGTTCACCCCGCGATGATTCGTTTTCCCCTGGTGGTATGCCCGTGTGATCTCTTGTTGCTGTTCCGGTTTCCGGATTGTTTCGACCATCAGTTTGCAGCAGACAAACCGTCGGTCGATGCCTATTTTCTCTGTCCTCAACAGCCGTTGTATTTTCTGCCATAGCCAATCGTTTCCTATGTAGAGATAGTACGTTTTCCCCGGTTGAGAGGCGTCCTTCAATACCCTGGAGATTTGCTCTTCTGTGATGCCGGGTTGTGACCAGATGGTCCTGATTTTACATCTGTTGTCCTGGGCATAGTCGATCTTAGTCAGGCCTGTGGTCCTTGTCTTCCATATTATTTGACGCTTCTTCGGGTTGACAATTTCCTCCCTTTCCTCCTTCGACCTTCCGCCCCCTGAACTTTCCCCTCCTGTCGACTCCCGTTCAGTTACGGAACCTTGTGACCCCCGGTCTCCTTCCCTCTCCGGCGTCCTTCGCTCACGAATTGTCGGATGTCCCCTCTATCCTCGTCTATCGCGTTGATTTGAATTGCCCTTGACAACTGATTGGCCACGACGTTCTCTCTCCCGGGCTTATACGTTACGTCCATATTATATTGGCTAAGGAGCTCTTTCCAACGTGAGACCCTAGCCGATGATTCCTTTAGCTTCCCTACCCAACGCAATGGTCGGTGATCCGTGTTAACCTCAAATTTCCGACCAAAAACGTACGGCCTAAAGTGTTCCAACGCCCACACTATCCCGAGAAGTTCCCGTTCTAAGGTACTATATCTTGCTTCAGTGTCCGTTAGGCGCCTGCTCGCGTAAGCCACTGGTTGTTCCCCCGCCGTTCCTTCTTGTGATAAGACTGCCCCCAAAGCGTTGTCCCTCGCATCCGTGGTGATGGTGAAAATCTTGGTGAAGTCTGGGAACGCCAGTACCGGTCTCTCCTGTAACCGTCGCATGCACCTCCTAATATTTTCCTCGATTCCCGGGGTTATTATGATTTGTTTACCTTTTCGCAGCAGGTTATTGAGGGGTGCAAGATACTCTGCCATCTCCGGGACGAATATACCGAAACGTCTTTCGGTATCGTCATGTTTTTGATTGCTTCCGCTTTCGTTTCGTCAGGTCTAATTCCCTCCTTCGATATGGAATGCCCTAAGAAATTGATCGTGTGGATTGATCGTGTGATTGATCAAGTCGACTTTTCCTCTGACAGTTTCAGTCCAAATTCGCCTAACCTGTCGAATACTTTCCTCAAATGCTCGAGGTGTTGCCCTTCGTCTTTACTGAAGACCAGCAGATCGTCCATGTATCTGGCAGAACTCCTCTTCGAGCCCCCGTAGGAATTCGTCCATAAATCTCTGGAAGGCAATGGGTGCGTTTTTGAGACCAAACGGCATCCGTGTGAACTCGTAATGTCCCCGCTCAAAGGAAAATGCTGTTTTGTGGCGGTCGTTGGGGTGCATCCTTATCTGGTGATAGCCTGCCTTCAAATACAGGGTGCTGAAGACTGTGGCCCCACTCAATCTGTCCAGGATATCTTCAGATCGGGGAATTGGGTACTTTTCGTCTAGGGTGTTTTCGTTTAATTTTCTAAAGTCGACGACCACCCTGTACTTCTCGTCCCCATCCGAGGATTTCTTCTTTACTGCCCATAGGGGGCTGTTATACGGTGACGTGCCATCGATTATAATGCCTTGGGCTTTGAGATTCTCGAGCTCCTGCTGGGCGCATCGCCTGTGGGTACCGCCTTTCCTTGACGTATGTCACCCGCTCCTGTGTTAAGGGAATCTTATGAACTGTTCTACCTGTAGCTCCCAGTACCTCCCCATCCTTAAAAAAAATGTCCGCATATTCCTTCTTTAACGTTTGCCTCCAATGCTCCGCCTGTTTAATAACTCCTACTCTAATCTTTCCCTCTGACCGGAACTTCCTCCCCTTATACTTTTTCCCTCCTATTCGGATGTCCCATCGCTGCCCCTTATTTCTAATCCTCGTCCCTAATTTGCCCAATAAATCGCACCCTATTATCCCCCCGTATTCCCTCGGCATGCTTTCCACCATGTGTATCCGCATGCTCCCTTCCCCGGCTACCCACCGATTCAGTTCTAAATCTACTTCTCCCTCTACTCTACAGGGCCCACCCAAGGTGATCAATTTACATTTACATACCTGTAATGGTGGTATTCTTTCTCCTTCACAAATTGCTTCTAACGCTCCGCGACACATAATGGTATTCGAGCTTCCTGTATCTACCAGGCACCTCACTCCACCCGCGACACTCACAATCGGCAATTGCACTCACCCACTCTCCACATTATTTATGATAGCATGGTTGCCGCTCTCCTTTCCCTCTCCTCATTCCTCATCTCGTCTGCTTCTCTCTGCCAGTGTTCTTCTCACTGCGATCCTCCTATTGCTCCTCCCTCCTCGAGCTCGTCCTCCGGCTTCACTTCCTTCTTCTTCCGTTCCAGACGTTTCTGAATCTTGCGACGTCTTTGTTGTTGTCTTAGTTGTTTCTCTCTTCTCCCATACTCTTTGGGCGTTTACTTCCATGGGTTCCCCGCGGAACATTTCTCCTCGTCTACTCATGTAGGGGCATTGTCTCGCGATGTGCCCTTCATTCCCGCATTCGAAGCATTTCGTGCGAGGACATTGTTGCTACTAGATGTCCTATTTTCCCGCAACCATGGCATTTTCTCTCCTCTCTTGGCCAATTCTTCCTCTCCTTTCCTCGTCTTTTCTCCCTCCCCGCTATTTTCTCTCTCCCAACAAATTCGCTATTTCTTCTTGCATGCCTCCGGTCTGGTTCGAATCCTTCTGTACGTTACCCTATTCCATCCAGCTTCGACACTCTCTCCGTATCGGGCCTCCTCGTCGCGGGCGCTCGCGTCCATCATGTCCTGGGCACACTCTACGAAATTATTCTCTCGGGGTAGACCATCCTTCTTTCCCGTGTCCCGTGCTAACTGCACTTTTAATATTGTTGCCAGGAACCCCATTCTGCCCTCCACCTCGGCCGCATTCACCGTCTCCCTCATCTTTTCTGTTATTCGGTTGAACCGCGCCAACAGCGACCCCGCGTATTGTCCATTTGTCTGGTGGGGTTGTCTCGTCTCCCGGATCATCTGGAGTATATCTTCTTCTGGGGCCCACCGGCCTCCTCCGAATGCCTTTTTTAATCTATCCTTAACAACGATCCAGGGCGTATCCTCGTCCGCTTGTATCAGATTCAGAATATTCCTCTTGACCCGACATATCAGAGCGGCTTTCAAAGCGCTCGCGTCCATTGGGTCAATTAAATTCTCGGCCGCCTTAGCCTCTATCCGCGCCATCACGCGGTCGCCTCCATTGAGGAAATGATTCAATTCGCCGACGCCACCGTCGAACCTTTTCAGATCCGATACGGCCTTCCTTAGGTCCTGGGATGTCGCTGTCCTCACCTTCAGCCATTCCAGAGCGTTTGCATGCGCCGATGCCAAAGTTTCCGTCGGCAGTGGCGGAATTTCTGCTGGTAATGTCAGTACTGGCGCTCTTACTATTCCATCCGTCATTTCGTAGTCGTATTGGTTTAATTACCTCGATAAGAACTAAAAAGAAAGAGAGGAAAAAAAAAATTGTTAATCTTCTCCCTGACCTTGATCCCGGGTTTCGGCACCACTTATGTTCTCGCGGACGAAAACAGATAAAAAAAAATGGAAATCGGGAGACGAAATGACACACTCAAATGCTAGAACAAGACTAACTTTATTCTATCTTAAATCCTCTATATATAGTATTAGGGTTTGTTTACATAGCTGACATAGGATTATCTGTGATATTGTCCTATCTACTATCATAACTTATATATATATATATATATAGCTTCGAAATACAAATTAATTCATTTAGATATCGATGAATCTCTGTTTAGTTGCCTAAGTAGAAAAAAATATACATATTTTTTAAAATTCTATGATTGTTCATAATTTGAATATACTTACTTGATAGTAAAAAAACAATTATGCGTTAAATCCCATTTAAATTTTGAAATTTTCCTTGATTGTTCTCCATTTTTTTTTTCACTTATGAAAGATTATTAAGGATATTATTAAGGATACTTTAGGATTTTTTTTTTATCATAAAAATAAAGAATGTTTCGATAGATAGCATACCAGATGCTGAAACAGTTACCCACCCACACTTGTAAATAAACATCAAATTAACCGTTAAATTTTGATGACAAATAACTGATAACTCTCAAACTTTTTTCAAATATGTTTTTGCAATGCTTACAATAATGAATTGGAAATTCTCATTAATCAATGACTGATCAAGTACAAACACAAAAATTCTCCAAACAACTTTTTGTTTATAGTTTTGATAAAAAACGAAGAACCCAATTTATCTTTTCTTGCAAAAATTAATGTTGAATTTTTATGTTATTTTGAATGTTGATTAATTACTTTTCAACTATCTAATGATACACTGATCTTCTTATTATTATTTATTTTTTTCATTCTGTTTAGACTTTGTTTTGTTTTTTTTAATTTTATTTAATTAACATCTACCTTTATTTAGAATTCAACTAAATGTTTTCAATTTGTCTGCTTGATTTCATCTTTTTATGTTGAAGAGTTTTTAAAATCGTTTTTTTTACTTTAAATTGTTTATTTTATAATATGATATACTATTTGGGTCTTAGAAAATAGTGTTGGATGAATTCTACAACTAGATAGAGACAATTCATTTATATTTCACAGTTATAGAAAACTAGATGCTTTAGCTTTGCTTGAACTTTCCTGATTATAGATTGGAATTTTTTCCAAATGATCAACTTATCTATTTTTGGAAAGGTCTACATTTTTACACCTGTGGATCGTCTAGTTGTAGTTTGTACTAGAGTATCTAGTTGTTGTTTGTTGTGGACCTAATGGATTCTTTCTGTGCAATTATCCATATAGCACAATTGTAGCTATCTAGTTGTAGAATTCATCCCAGCATATAATAAAAAAAATTATGGAATGAAAGTTTTTTAATTGAATGAAGGAAAAGTCGTCACTCTGTTCCAATTCCTAAAAAATGATAAATTATTTTAGTAGAATGTTATAGTTTTAATTCCTAAAACTATAATTTTTTTTTAACGTAAACAAGTATTAAAGCAAATTATTTTGAAATAAATATTAACGATTAAATTCGACATATTTTATTAGTAGTTTAATGTTCAGAGGAACTTCTCAAGTGTACATGACCGACAGATTCTTTTGAAGGTAAGAAGTTCTATAGATAGAACAGAGAATTCCAAAGAAATTAGTCAGTCTAATAGGAATTTACATTAAAAAAAAAAACATTTAATTGAGTTTACTTTAATGTGTGGGTAGTTTTTTAATAAATAAGAAATTGATTTTTCGGCAATAATTGCTAGAACGTGCCCAAAATGCACGTTTTATACAATGGACACTCAAACACAATAGTGTCCGTTGCGGTTGGACATTCGCCACTTTCATCCTATCCGGCTGAATTCTGCTTTATTTAGAAGTTTGAAAAAAAACTCATTAATGCGTTTAAATATTTGTTGGCTGGACAAGGGTTTGCTGGTTTCGGATTCACTGTTATTGGAATAGGAGTTGCTGTTGGTGGAAACATACACACAATAGCCTTGTTGGAAGGCTATTATCCCATGAAATCGATATCTGCTGTCCGCCTGCGACCGTGAAGTCAGCAGTCACCTTTTAGTGCCCTTAAGTAAGTTCTTTACCGTTGCAATTCAACCTTGAATTCTTTAGCTTTGTCCAATAAACTCTGATAACAATTTGGGATAGTTAGAGGTAATAGAATGATGCATTTGTTTGCCACCGTTGCACATACCTCAAGACCAAAATTCTTACGGCAAAAGAAGGTTCTTGCCTCAATTCTGTCTTTGGGTCCTGCTACGCATTTCTCATTTCGGGAGGTGAGGAAAAAAAAAATCAGATATTTAGTATCAATATTTACAACAATAAAAAAAGATATTGTTAGAATAGCTATTATAAGTTTACTGCACATGCACAATGACTACCTTCAAACTGGGATTAGATATTAACTTTTAAAAGACTTTATTAATAAAGGCAATAATTAATTATTTTTAATGTTTTGATAATATTATTCGTATTCAGTATGGTGGCAAAAAAAGTATGAAGCATTTTGTAAAAAAAGTATTATGCTTTTGTATGAATAATTCAAAGCATCATTAATTATGTTTAAAATATTAATTTGTACTTATACACATTCAGTAAAATATTTTGAGTTGATTTTTTTTTTCTTTTAAATGTTTCTTTATTAAGCATAAGCTCTAGCGGAGTTTTTATTGTTATTTAAATTTTAAAAAAACTACCACAATTTGGTTCATGATTAAATGATAAAAAAATGAATATTAACTTCTATTTTTTAAATCAGAAAGGTAAGTTGTTGATGTTTTATCAGTAATTCAAGGGTTGGTGATAAATCTAAATAGTCAAAATTCAAACGCTTCTCTTGTAAAATTCCACTTTTTCGTAACGTGGAACTCTTCTTCCAAATGAACGATTTATATACGTACATATATTATTACACTTAAGGACTTATATTTAAACCTTTATAGACATACGGGATAGAGCTTTGGGGACATACGGGACATACGGGATAGAGCTTTGGGATTCTGCAAAATAATCAAACGTCCTTACAGCCAAAAGCATTGAGAAAAATAGTGGACGCGATATTCTATTTGACAAATGACTTGCTATACAAGGACTTGAACATCCTAACAGTTTCAGATATTGCCCAATTACAAACATTTACACAAGGGACTGACTTCCGGCATGAACCCCTTAGCACAAATACTTACATCCACCACGAACCAATGCAGCCCACCCCGACAGCTTTTGAGGCGGTCGCCTAGAGACTTTTTAACCACTATACCAGGATGAGCGCAAATGTACTTGTTACATAAAAATTCATCCTGCATATGTTTGTGTTCGCAAAGCTGGAAAAGTAGTCGGTCGATTTTGATACGGTTTTCACTAGCATTTAGAGAATTTCTTCCAGAAGGTTTATTTTCATTACATTTTCCGAAACGCTCTCCTCAAGGGGAGACATTGGGAAAAAATATTTTAAAAAACAGGTAATTTTGTAATCGTTGTCATGACTACTTCAAGCATGTGAAACCAAGTTCACTACGAAAACATTTTAACAAGAGTGAAATTATTGTGTGAAAGCGTCATTCGTTAATATAATCTGAAATTAAGGAAAACAAGTGGTGTAAAAACGTGAAGCTTTATTGCCGTTTTGACAAATTTATTATCATTTTGATCCTGTTCCTAAAAAAATCGTCTAAATGAAGTGAGACGAATTCTAAACAATGCAGTCGATTACCGAATGAGAAAAATGTTCACCCCTTTGGCTTTGGAATATTTACAGTCAAAGTTTCGTTAAAAGTTCTGGTAGCTCCTTTTTTTCACTCTAATTAAACAATTTAAGTACTTGTTTTAAGTGTTAAAATTGACTATAAACAATTTTTTTCCTCCACATTTGTAAGCTGAACAAGATTGCTGCAGGAGAATAAGATATAAATTAAGCGGATTCTTCTCCTCAAAATGTTGAAACCGTCGATTTCCAATGATTTATATAGTGACATAGACAGTTCTAATGTTGTCAAGGAACACGAAGAAGTCTCATAAGAACTTGTTACCAACTGAAAGAAAACGACATATAATGACGGAATGACACCTCCAGAAACAAGTCCTTGTGCGTGAGTGCGTGTCAATAGATGGACATCCCGACGCCGACTGATGTTTTTGAGATACTGCTTTCTTCGAAAACTAGTTACCGAATTCAGGGTTACTTTTTGAGCCACCGGTTTATAGTTTGGTTTTAAGTTTAAGTTTAAACAAGGAAGTCATGGGTTGTCCACACCAAATATTTTTATTTGGTTCAATGCTTCCTTACAAAAAAAATGTCCATAAGAAGGTTTGTATTCATACATAATTAAGATCTTTAAAATTATTGAATTAAAAACAAAACATTAAAAAACAAATCGAAATGTTTTGTTAAGAACTAAAGATGAGAAAAATAAGAATTAGTCACGGGCATAGACAATATGGGCATAGTAATACTGACTTACGTACTGCTTGAATCATGTTTATTTGTTTTCCAATAACTCCTATATCCATTTGATTAATTTTGTTTGACAGTCACAAACATTTATTCATTTCAGAAATTCTTAATTAAAAAAAACTTTAATCAATATATTTCCCCACTACCCGTTTTTTTTTAAAATTGAAATATTTAATTTTCGTACATTATACTCTAGAATTACAGCGTTTAGTTATATATTTTTACGGTGTTTCTTCCCTGTGTATCGATCATCATTAAGGTAACTCCAATGTGAACCAAAAAAATTAATAATAACAATTAAAGTAAGCGAAATATAATTGGATATAACTAATACCGAGTATGGTGCATAGAAACGAAAACTCTTATATAACATAATACCTGAATATTCTAAGAGCTGTAATACCTCCGTAAAAATCAATAATGTGGTATTTATACAATTTAAAAAAAAATATCATTCTGGAGACATCTCGTAAGTCAGAATAAATTATATATTCTACAAAGCAATGGTTGGATCAAGAAAAAAATAAGTAAGGTATGTCGGGGCAAGTGCATATTGAAACGGGGAATTTATTGAAATATATTTAGTTGGGAGAGCTGCCTTCAATGGGAATTTGAAGTAAATGGGAAGTTAATTGTAAAATTCCCATAGATGGCAGCTCTCTCAATGTAATCGAACAATTGCGACTTTGTCCGCATAAATATATTATTAAAACATGTTTTCTATCTCTTAAAAAATTGACTTTTATTAATTTTGAGTGTTCACAGCTTAAGCGACTATATTCAATTGTTAATTTAAGTTTACGTTTCCGCGTCGTTTTCTGGATGTTTCTGTCTCATTCCTAACCATAACAGCGGTTCATTCGCTTAATCATTACAGTTTGTTATTATGTTGTTAGGCAGAATACCTTTTCATTTTTACTCATGTTTTAGTTTTCAATTATTAAGAATAAACTCCTAATTAATTTTCAATTGAGAAGTGATATATTGAGTTATTAGACCTTATTTAACTTTTATCACTTAACCAGTAAACTAAACTTCTTTTTTTTTATTTTGGAAATCTCTTCTTTAGGCTGTTTTTAAATAAACATTTTTTTGATGAGATACACCATACAAACGAAGTAGCTGTTTCTTTTATATTATATTTTATGTCCAAAAGATGTTAAATAATGTAGTTAATTATAAATTTGAAGCGAGCTAGTTAAAATCGAGGAGACACTGAAAGTCCTTGATTTAGTTGGCCAGCCCACCCGCTCTAGGGCTAGCCTCTTCTTATTTTTCTCTAACCTATTTTAGGAATCCCTGTCATTGCTCGAATATTTTCTTTCATATCAACACGATTTTTACGGGATATGATGATATATTGTCAGTGCTTCGGTGTCGATTCTTCATCCTTAACATAGAAATTTAGTTCCTCATCGATTACAAAATATTAAATATTTATTTATTAAATAAATATTATTATTATTATATTATTATTTATTATTATATTATTATTATTATATTATTATTTATTTATTAAATAAATATTTATTTATTAAATATTTATTTCTTATCTAACATGCATGAAAAACTGTAGAAAATGCTACTGCATGCTCTGTTATCTTAAAAGTTTCAAAAGTTTTGTTAATTTCTTCCTGTTCATTGATGAGTTTCAAATGTGGCATTCAAATACTGCTTTCAGTCTAATAGACGAGGCCTACGTTTTTATTTCCAAACAAATAAGCATTACTTTTGGTAGCAGAACACATCATCTTTACAATGTACACGGAATAAAATAAAATTAACACTAGATTTACGGATTTTTCAATTTGTTGAAAAAAGTATATAACAGTATCGTCATAAAATGATGCATGGTATTAGAAAAAAAAATCCCATATTTTATTTTTTCTATTCATTATATCATCTATGAATTTTTTTCTGAAATTTAATATTTATAGAAAATTATTATTCCTTCGATATTATTAACAGTTAAATTTTAACTTATAACGAATTGCTCAGCGAGTCCCTTTACTTTTGGACTCTTATGTTTAAGTGTTGGTTGATTCTGAATCAAACAGTATAATTGAGATTTGCATTATGCTTTTTTTTCAGAAATTTTATTTTAGATTATTTTAGATGGCCAAAATACAATCATTTTCTTTTTTTTAAAATTTATATTGGTACATAATTAACTTTTGTGTGTGATCAATCAGTTTTAGAGTTTATATTTGTTCCCTGTGAATAATATCTTTCATTTCTAGAATCGAATTTATTTCTGTGCTGTGCTAATGATTTTATGCATATGCTTATTAGTTTATTTCAAATGTTGCCTTGTCTCCCCTTACTCCCTTACTAATGGTAATTATAATAAATAATTAATATTATCCTAGATCATTTTCTGCCATTTGAACGTTTCCGTCTTTATGCTTTTGGAAAAAAAATTATGTGATTTTTCTCGTTAATCTAGTTTAAAGTTTTCGGAGTTAATTTAAGAAATTAACAT
The DNA here is from genome assembly GCA_948150685.1 of Rhaphigaster nebulosa. NCBI lineage: Eukaryota > Metazoa > Arthropoda > Insecta > Hemiptera > Pentatomidae > Rhaphigaster > Rhaphigaster nebulosa. Next base: position 131,389,925 of record OX411308.1, read on the forward strand.
TATAGAATTAATGCAGTGTAATATTACAACAACCTTTTAAAATAATCTACACGAGGAAGAGATTTAAACCTGGATTCTTGCGGAAAGTGAAATTATGCCACGTCAAACTAGCTCTAAAATTCTACAGAACTATGTTTATAACCAGATATGGTGTGGAATTTGAACGCCCCCTCTTCCAAAACTGATTTCTAAAAAAAACTTGCTTAAAATATATTATGGGAGTCTGTTGACGCATAAGAATATAAATAAGCTGGTTTCTACTAAAACTAACAACTATTATGTGCCCCGAAAGGGTTAAACAACCAGGGAGCTTCTGTTGCCAGTTAGTTCTTCCATTACTAATTTTATCCTGGGACTCAAAGTAGCGAATAGGTGACTGATGGTTTAAAATAATTATTTCATTCTTCATTGTCTACTGAGGCAGTAAATGTTGTTCTTCATTTGTGAGTAATTAGGGACCTATAATTATGCCTAAAGAAATATCAATATTTATTGGTTAAACGTTTTACAGCTTTTCTAATGCATTTTGTGTTTTCTTCTTTTTTTTTAATAACGTGTATGAATTTGGGATATATAAATTGGAATTTATAAAATTAATTCGTGTGACCTTATTTAATTGTTTCATGTTTTATATAAAAAACTATAGTGTTATTAACATTTTATCACATCATAATTGTTATTGGGCTACTTCTAAGAGTATTCGTTTGTTTGTAATTAGTACTTAACAGTCTTAATATGTAACCAAAATGTAATCCGTAAGGACTTCGTTGGCTTACTTTAAAGTTCGTAGTTTATGAATTTCAAGACACCTCCAAAATTTTGTAAATATTACAAAAAAATTTTAAAATCATGTTAAAGTGATATGTGCATTAACTTTAGCATTCTAAAAATGCCCTGAAAAGGTAAAAAATATATAAAATAAAAATAAAGTTTTACAGCCTTTTGTTAATCACGACCAACTAAAATAAAAAGAGGGTGAGCAATCGAGCTCCTCCATTAAGATCTTATTTTAAATTATCTTTAACAACTAAACTACAAAATTGAATATATCAAAATAGTGAGGGGGGAGAGGAGAAGTTGAAAGTAGCCTTCGTTCAGCTCATTTGACCTGAAAAGGACCGCTGGAAGTGTCCAAATGTAATGAGGAAAAAAAAATCCCTGAAACCCCTAAAACCATGTTCCAGGGGTTATGCAAACGGATTTAAAATGCACATCCACTCTCCTCTCTTGGGTACAGTGCAAAAGTGTATTATTTTGTGGTAAAAATATACTAAAAAGCAATGCATATTTGTAAAGCCGTGTTGGCCGAACGCCTTGGATACCAGGTGGCTCGAATTGGTGAGGTGTTCAATATTCACTTGGCTGAATGAATATATATTTTGTGGATTTTTCGTTGAGTTTTGGCAATTTCTCTTGAGTTAGAGAATAAAGACAACCTCTCGATTATAGTCTGAGGATGGTAAAATATATCAACAGGCCCGCTTTATGTTTTACTTCTCATCGCTCAAACCGTTGCTACTACCAGTAATAATTATCCTTATTACTTAATTAATCAATTATAAGGGCTAAAAGCTTTCAAAATAATAATAATGTGTGCTATTTCTTTTATTTCGTGCATAAATGGAATTGCCTAGCGCTGATTTGATGTATTTAAAACTTGATTTCTTATGGTATACGAGACCAGGAAATGCCATATGGATCATAAAAATATATATTGATTTCCTTTGATTTTTCTTTTTTGACACAGTGTTCGAAATATTACATATAGATAGATAGAAAGGTAGATTGATGAATACGTTTATTTACAATTATGCTTGTGTGTTCAGCGTATTTTAGATAATGAACAAAATTCGTTTGTAGAGGTTTCGTTATTAATACACTAAAAATATAAAATAATGAATATAAAAATAAAAATATACTAACATAATACATTTTAAGATTTTTTTATAAGTAACGCTAGATTTTTTAAATAAAAATTGTAAATTAATTATTAAAGGCTTTGACTAATGTATTCCCTCAAGTCTAAATGCCAGGGGAAATTGTGCCAATCAATGAGCAGTCCTTTATAATGCATAGCGGAAACCTTGAGGCTCGTGTAGTTAGTCGCTAATAGCCCTTTCCTATTTTATTGATGAAATTCTGTTTTACATGCACATAAATATTTATTCAGTATTTACTTAGTTACTCAAGTTGGTGGGAAACTTCGCAAGTTACGAACAAGCCCGTACTCAGTTTTTGTATGATTGATTTTTAGAATCAATTATTCCAAAAACCCGTACAATTATTCTCAACACCACAATCGAAATTTGAGTGGGTTTATTGTAAACCATTTTTTTTAACACATACTTATACTTTGTGGTGATCATATCGAAGATAAGTTGTAATAAATTCTAATATTTAATCATATTATATAACATGGATAGAGTTTTTACGAATCTTTATTTAGACATACAAATGTGGCAGCAATAATCAACTATAAAAAAACTGAATCTAAGCAATAAGTTGATATAAATATTGAACAAAATGGGTATAGACAAATAAATAGATAATAAAATAGATATAAACCGAAAGAAGAAAAAAAAAAAAAACAGTAACATAAACAATTAAATATGAGCTAAAAATTAATATACTTAAAATTAAATACTAACAAGCAACATAAACTTTATATTATTGATTATTGATTTATATTATAATATGGATGGAAATAATTTAAGATTAGACTTATGACCAATGATTTCTTCTTAAATGACCAAATAAATATGCCATAAATATCCAATCTTAAATTTATTCCCATCATAACAGAAAAAACAATTACTCACCGGAATCACTGAGAAAACCCCGATCCTTCCCTCAAAGGCCAGAAGTTTGTTGGTAAATGGTACACCTACAAACTTCTGGCCTTTCTTCCATTACTACACGCTTTAGTGGGAGAACAAACCAATGCAACACGTTTGATTGGGTATAATCTACTTAAACCGTGCTGAGAACCAACTTGCTTGGTCTTAATTAAATTCAAAATTCATAAATGTTTAATACTAATTTGTATTACGTATAATTTAATGTGTATTAGTATATGTATTTTGACGACACATAATTTAATATGCATAGTTCCAAACTGTATTTTAAATTGCTGTTTTTTTTAATGTTTGTATGCTTTTAGAACTGAAGATGAATGTATAACATTTGAAACTAATTTTCAATAAAAACAAATTTATAGAATTGGCAAATCATTTATCAATCACTAATGTATGCTAACTAATGCCACTATTATTATATCTATTGTGCATCATTACTTTCCATAAACGTTAAAAGTCAGGTTCGCTAATACCGTCTTTGCGTTTGAATTTTAGTTGAATTGTTTGACCTGTATCCGAAGATAAGGAAGGCATGCTAGTTTATGAACTCCCGTGGGGGCCATGTGATCCAGTCTGGAGTATATTTGGTTCGCGCATTATTTATTGATATAATGGTTATTTTGATCTATCTGAAATAAATAATGTCTAGGGAATGTAAATGATAGGTTCAGAAATATTCAAAGTAAAATTTTCGTTACTGCTGCTTTCTGTGTTTCGATTGCTAATATTTCATATTTGGGACAGTTTGTTCCGATATTCTACTAACATACCTCTTGAAAGGACATAGGCTCACAATACCGAATGTGGCAATCATGGTTTTAAGCGCTCCCAGGTTTTCATGACGGTCAAATTATAGCTTCTAAAGTGCTATTATTCTTTTTTTTTCATGTAATTACACACTTATTCTTGCCTCTCAGATAAAAATTGGGAGGATTTAAAAAAAAAATGTAATATGAGTACACAAACAAATATACACTGTGTTTGTTGCGATATAGGTTAAACTGAAATCGGTTAAAGCATTATTCAAACATAATTATCATGATTCTTGATACATTATCAATTGTTAAATTATAGAAAATATAACGATTTGATAAAAGACATTTTTTTACTTTTAGCTCATTAAGTTTTCTTCATAGGCTTTTTACATTACACTAGACAATAGAATTATTGCCGTAAACATGTCTATCATTATGGAGATGTTTTTCGGTTCTCTATCTCAACTGCTAAATGCCTCAATAACTGAAGAAATGGTGAACCTTTACAAATATTTGGTCTCAACCAAGAAAAAAAAAATCTGATGCGGTGCGGGCATCACACAACTTTTCCCTTACCTTCCTATAATAATTATTTGTTTAATATAATTTTAAAAAGTTCACATAAACAATACTTGAAATAAACTCAGCAGCATTCACTTATTCACATCTTCTCCCATGTAATTACAATAAAACAGTTTTTTAAACAATTTTTGTACTAAAATTCTATACACTACCAATATATTTTAAGTTTGTGAAGTTGAAAATTAGTTTTTAAAGTTTCGGTTTAGTTTCATAGAAACATTTTGTTTTCATTCAATAATATAAAAAACAGTCATCAGGACCAGGAGACTGAGGTTCTAAGGCCACATGGTCAGAATGAGCAATAAGAGGCTGAACAAAAAAATTTTCGAGAGTCTTCAGCTATAAAAGTATAGGTGGTTATGAGAAACAAATAAAAGAGGAGCTGGATAGGCTAAAAATCAAGGATAAGGACTGCTTGGATAGAGAGCTTTTCAGAAAAAAAGTAAAAGAAGTTGGGATTCTTGCGGGGAGGAAGGAGAGACGGGGGAGAAAATGGACTAAGGAAGAGCGAGAGGAACAGTCCAGGAAGATGAGAGAGTATTGGAGTAGAAGTAAGGCGGAGAGTGTGAAGAAGATTAAGTGATATTCGCGTGGTTCTTGCTGGCCGATTCGTGTAAAAAAAATATAAAAGTAGAAATTATTAGGTTAATTTCTACTTTTGTATTCTTACATTACATTATTACAGAGCATATTGTTGACTACAGATGGGGTTTTTGGGAGTAGGTTTGGTTCCATCCGTCTCCTTTTGGATGCGCTTGGTTATCCATCTAGGGTCTTGTAGCTCTCATAAGATACGCTGTAGCATTGCTAATATCGGTCCGATTTTGGTGATTCCTTTTTGTATTTAAGAGAATTTAATCACCTTTCGTATGATTTCATACTTAACTTACTATAAAATCCTTACTTTTTGAATTTTCTTTTCGCTATAACTTTTTTCCCTGCATTTTCTGGTTAGCATACTACATACGTTTCATCAAAATCATTTGAGCCGTTTACGTGAAAATTGTAAAATCCATGAGATATAATTGCCACTTCCAGTTAGTCCGATGCGCTGTATCTTTGCTAATACTAATCCGATTTTGATGATTATTTTTTTGTTTTTTAGACAATTTAATTACCTTTCATACCATTCTATACATAATTTCCTATAAAATGCATGCTTCTTAAGTTATGCATAAATAAAATATTCTTTTCATCATAACTTTTTTATCTGCATTTTCTCGTTGATGTGCTACATATATGAAAAGTTAAAGAGCTTTAAGGAGAAGAATTTAGGCAAGTTTCATCAAAATCGTTAGAGCCTTTCGAGAAAATTGTAAAAACATGTAAAATCGATTATATAAAGTGGCACTTCCAGTTAGTCGATTTTGACGAAAAAGTTGATGTAACATCACAGGGATGTTTCTTCCTTAAATAAGTAATTTAAATATTGTACAACTTTTCGTTTCTGAGCTAGACTGTTCACATACACACAAACATGGAGACACACAGACTCACAGACACACCTACGGATCGCTATATTTCTCGTTACTATTATAAAATTCATATATAGGTAAGAGATAGTAAAAAGTCACGAACTTATTTATGTAGCTCGACCGCCGAACCACGAGTCTTTTCAATAGGCTTGCTTCGGTTTTTTTACTCTCTCCACACTACTTGCACCTTATCCCATCATTTTTCGCTCCCAATTGCTAGTTTCATTGAAAAAAAAAATCTTATCGATGAGTGAATTTTCCTGTTTTATATTTTTTTCTCGATAATTTGCTTTTATGAAGATGAAACAGCAATTTTATCAACGAATATAAATGTTTTCATCCGACCATTACCTTGTCAATCCGATGCTTAGGGGTTTTAAAAACATTCTGGTAACAGGTCATAATAAACTATCCACTCCGCTCATTAATTTTGTTGTCTTTTCTGTTTACGTGTGAATTTTGAACTAATTTGATTTTTTTCTGTCATCTTGATCTTTGGCAACGAATTTTGGAACTTTCTTTCGGACTTATACACTGTGTTGTTTGTACTGAGATTATTGGTATTTTAGATTTGTGATTGGATTAATGTTTCAGACTTGGACTTTGAATTTCAGATTTGTGTATTACTCATATATCCTTTTAAATGCTAACCAATAAGAAATCATGAGACCACATCCTACATCCAGGCATTTATATGATCTAGATCCCTTTCAAGCGGCACCAAATCCAAAAAAAAAAAAAAAAAAAACGAATTCTTGGACAAACATTGCGTGGACAAGCGAGGAAAATAATTTTTAATATGAATTATTTTTTTTTTAAATGAAAGTGTTGAAGGAGTGGCAGTTTTGCGAAAATTATAATCGTAGCCACTGATGTTTCGGAGGCCACAATCGATGGTTCCCCATATTGAGGAGTGCCAAAACTGTACTCCCCCTCCTACCGTACACTCTGCCACCTTCACAATAATTATAATTATTATTTACATAATTTACATAACTTCATCATTATTTACTTTAATTTGGCAAAAATGCTTGGTTTCTAAAATATTTTATCCCCTCATGAATCACAATGAAGACAATTAATAGTAGTCATTCCAGTTAGAGAACATGTCTTTTTTTTTCAATAACAAAATTGAGAATAAAAACATACATGCCAATCCCAAACCTCCAGGTACAACATTTCGACACGCGTGCCTTGGGTTGGGCACATCAGCTTTAGACTCACGTTTCAGTGGTCTAAGTATAGTTCTTCGATCTGCTTCCTTATTCTGTATGAAAGTAAAGATAAGGTATTTTTAATTAAATATATTTTATTGTATATTCGCTAAGTTTGCTGAAAATCTGGGTTATAACTCGCTTAAATTTTAATTTTTTTAAAAAGTATTTTAGATATTCTTGTTACTTATACTTGTCTACTCTCTCCTTTATAGAATTTTATTTCTGAAATTTAATAGTTTTTTCCTGTATTAAAAATATTCGTATGGTGTTTTATCGAAAGGGGATAAATATCTAAGCCTTGAAAAGAAAAGTTGAGAATTTAAGTTTAGCACCCAGAGGGAATTTCTAAGTGTGATCACAGAGAACCAACACAAGAAAGGTAAACTTTGTCTACTCAGAGCTAGGGGATTATGTGGAGTTGAGGTTAACAGTGGTCAGGCTTCATGGGGGAGAGGGGATCTAACAGCTTTCGCTTAGGCTCATAATGATCTATTTATATATCAACTTTGTTATGAATTCAATCACCAGGAAGTGTTTCTTTCGTTGCATATATAACAAGTACATGGTGTTCAACTGAAATGATCAATGGTTTAATACACTTTAATTAAATAATTATTGAAAATTGTCAGTATATGTTTTTTGGAGCTTAAGAATATAAGTGCAGGTTTCTTTTTTACATTTTGCAACCCTTACTTTGCTCTTCATTAAGGTTATAATGAGTAGCCGGGGCATAATTTTCTAGGCAAATTATGTTATGCTAAGAATTTCCTCGAGAATCCGGGAAAACACTTTTGTCTGGATCAGATGACGGATTTGTTTTTTATTTAACGATTTATAAATAAAAAAATTATTTTTTAAATTCGGTTTTTTGCGTATAGCTCCGCTTCTAGGGGCCAGAGAAAACTTAAATATACGTCAAATTGCTCCTCACCATGGATATAGCTAAAACATGAAATATGTTAAATAAGTGTAATTTGATTGCTTATAACAAGTATAAGAAAAACCAATTACTCACCGGCATTACTGAAAAACACCGACCCTTAAACCGTTTACCTATAAACATCCTACCTACCTTTCTTTCATTGGTAGTTCAGTGCGAGAAGAAACCAGTACAAACTTTTCTGTTTGATACAATCCATTTAAACCTTGGTGAGTACCAACAAATATTTGATTTCTTGTCTTAATTAAATTCATAATTCATAAATATTTTGTAATACTGATTTATATTAATCTAATTTAATATGTATAATAATACCAAACTATATTTTGAATTGCTTATTTTTGAATTTGTTGTGTGTTTTTAGAAATGAAGATGAATGAATAACATTCGAAACTAGTTTTCAATAAAACAAATTTATAGAAGTGGCAAATAATTTATCAATCCCTTCTTAGATTGATCCGTCTATACCATCAGGCGGATGTCAACTGACTTTATTTGTCACGTATCTTCCTGTAAATCGTATTAAAGCAAACAGAAGCGTCCAACGGTGGGTGGTGTACGTCGAACAGTGGGCCAAACAGAGGCTTTAGCACGAAAAAATTCGAATTTTGAATATTTAATATTGCAAGGAAAATTGTTCATAAGCAAGCTAGACTAGTTAGACATTGGACCTGAGAGATCAGTCCGATGGTTTACACTAATGAATCAATAAAACAAATCATAACAAAAACAATAAATCCTTGTATTTTCTCTCAATGTATTTATTAATCAGAGAGTACAAATTGCCTGCTAAAATGGAAGCTATTGAATTAATATAACTATGAAAAAACAAATTTTGATTGATTCTATATGAAAGTAAATTATAGCGCAAAATAGATTTTAAAAAACGTACAGAAACTGTTGGACACAATTGAATGTCTTGTGGCTATTCTGAATATATTATAAATGTATAACCTAACTTTTTAATACCTTAAGTCATGACAATTTTAAAATTGTCATTTTTTTTTTTTCTTAAACTTACATCATTTTGATAGTCCTGATTTATTTATAAGGGTTTGAATCAAACTTATTAAAGATAGATCTTACAACGTCCTTCCATCAGTACACTAAGTCCTGTCGGTAGGACTCACCTAATGGTAGAGAGGCTTTTCTTTTTCTGTCCTTCTGGACTGGCATATTGAAAAAACATGTTGTGCATATGTGTACAAAAATATCAGAAGTATGAATGGTATTTTATTTTATTTTTGTTATGGGATTCTTCCTCTCCTCATCCCCGCCATAGTTTTGTTTCCAAAACTATGCGAAGAGCGGATAATCGGTTTGTTAGTTTTAATTACCGTTGTCGTTACTTGGCATAATCATTGTTTCTCCTTTAGCGCTGTTTTATAAATGTATTTATGCATTAGATTCAATTCTCAGTCTTATAATTTCGCCTTTCTCAATGCAGTAATTTAAAATTGCATATTTTAGTCTGATTGTCTTGTTCTGGTATTAAAATTTCTTGTTGTTAAATACTTGCCCAAAAGGATAATTCGCGGATATAAACAAGTGAATATTGATGTTTATACGTGGAGTTGGAAGTGCAGTAGAGCTGACAGCAGTGAAAGCCGAAACTAGCTCAACTCTGCGTCCTTGGCTCATCTCGACCCACTATTCTTAGATAGTGGGTCCCAACCAGCTCCCCTGTACTGAGTGTTATAACTGTAATATCATTAGCCCAATATTTTAACTATTACTAAATATATATTATGTTTTACTTTTTTATCAGAGATATTATTTAGAAATGTACAATTTATACTTGAATTTTTATGGTAAATGATGTGAATCATGTTTTCGTTTTTTTAATAAATGTTAAGGTCCAATTAATAAAACGATAATGATTTTATAATTGACAATTACTTTCTACAATTAATGATATCATTCTAACATGAATTTTGTAAGTTTTCACATATTTTTTATTTAACTTATATTTTTCGTGTAATATAATACTTCATATATATACAGGGTGTCCCAGGAGAAAATTTCATTAATTGAGGAAGGGATAGTCTATCAAATATTTAGTTCAGTGCCGCCAACCTCATCTTCTTATCTCAATCCATTCCAAGAAAACCACATTTTCCAATTAAAATCCAAATTTCTACAGTTTAAATTTGGTGACAATTTTTGGAATCTACGATAAATTTTCTATAAGATGGCAGCCAATCATTTTATCAGCTTTCCAACTATATATCCAACTTTGCAAAGCTAGTTTAATTTCGAAGAGATATTGCGGTAGGGAGGTAAAAAAATCCCGTAAATACCTACAAAAATACAAGTATTCTTTTTGTCCTGGTCTTGTTATCTCATACCTTCGTTTTTTATTTCGCAAACATTTTTATTAAGTGTGTTACTACTGCTGACCCAGTATTTTTCCTTTTTCTATTGTTTTTCCAATCAAACCATTTTATCAAGGGATAGAGGAGGTTATAACAATACTGTAATTAGTCAATGAAGTGGAATCAAATTCTACTACGACAGCCCAGTTACCGCAGTGCGACAACCATCTTCAACTCTTAAAAAAATAAATGAAAAATAAATTTTTTGGGCAAACAATAAGAACCATTCAAAACGCAAAACACTTTGCAGTAGTAACCCACTTTAGAAAAAACGTTTGGGGAAAAAACAAGCTATAAAGATAACAAAACCAGGATAAAAAAATAAATAAATATTAGGTACTCTTGTTGTCATTAGTATCTTACGTTTTTTGACCTCTCAATCTCAATATCTCTTCGAAATTAGACTAGCTTTGGAAAGTTGGATATATAAAAAAGCTGAAGAAATACCTATTTGAATTCCTCAAGGTCTTAGCTTGAAAACTCACTCCAAGAGATTCAACCGAGTAATTTTTGACATTCTTCGTTTTTACTTTGCTTTGGCTACTATGATCGCCTGACAAAGTAATATTTTTATATGAATTGCCATCTTATTGCAAAGTCAATTCAGATTCCAAAAATGGTGACAAAAATAAAGACATCTTCATTTACTATCGAGAAATTTGGACTTTTATGGAAAATAAACTTGGTTTTAAAGGAAAATCATTTAAAAACTATTTCATCAATGCTTAGTATTAAAAATAAATATAAAAATTGAATATATATATATATATATATATATATATATATATATATATATATATATATATATATATATATAAATAAATAAATTTATAACTTTATTTCAAATACAAATTAAATAAGACCTCTTTTTTGCCCTTCTATATCAGCTCATGCCTAACATATCCATTTCTAAAGCCTTACACAGTCAATATTATTGATCAGTATCATTTAACATGGTGTTTATATCGCATGTGTTACTATTATTCCTACAATATATCCCTCATATGGTAAATATATTGACGGAATTCGATGGTGACTCGATAATATTGACCGTGGAAGGAGGGCTTCAGGTAGTAACTTCAGCCCATCTGTTGATTGCCAGTCATGTTCCTGACAGGTGCGAATGAAAATATGATGACTGAAGGTTTCTACATGATCGATGGATTTGGTTTGATAAATATTTTAAATAATTTCTTTAAAAAAAATAATTTTAGTGCAAATGACTGCAGTTGTCGAAACACTTTTAAATTTTTATTTATTTATAAAATGAATATTTATAAATTCAATGCGTTTGGCGAAAGATACGAAAGTCTTAACTTCTTCTAAAATATTTATGTTGAACAAGGTTATGCACTGATCTCTTATTGAATATTCTGACATGCTTTATTCCATTTAAATTTCTTAATATATGATTGATAGCATAATTTAACCACTTTTTACAAGTTCACAAATAATAATAAAGTAAGTTATAAGTTTAACAATCGCTCCTGTATTTGCAAAGCTTAATGCATACACACACAATCGTAGTTGAACCCCCATTAGATTTTAGGTAGGAACCTTGGATATTCGAATTTTTTTTTTTTTTTAAATAACACCAGTCACATTATTACAATAAATTTTTACATTTTGAGATTCTCATGGTTGGTCAGATAGTCTCAAAACTTAAAAATTTCCACCTACCCACAATGAGCCAAATAGCCACTTTATTAAGCTATTCAATAGTGATGTGATAATTGCAGTAAAAATGCAATTTTATCTTTGGTTTTTCGTTTATCAACCCCAGATAAAGTTAGCACAAATTACGCAGTTTGCATTTATTCAACAATATCCTGATATTCAATGTGTTTTTAAGTTAAATCATTTTACAAACAGGCCCGTAAGTAGTGATTTTTTTTATTAATAAAAATGGTTTCTATGAAAAATCAATTTATTAAGATTTTTCAATATACAAAAGTTGAAAACTATTCCTTTTGACGATGAAAATGTGTTTAAATGAAACATTCCACAGCCAACTTATTTTTTTTCATCTTGTTCTTATTGAAATCCTATGGAGCTTTGAAGAAATTGGTTAGAAATTTTAAAGTTGGTGTTTATAATAAATAGTCCGTATTAATAATCTTTTTGGAGAGAAGTCCTTTAAGAGTAGACTGTAGCTGAAATACGAGCACCTTTATTTAACAATAATGCAACTATGACTTCATGTTCAGAGCGTTATACAGCTGTCCTCCGCTTTCATTGATCGACAAACGGTTTACCTTAAATGATGTTAATTTTTCTTTGAGATCATCCGAAGATAGTTTTATTAATTTCGTCTTTAAAAGTAAAAAAATCACGAATATGTTCCATCGAAAGATTTTTGTTGGGCAATTGATGGTTTGCTAATATAAATCACGTCTAATATATTTAAAGAAATAAAAAAAATACTTTATAAAAAAGCAAGTTGTGTTAATTGTCTTTTAATATCTACAACAAAAAAATATCTGATTTGGACACCACGAATTTCTTGTAGGTCTATTAAACTATAAATCGGTGGCTCAAAAATAAAATTTCTGAATTTCCTTTCATGTTTCAGAGTATCGTTTTTGAAATACTGCTATCTGTATCTCAAAAAACGATGCTCGACATCGCGATGTCTATTGGCGCTCATCTATTGAAATCCACAAACACACACACACACACACACACACAATTATAAGAATCATAAAATCGGTTAGTACGGACCTTGACCTTCGTGCTTATCCATGAAAATCTCGATTTTTGATTTTTAGCATGATTCGTATTCCTCCGTTATAAGAAGACGGGAGATAAAAAAATAACAACAGCTTCAGCTAAAGAACCAATTCCGTCTATCCAATTAAAACTAAAATCTAGTATATTATTTATATTGATCAAAAAGTCGACCAAATTTGAGATATTTTTTATTATATTTCAATATAGGTTTTGATGTAAGTCTATTATGACCTTCAAGTTAAGTATCGCCTCCGGTTTGCCAATTTTTACCAAAATCTATTATTTTATTTATATTAGTACCAAATTTGAGGAGTAGTGCACTATATTTAAATATAAGTTTTTATCATAACCTATTATGACCTTCAGGTAAAGTACCAGTTTTGATGATCATGTAGTGATCAAAAAGAGATGTTCACAACTAGGTCCCAAATACAATATTTTAACTTTCTACGACTAACCGTTATTGAGTTATACGGAATACGAACAAACATACGTACAGACGTCACGGCTAAAATCGTCAAAATGGATTCAGAGATGGTCAAAATGGATATTTCCGTTGAACTCTGAAAACAGAAAATTTTCGCGATTACAATACTTCCTCTATCGCAGCAAAAAAAGCGAGTAAAAGAAGTTACCGCTTAAGAGGAAATAAAAAAAAAGAAAGAAAAAGTTAGTTCTTGTATCGTGAAGCTCTGAAAACATTTTTTTTGCATTCTGGTTCATACACTATGACGACAAATTTACGATGTATTGAAGGGTAGAGATAGGGCTTGGCTGAAACGTAAAAGTTACAGTTTCCGTCGTTATTGTCAATGCTTTAGTACTGTATCCAGGCTTAATGAGTTTTAAGATTAGTGTTGTTAGAATGACCTACTTTTGAACTCAGTAGATCGAAGATATTTGAAAAAAATTACTTTAATAATACGCTATGTCGCAATGAAGAATGTTCTTTTTTTAAATTATTATTTTTGTTCTCTAGTTATCCTGAACTAAGAAATTTTGTGATAGAAACTTCACAAGTTTATGTGAAAATTAGATACAATTTTTTCATTTTCAAAGATTTTCGAAAAAAATCTTCAATATAGGTGAGTCAAAATACCAGTATAGCTTTTGAGGTAATCTGTTTAAGTTTTGGCAGAATATAAATTTTTTCATAATGTTGACTATTAGAGGTATATGGTTGAGATATCACTGACCTTAGATGAAGTCAAGGAGAAGCTGGTTGGTACGCGAAGAAAGAAAACACATAATAAGTGAAAACTTATTTTAATGTGTGCCGACGTATCTGCGCATGAGTTGTAGGTCTCCATCATGGTGACGGGTCCAGAATTCAGGAACGAAAAGTAAAGTTTTTCATTTTAGTATAAGTCTATTCATAATTCCTTTTCGTGAACATTCATCTTAAATCAATTCTCGAGATTCGATTCAACCCGTAAATATGATTACATCAAGATAAAATATCTTCGCCATAACGTTTAACCAACGAATGTGTATACTCTACTTTTCAGATGACAAAAAAAGAACTTCTCCATTGGGAATATTTTTTTTATCTCTGGGCCAATTTACTTCTCTCAGTCCATTTTGTGTTTATAAGATTTTATTTTGCAATGGGCTTATGGTAATAACATTAATTATTAAATTAAGGAATTCGAAAAACGCGATTTTTCACATTCGTTACTTAAATGTGGTGGCTGCGATTTGGTTACATCTATTTTTGTGATAATATTTTATAAATTGAAAAAAAATAACAGACATTTTAACAATTTTAATGTTATACCGTATAAATCGTGTCAAATATTTTTATGATTAAAAAAAATATGGATGAGTAAATATTTTTAATGTCATTCATTATGAATGTACATATTAAAAAAATAAATCAAAATTTGAAGTTTAAAAAAATTACTAAAATATTGTTAAAGATTATCATAAAACAATCTCAACGGAATTCATTAATTTTTTTTTTTTAATTTAAATACATTTCTTCATTTTGAATATAGATTTTTAAACATTTAGACTCACAATCAGATGAATTATGACAGATATTAATTAACATTTACTGAAGCACCTATGTCGTATATGCTGGCGTTATATTTCTTGTAAAGGAGAGCGATGGGCTAATAAACTATATAAACTAACAATTTATATAAGATACGCAGGAAATGCTATAATTACCATTCGGCGTTGAGTAAAATTTGAAAATGTTTGCAACAATGAGTGAAGGTATCAGTGGGTTTAGAAGATACCTTAGAGTATCGACAGAAAAGCGCTTAGGAAAACCGGTCTTTGTCGTCCTTCCAGGTACTGGCTGACAGTTTACGCTCCGATAATTTAAGGTCAGGGTTCCATTCAACGAATGTGGTAATGAACCACATTAAATTCCTTACCAGCGACGGTTAAGTTTTCTTGCGGGTCGAAGTGTCAATATGGTCATCGGTGGACCTCGAACCAACGAGAGTAACGTCATCCTGACTTGCTCGCTTAGACAGGATTTTCCAGGAGTAAGACTAGCAGGTCGTTAGAGGTAAAACTATATGTGTGATGGAAGATGGAAACACGATCTGTTTATTGTAGATTGGGCATGAGGTTGATTGTTGATGTCCAGTTCATTTGAAGTAATCTCTGCTCCTTCCATTGCCACAAAAATAGTCAACAAGTACAGTAGGTTGTATTGCAGGATTGCCGTTGTTCGCTTTATAATAGTGCTTACCGTGGGTGTAAAATGTACTTGAGCTGTGTTACTTGTAGAGGTGTTGCCAATTTTTTTTCTTTTTTTCAAGATTTGCCATTTTTGGGTCTTTCGTTGACGACAATGAAGAATTACTTATATAGTTCTAAATGGATGGCTACGTCAACTATTGGTGATACAAACCAGTGCTAAAATATCGCTCATTGATTGGCGCCTACTGTCTAAAGCTGCTTCTACGACTATTTTTTTTTTATCTCGTCTCACTTTTTATTGTCATGATTTTATGTTTATTTCTTTTTTTTTTAGATAGTTCTTAATATATTTATTGTTCTTATATATTTTTGCCTAACGTACATTATTGCATATGGGTCATTCTCGGAAGGGTAAATCCTCTTGATGGTTTCTCTATAGCTATCAAAGAACAATGACACGATTATAAATTAAAGATATAGTAAAACGGTTGTTAGCTTATTTAAAGAGTATCCCAGACTTTTGTTTTATTCTCTCACCAGTTGGTAATTTGAGTTCTAGCGGGAACTTAAAATATCAAATGAGTACTAAGTGACTCTATGGGTCTTGCTGCTTCCTAAATAAGAAAGAGGCATCCATGCCCGAATATGTTCATTGCGTTCTAGAGGTGCTACCTATTTTCATTTGTTCTGAGGTGGCTCCATATTTATACTGTAGTTCATCCCCTCTTTCTAATTAAAAAAGGTAAGTAAAGTTTTTTTTTCTTTCGCGAAATAAAGAGATTCATTTTAGAGACACCTATAGATTTCTACCTTGTAATTTTCGATTCGTGTATCATTTATAAAGTTATTTTTTTTTTAAATATAGTTTTTTCATTTTCTCAACTTTTAAAAGTGAGTCCCCTCAAAAGTAAATTAATAGAGGAGGTTCAAAAGGGCCTAACTCATTTTTTTGAAGATGGTGCTTCCAGGATAAAAAAAGACTGCATAATTATACGACGAGAAAAAACAAAACAAAAAACGATTGCTTCTTGCTGATATCACCGAGCTGCAAAAACAGTTTTTGAAATAGTTCTTATAAGATAAACTATTTGTCTTTCCACCGAATCAAATCATTTTGGGTAATACACAGAAGAAATACGCATGCAGCTGAGTTGTGGGTATAATATATTTAAGTATTAATATGCAAAGGAGCACTCTGGATGCTATTTGGATGAATAATTGGAAGGTTATGTTTGTAAAACTTCAGAACTGCAAACGGCTTTTTCCAGGAGAATGACCCATTTAGTTTCGGAAAGTCCATTTCTAAAATTGGAATGCTATCACATCTTCAGCTATTTACCCTTAACACGGAGCTGGCGATATTTGTAACTACAGATCCTTCGAATCTTAGAATTCACATTTAATTATGGTTATGATTATATACATTTAATTTTGATTTTATTAATGAATACTTATTTGATTAATGAATACTTAATTAGTATTAAGTGAATGTATTTATTTATTTTATGCAGGCAATACAAAATAAATAAATAACACTGACCAATGTCTTTCTCTTGCAGCTGTAAAAGAGAGTGATGGATATTGAATGTTAAATTTTAGCCAACGGTATTGATGAGGCACTGAGAAAAACCTACTTTCAGAGCAGAACTTGTCTCGAATTATTTTAAATAACTGTGTATTTACGTACTATAATAGAACCATTATGGCGGAAAAAAAAGGAAACCTAATGTCGACCGGTTACAGTGCCATTTCCGGTAGTTGGGTCCCTGCCAAAAATGTCTTGAAACGCCGCCAAGAGGTCATAATCATTTTATGGATATGTTATGTAACCACCTTATAGTTGAAGTTCATATATATACATCCAATATTTTAGGATTCGTAATCTTAGACTAAAATATCACATAAGCCATTTGTATCCTATGCAAATAAAATAGTTTTCAAAGGCTGGTTTCTGTAAGTTCATCGCCTTTATTTTTCCTTATTCAAAGATTATGCAATTTTAAATCCAAGTAGGATACATTCTTCTGAAGCATATCTTGATATATGTGGTAATATCAAATAAAATGTTTATTTAGCGGTCAAAATGAAGAAAATATGACTGGATATAATAGCGAATTCAATCAGTCAATTTGTTATTTATTATTAACACTTTACAACGTGATTTTCTATGTTTCTGTAATTTTATATATTTTATATATATTTTATAATATATCTAAAATATACATATTATACATATTAAATTATACATATCATATTATAATATACATATTATTTGTATATATATATATATATATATATATATATATATATATATATATATATATATATATATATATACAAATAATATGTATATTATAATATGATATGTATAATTTAATATGTATAATATGTATATTTTAAATATATTATATTTAAATATTTATTTACGAGCATATTTATCTACGAGCATATACATATGTATATGCTCGTAGATAAATATTCTTTAGCTATTTAGTTTGGCAGTAATTAATTTTCCATCTGTAAATTATTTTTGCAACAAGCAAATCTGCGCTCATCCGGTATAGCAGTAAACTTAATTAACTTAATTATAAATATATATATATATATATATATATATATATATATATATATATATATATATATATATATATATATATATATATATATATATATGTCTATGTATATATATATATATATTTTATATTATATGTAATATATATATATATATATATATATATATATATATATATATATATATTTATATATATATATATATATATATATATATATATATATATATATATATTATTAGCTGGTTTTTGACTTTTAGATTAAAAAGCTTCAAATTCATACACATACGGAAGAATCAGCCATGTTCATACTTCAAAATTAAAGCAAATTTCATTTTATTCTCAATAATAATTACTCTATACAACATTTTAAAGATTTTGGAACGATATTTTACACTCTGGGGTGGTCTTTAGAGTATTTTTCATGCTGGTTTCAATGTTTATTTTTTCTGAATCACTTAAGGTTTTTATCAAATTAACTTCTGACGTTTTTGAACAAAAATTGTACTTTTTAAACAGAGAAAATCATTATTTGGATTCAATTTAAAGATTGTGTGTTTTGTAAACCTGTATAAATATACAAAGCACTGCATTAGAATAGATAATGGAATATATTCACTTATGAAATGTTAATATGACAATTTAATTCACTATTTTCGCTGAATTCACCGCTTCAAGCTCTTTCTAACGTAGATTGAATTCTCTTCCTCGATTGTCTCCCTTTATCAGTGCCGCCTCTTTTTATCATAAAACAGTAAACAGTTAGCTCTATTTTCTATATTCTATATCCTAAAATATCTCTTCTTAACTAACTTCGCCGAGGGTCGCATTATGTGAATGAATTTAGGAAATGAAGATTCACTTTCATGTTACATCCTAATTCCTTCTAACAATGGTTCTGTACTTTGAATGTTTGTTTATAGCCCAAAAATTTGGCCACAACTTCTTTTAACGAAGCCCAAGACTTTTTTGGTTTGGTTGAAGAAGTGGTGCATAAAAAGAAAGAAATCCTATGGAACGTATAAAATTACAGAAACATAGAAAATCATGATGTAAAGTGTTAATAATAAATAACAAATTGACTGATTTAATTCGCTATTATATCCAGTCATATTTTATTCATTTTGACCGCTAAATAAACATTTTATTTGACACTAACACATATATCAATATGTAAAGAAATGAATATATCCACGAGCATATATATGGTATATATGGTCGTAGATAAATATTCTTTATTTATTTAGTTTCGCAGTAATTAATTTGCCATCTGTAAATTATTTTTGCAACAAGCAAATCTGCGCTCATCCGGTATAGCGGTAAAGTTAACAAGACTCTAGGCCACCGCCTCGAAAGCTGTCGGGGGCTGGATGGGTTCGTAATGGATGAAAGTGTTTGTATTAAAGGGTTCATTTTGCAAGTTAATCTGTCGTGGAAATTTTTTTGGTACTCTATGGCAGTATCTAATACTGTTAGGATGACCAAGTCCTTGATTAACAAGTCATTTATCACATTGAATGGCGCATCTACTATTTTTCTCAATGCTTTTGAATCGAACGACTGAATTCTTTGAATATTTGAAGTTTTGGCAGAACTCCTTAGCTCTATTCCTTATGTCCATAAAAGTTTAATTAGTACTTTGTAGATTGTAAGTCTGTTAGAGAAATATAAAAAGACATTAACGAGTGTTTCAATTATACAGTGGTTATACCGATTATAAATATTTAGCCTATAAAAAAAATTAAATCACTCCGAAATTTTATTGCTGTTATCTGACTGCTAAGCAGTATAATCAAATTAAAAATCAATGAACTTTTTTTGATGAACTGCTTTTTCTAACTAAAAATTTAAAAGAAATCTGTACCTTATCTGAGAAAAGGTAAGGTGTCTACTTTTTCTCGAAAATGCGTTATGTACCAATCTCTATATAATTAATATGCTCTTTGCAGTGTTATCAAGTTTGAAGTATAAATCTGCATATTTCTATAGATAATGAATGGTTAAAGATCGCATGTCCGCATATACACATCACGGTAAATGGACGCATGTCAATTTAAGACATTTTACTACTATTTTTGTATGTTTCGCTGCGTTATTTGTACAGGTAAATAGTCGGGTGTCCACTAAAGACATTTCACCGCTGTTAATTGTATGTTTTGCTATATGTGAAACTAGATCTTAATATTGAGCAAAAATATGGTATATCAGGCAGTAGGGTAATTATATTTCGATTCCTTAGTATTTACCTGAGGAGAGCGAAAGTCAAATCGACTATAAATAATGAATTAAATGTGCTCAGTTTGCTTTCAGGTTTTATAGTGAAAACACGTTTAAAGATGCCTTCCAGAAGCAGAAAAATGGTTCACTTGTGTAATTTCTTAAAAGTATAGGTAATTCAAATTCATGAAATTACATGTAGTGAGTGATGGGTAATTTCAAGATTAGCATGTTTCATTTTTAACTGGCATCATTCCAAAATAAATACATTTTATC
This sequence comes from Rhaphigaster nebulosa, assembly GCA_948150685.1. NCBI lineage: Eukaryota > Metazoa > Arthropoda > Insecta > Hemiptera > Pentatomidae > Rhaphigaster > Rhaphigaster nebulosa. The sequence continues at coordinate 131,410,575 of OX411308.1, forward strand.
TAGGTAAAATATCCTCTAGGTTACTGCTTAAAACATTTCTAACTTAAATAGTCTTGTGTGCATAATTCATGGTGTTTTTTAACAGAGATATATGCAGATGTTTTTTTTCGAGGGGAATTTAAATAAATTTTGGAGGAGATTAAATAACAAGAAGACAAGTAATAACCTAAATGTCTATAATCGCCAAATTGGGAGTAAGTTTTAAGTATAAGAATCAAAATTGGATAAAAAATTACCAAAAATATTACTTATTAGGGACTTGAATAAGTTCTCGCTGTTTTTTCGTGAAAATAAATGCTTTATTTTAAAAAAATAGTAAAGAACATGTCATTGAAAGTATCTTTCTGGCAGCATACGAATACCATGTCGAAAGAACGACTCATCTTTTGAAGTTAACCACGAATCGATCCATTTTTTGGCATCTTCATAAGATTGGAAGTGCTGCTCAGCCAGGCCATGAGTCATCGATCGGAACAAGTGGTAATTGGAAGGAGCAATGTCCGGTGAATACGGCGGGTGGGGTAGGACTTCCCATTTGAGCGTTTCCAAGTAGGTTTTGACCAGTTTTGCAACATGTGGCCGAGCGTTGCCATGCTGCAAAATTACTTTGTCGTGTCTTTCCTCGTATTGAGGCCGTTTTTCCTTCAATGCTCGGCTCAAACGCATTAATTGTAGTCGATAGCGATCTCCCGTGATGGTTTCGTTGGGTTTGAGGAGCTCATAATACACTACACCCAGCTGATCCCACCAAATCCAGAGCATGAGCTTGGAACCATGGATATTCGGCTTTGCCGTCGATGTTGATGCATGGCCGGGCTTACCCTACGATTTTTTACGCTTCGGGTTATCGTAGTGTATCCACTTTTCATCGCGTCACGATACGATGCAAAAAACCTTTTCTTTTCTGCCGTTGGAGCAGCTGTTCACATGTGAAAAACCGCCGCTCGACGTCTCTCGGGTTTAATTAGTACGGCACCCAATTTCCTTGCTTTTAAACGTTTGGAAACTGTTGTGTGATCAACTCCTAATGATTCTGCAAGTTCATTTTGCGTCTGACTTGGGTCTTTGCGCCAGAGCGTACTAAAGTACAAGTATATTGAAGATAAACTTCAATATTCAAATCATTATTTTTAAAGCGTCTAAAGCAATCTCTGCATGTTGTTTCCGACAGAGCATGGTCGCCGTAAGTCTCCACAAGAAATTTATGTGGTTCAGATGCAGAATTTTTTATAAAAAGGAATGCAGTAAAATTCTCCGCAAATACTCTTTTTTTGGCACGAAATTCGACATGTTTAACGCTATGAAAAAGTATGTTGTTCACACTTGGGTGGAATAACATATACTGTGATTTCGAGTCTAATGGTGGAGCTTCACGATAAAGTTGGCTATAGTATTGCCTGACGCAAAAAGACTAAGATAACACCATCTGTCGGGAAACAGCGAGAACTTATTCAAGTCCCTAATAAAATACAAACTTGAGTTTTTTCGTTCATTTCAGGGGAATATATTCTCCAATACCCTTCCTCTCCCCACCCGTCCTGCTTACGGGTGGGGTTTGTTGATTCTAATTTTTTTAATATGTTTTACTAGATTTTCTGATGTCTTTAAGTAGTTTTCTGATTTATTGGACTCGGGTAACAGGTTGCAAGTCCGTTAAAACTTGACGCATAAAAGTTTTCAGGCATTTATGTTAGTGGTTTAATGTCGGAAGTCCATTAAAATCTAAATTTTTTATAATTGTTTTAATTTATAGAAATGGTCATTAAATATTGTTCATTTCAATATTTTATTCCAAATTTGGTACTTATAAACAAGTTTTTGAGTAATTTATGAGCTATTTTCAAGAAAAAAATTCATGCTTTTTCTTCTCCAACACAATTTTATAAATGTGACAACCGACCTTCTTGTACCTCTGAGGTTCGGAAATATAACAGTAGAGAATGAATAAAAAAGGAATATTTTCTTTTACATTAGCTACAATTACAATTTTTCGTTTGCAATATAATGAATATGTTCGGAAACAAAGGAAACTCCGATAGTTTAATGGTGGACGCCAAAACCGAATCGAGCCTAGAGGCTTTTGAAGCCGAAATAGTCGTGCCTGGGCGGCAGCTAATAAATAGAATTAAAATAGACAGTCGGGAAATGGGAGTTTGCCAGGGCCACCTATTCAGCCTTTATCATCGTAATGAATATCAAAAATAATTTTCCGAGGATGCTTCGTACCGCTGTAGTTTTCTGGCTCTCTTGTACTCACTCGTTTTCCTGTATTCTGTATATTTCTTATCTTCGAAACACGGATAAAAACTGATATTTCAATTATTGAGCTGTAATCAACATTCTCGATTCAAAGTTTAACATGTTCATGTGACAGAAAAATAGTGAGGTTTATTAGAAGGATCTGTATAAATAAAAATAATTGTTGATAAATAAAATGAATATTTAGTGAATGAAATCTATTTTTATACACAATGTGCAATCCAGAACTGTATCCAGTACATACAGTAGCATATCTGTGCAAGATGATAAGAATATTTACTTATTTCAATCAAAACAAAGCACGATAGACATACACACATATATTCATATATGAACCATGGATACTTTAAAGTATCCTAATCAATTTGAAGAAATAAAGACCCTTCACATCTTTAAAAATGTATATGCAACAAAAATCAATCCAATAATTATTTTCTTAATATATTCATGACATATTGATTCTAATTTTTGGTTACAATTACAATTGGAAAGTTTATTTTAAATAATGGTTTTCATTAGGGATATCAAACACCGGTCGTTTATAACCAATAACCGGTTTGTTTCTATCGGCTTTTTAAAACTATCGGTCATAATCGATTGTTTTTCTTAAAAATCCAAAAACCGGAGAAAAAAATTCGATTGAAAATAAATTTCGTAAAAAAACAAAAAAACTTATACTTTTAAATGTAAAAAAATTGCTGAAAATTGAATCATAGCTCTATAACCTAAGAAAAATAAATAAAGAAAGCGAAATTCATCCTTTAAAAAAAAGGAAGGTATTTTGCAAAGCAACCGCCTTATCAGCCGTGATCGCCGCTCTATCGCTCTCTAATGCTAACTCTTTATCTAATCTTTATGCTAACTAACTACTTTATATTCAATTGTAAAATTCGTATTCATTGGAATTATTAAAATTATTACTCCTTCAATTAGTTATTATTTAAAAGTATTAGTGCTGTCGACTTCCTTCCCTGAACCTCTGGAAGTCGATAACATTAATAATTTTAAATAATATCTAATTAAAGCAGTAATAATTTTAATAAGCCAACTGAATACAAAGTAATTAGTTAGGACAAGTGCCATTTAGAATATGGCGGCTGCAGTGTAAAGTTGTAGTATAAGCAGTTATTTCCAGGGTTTTAGCTATTTGTTTATTTGCCTAAAGATTTTTTAGGAGATCAATGTGTAATTTACGTGAATTAAAGGTCTTGCTCATGACTAGTTATTTTTAAAAACTCCAGGAGCTGTTATTTGTGACGTCATAAAAAAAATGTTTTGATGAGAAGTCATTTTATTTAAAATAACCGTTTTTCCCCCAAAACCGGTTATTTGCATCGATTAAAACCTATCAGTTATAATCGGAGATAAAATAACGGGATAACCGATAACCGGTTTTTATTCACAAAAACTGACACCCCTAGTTCATTCATATTATAATGAGCTCGTTATTTCTTGTAATCTTCTCCTAATATCCGACATTCTTCTTCTCTCTTCTCATTTAAATTCCACCTTTTTCAACGCCTCCTCACTTCCCAAAAAGATGCTGTCAAATCATGAATTTTAATTCAGGATCTTGATTAGTTATAAATAATTGTTTCAATTATCATAAAAAGTTTTAGCTCTGTCAATTATTTCATTACTTTTATATAGTTGAATGAAATTCTGTTTAGAAGTGAGAATTTGTTTTTAATTTTGTTTTAACTCAGGATTGCTCTAATTATATTATTTTTTTTCTACGGTTTTTCTTTCTTTCTATTTTTTTTTTTGTCGTAAAATTATATTTTTTACATTTTTTTACCAGAAGGATAGCCTTTTTGTTTTTTCTCGTTACTTATATGTTTAATTGAGATTATTGTAAATATTCATTGAACTTTATTAAGATGTTTGGCCAGACATTTTTTCTGTTATCTTTTTTACTTGTACATACTTATTATTCTTAAGGGACCTAGCTCCAGAATAAAGTTTATTTTTCTATTTTAATACACAGAAATAATTAAAAAAATAAGAAAAAAATAAATAAAGAATACACATTAAAAAAATAATATTTGGTTCCTGATCTGAAATTTACACAAATATCTTGGTACAAGTAGAATGGCTTATTGAAACTCCCTTCAAAAGATTTCTCATCATATTACTTGGACCTCTCTACAGAATCAGACAATAATAAATAATAATAGAAGACCGAAAGGTGCTTGCTTGAGCTGCCCGACGGACCAACTTTACCTGACAACAAAATTTAAGTCTACGGTGGAAGGTGGCTCCATTTTGTAACTCTTTTCTTCATTCCTCTCATGCTGTATGTTAATCCATTTTTAACCAATTACATTCGCTCTTTGATACTGAATTCCTGAATCATAAAGTTTGAAAAAATGTTAATAAACAAACTAGCCTTTATATTAGTATAAATCAAGAAGCTAAAAATTGCCATTTTTTTCTCTTAAGTTTTACTGTTGCTTCAATGAACGAATCAAATTTTACATTAAAAGAACGTTTTTTAAGCTGCATTCTTTGGATTGCTCTTTCTGACTTAGCAGACATAACAGCCGTAAATCCGTCTATTAATAGCCGAAGGAATAATAAATAGAAATGTTTGGCTTGTGAAATATTCTTGAGCTTACAGTTAGCTCCATCAACCATCTGCTCTGCTTCGTGTCAATTAATTGCTCAATTTCTAAATTCCGGGTTTGATGTGATTCGTGTTTTGATGAAATTCTAATTTCCCACAAATCGAAATAGGTCATTTCAAAAAAGTGATTGATGCTTAATCTCACAAAAATATCAATTACTAAAATAAGTTTACGTGGGCTTTGCCATTTAACATAAACAATATTTATTACATAAATAATTTTTATATCGCTCTGGGTGCGTAGATTGATATTTTCAAACGAAATTTTCTTTGGGGGCGGATATAGACAAGCTGTAGAATAGCAGCAGGCCTTATTTTTGTTAAATTTCAAAAGGATCAAACAAAATAAGAGGGATCAAAAGGGGAAATAGCTTATAACTTAATTGAAACTTCGTAACTTTTTCCTTTAAGTCCGGCGTTTTATATTCGCATGAAAGCATCGTAAATTGTCCAAGAGCCATTAGAAACACCCACTTAAATTTGACCCATTCTTTCCTCCACAACCATTTTATTAAAGGTTGGAACTTAAAACAAGTTGGTGGTTGTGCTCGGTAGAAGTTTTAATTGTGTTATATTTTTACCAATGTTTTGTTCTTTTTGTAATTATGAAAGTTGTGAATGATTTACTATATACTAAATCACAAATAATGTCTACACATCTTTTATATTTTAAGGGTATGCTCACAGTCTTTTTCTAGGTTGGTTGAGAATCATCGCTTTTACTACAAAACCTTAGTACTCTAAGAAACCAGGTGTTTTGAAGTGACCACTTCATTGGTTTCAAATTGAAACAATGAAATAAAATCTAAGCTGCCCTGTCATCAAGTCGTATTTGCTAACCTATATTTCCGCCTTTTTTCAATGCTGTTAAATTAAACTACTAGTAGGAGTCGCTAGAAACCTCTGGGACCTACCCGGGATAGTTGACAAGTTATGTCGGCATTATAAATGTGGTAAGAAAAAAGAATCATCAGTATTCCATGAACTGTCAAGTAGTGAGCAAAGGAATTACGGGACTGTTCCAAAGAATCCATGAAAGTATTTTTTTTTCTAGAACTTAGTAGGTCTTAGGGATGCGATTGTCGATATATATCGTATCGGTGGTTTTCAAATATATCGAAATAATTGTTCGATATACCAATAAAAAAATATCGATATTTCGATTTATCGGGCTTCGATATTTTTAATCTTTAACAGAAGGAGAGTTTACACTGAATTGAAGGATCCGGTGATATAAATTGACAAGTCTTTGATTTGTAATATCAACAATTAACTGTTTATATATCGTTTATCACAAAAAAAAAAAACCCATCAATTTATTAACATTTGTCAATATAAAAAAAAACTTATTACTAGATAAAAAATGAATTAAATTGCTTAAACATAAAAAAAAAAAATTAATAGGGAAGGAAGAAAATCAATATTGAATGAATTACTAAAAACCTGTCAAAGTATTAAAATTTATTATTAAAATAGGATATATTTGAATTAGAAATGCTTTGAAAAGAATCAGTTTCTGAGCAATGCGGAAACCATTATTCTAGACTCATTATGAATTCCACGTCATCTTTTGTATTAAGCCTAGGCTTCGTAAACTCTCTGGCCCATTTTGTTTTCTGTCAATATTATTATGTATTATACTTTTCCTATCTTGCTCTTTCTCTTTTTTCGTTTTTAATATTTTTCGACTATTGATTAATATGCTGTCTAATTTAGCAACTCAACACAGTTGAGCAGCCATTACCATTTTTTTTTAGATTTTTCTCTTTCTTTCTGCTACGAACTAGAGAAAAATGTGTTAAACAGCTCCATATAAAAAATTTAAAAAAAAGAGAAGGAAGAAAATCATAATAAGCTCAGAGCAAGATTTTGAAATAAAAGAAATTAAAAAGAAAAAAAGACACGTTTAATAATAAGAGATATAGATGAGTTACAGACAAACATAATCTTGCCTTGTCCAAAAAAATAAACATACAGCTAGATCCTGTTAAAATAAGACCAGTAATCATATTGCAACGCAAAGACAACAGCCGCAGACACGCAGTAATTGAAACCGGTGAGAACATCTTGAATACTCTGCTTCAAAACAAACTGGCCCTAGGATATGGGAAGAACTGGGCTGAAGAATACTAAATGAAGAGAGTGAGAGGATGTAGGAATTGCAGTAAATTTCATCACAGCGGGATCCAATGTAGAAGCCCTACCAGATGCTCTCGCTGCTCAGGGAACACAGCCGATCCGACCAAATCCAGTGTCCCAATTGTACGATGTACAACCAACACCGGCATAACCAGGTAAGGACAGACCATGAAGCTTCTCACAGTCAATGCCCGACATACTTAAGAGAACTTCACTTAATTGTAGAAAATACTGAATACTAACTTATTACAGTTACCTAAATCATTAAAATGGCGTTTAGACTAAAACTACAACAACTTAATTGTCATCATAGTAAAACAAACAAAGACTATTTAAATAATTATATTTATAATAACCATGTAGATATATCTTTATTTCAAGTAATGTTCTTAAGGAACGGAAAATTATAGGGTATCCAAATAGTTAGAGAATATTTTATGCGTGTGATGCAAAAGCTGCCATCATAATAAATGACGTCAATATTGATGCGATCATACTATTGCAATTTACGAATGACAATATGTGTGTGGTGGAGGTTATATTAGACAATAAAAAATTTATACTAATAAGTGTTTACTTTGAACATTAAGTCAGATATTGAGAACGACATCTTAAAAATAAGAACTATTATGCAAAAATACAGCCGTCATGGAATAGTTTTAGGTTTAGATTCGAATATACGATCAGCCTTATGTTATGACGTTAAAACCAATACTAGCGCTAGAAAATTGGAAGATTTTTTATTGGCAGAAAACTTAATTCTTTTTAATAAACCATTTAGCTTAACTACATTCAACGGAGAACGGGGAAAAAGTTTAAAATTAACAATAATTAACAATAAAAATTAACAATTAGTAATGCAATAGAATTACTAAAAAATTTATAAAAAACTGGAAAAATGACAATTATTCGAATTTCTCACATCATAGAACATTGACTTATGACTTAGATCTTATAACTAAGCTTTCAACTATTGCATCATTCAATACTCTATACCATAAATATATTGCTAAAGCAGCAGACTGGGAGAAATTTACGGAAAATCTAAATGAACAGTTTCATAAACAATTTAAAATTCCAGAAAAGAATATAACCCTTGCAGACTTGGAAAAGAAAATTATAAATTCATTATTTAAACTAAACTTAGAAATATTCATGAAACTTTTTAATAAAGCGGCTAAAAAAGCATGCAATATGACTTTTAAAATTTCAAACGAATATTTTAAAAATATTAAACCAAAAAAGAACGACCACTGGTGGAACAAAGAACTGATAGACTTACGTAAAAAAACAAATAGGCTAAGAAAAAGTTATCAAAATACTATACACGATCAGGACGTACGCACTAAAAGAAGAGAAGAATATTTAATTGAGAGACATTAATATCAAATGATGATCAAAAAGTCTAAAATCGAATCATGGAAAAATTATTGTTCAAGATTGACAAAAGAAGATACCTGGAGTTGGCCTTATAAAATAGCAGCCGAAAAAATTAAACCAGGAACCACACTTAAAACCATCCATACAGAACATAAAACATACACCTCGGATTTTCAAGGAACTCTGGAATATATGATGAGCTCACTTATCCCGGATGATATTGAAGAAGGAGAAACGGATCAACAACGTACCTTACATTCAGAAGCAGACATAATGCCCAATACAAATGATGATCATCCGTTAAACGAAGAGGAAATCTTGAATTGTATTAGGAATCTTGATCTTAAGGAATCACCTGGATATGATAAAATCTCGGCAGATATTTTGCACCATATAACATCAATCCTTCCTGAAATAATCTGCCAAATTTACAAGAATGTCTGGGACAAGAAATACATTCCACAGGACTGGAAAAAGGGGGTCCTTTATATGATTCCAAAACCTGGAACGGATAAATATAGACCTATAACAGTTCTACCTGCTGTGGGGAAGGTAATGGATAAATTAATTAATAAACGGCTACTGCATCAATTAATAAATCGTAAATTTTTACGTGATAATTCGGTTTTAGATCAAGGCAAGAGACTGTGGACACTCTCTATAAAGTTGTAAATATCATGCAAACAAATCTAAATTCCAAACAAAACACTGGTGCTAAGCATGGATATAAAAGGAGCGTTCGATAACAGCTGGTGGCCAATAATTCTTCAAAATCTCAAACCATATAATTGTCCAAAAATATCTACTCAATAGTCAACAGCTATTTTTAAGACAGAGAAATTTTTATAAAATCAAATAATTATATTGTATAATCAAATAATTATATTCGATAACAGCTGGTGGCCAATAATTCTTCAAAATCTCAAATCATTTAATTGTCCAAAAATATCTACTCAATAGTCAACAGCTATTTTTAAGACAGAGAAATGTTTATAAAATCAAATAATTATATTGTTTAAAAAAAATATCAATAGGCACTCCTCAAGGATTACCACTATCATCTACATTGTGGAACGTTGTATTCAACAGAATTTTTGAGATTGAACACCCAGATAATGTAGAAATTGTAGCATTCGCAGATGATTTTTTAATTATCGTACCTAGCAAACATTTTGATGTTCTCCAAACTTTAACAAATTTCATGATTTATAAATTGCAAATTTGGGCGGCTAATAATAAATTAAAATTTTGTCCCGATAAATGCAAATATTTGATTTGCTCTCGTAAAAGGATAATCATTAGAAATTAAAATTAACGAAACAGTAGTGCAAAATACGGACATACTCAGATTTTTAGCGCTTTTGATAGACAGAAAATTAAACTGAAAATACTACACAGACATATTAGTAACGAAAAAACAAGACTAATAAATTTCTTAAGTCATTCGGCAAAACTCTATTGGGGCCAAATTTCCATAATAATAAAAATCATGTATGAAGGGGCAATACTACCAAAGTTGCTTTATGCCGTTCAAGCTCGGGGGGAGGGAGCTTTAAAAAGAGCAAATTTAGTTAAGTTACAGAGAGTCTGGACTCCGGAGCTTGATTGGTATGAAAATCTGCAGGGCTTATAAGACTCTCTCTTTAACGCAATGTGTATAATAGCTGGAATTCTACCCATCGAATTAAAAATCGAAGAACAAATAAATTTATTTTTGGTAAAAAAACGCAAACATGATTACGGGAATTTTCAAATTAATAAAATAGAAAAAGAAACATCACCTCATCATTGTAGAATGTATAAATAAAGACAATACAGATGATATTAAAATATATACTGACGGTAGCAAAAGCGACACAAAAATTGGGTGTTCCTTTATTGAATTTTTACAAGACTCCAACAACATAAAACAATTCCGACTGGACAAAGACTGTAGAAATAATCAAGCAGAAAAAGTAGCAGTTCAACACTTACAAACTAACCCAATACGGCAGACGAAAAACGGTTATTCAATATTAACAGACAGCAAAATTTTACTAGATTCACTAAAAAACTACAAAATAAATAACCCACTGACATTTGAAATAAGAAATATTTTGAAGACTTACCGGAAACATTGGAAATGAGATGGCAGACTTATATGCTAAAACGTCTGCAAATAATGAGTCGGCCCGGATAGCTTACGAAAAAATCAATCTATCAACAATAAAAAGTAATATAAAGTTAGCCATAAGGAAATGGAAAAATAAATGGGATACAACCACGAAAGGCAGACCACTTTATAAATTGATACCGGACATATCTCTGACAAATTACTATAAGGTTACGAGTACCCATTACCAACTGATACAGCTACTGACAGAACATGGCCCTAGCGGACACTACCTTAAATGATTTGGGCTGAGGACAAATGACAAATTTAAATGTGACCAACAGACAGTACAGGACTTCAAAAATCTACTCTACGACTGTAGGCTGCTAGAACCAGACAGAGCAAAGCTATTAAGACAAACGGCCATAGATGGTCTGTCCTGGCCTGTGCCTCAACAAATCCTGTGCAAGAAGTACAAACATCTTGTTGTACTTTTTGCTAAAAGAGTTACATTATTTTTATCTTTGTGGTCACTAATCTTTATTTTGTCCTATTTGTACCATACTTACGCACAATACATGTTATTTCTAATTATTTAATCATTTTTTTTCGTTTATTTTTTACGTGAATGTGTGTATATATATTTTTATTTTCAAATATTAATTGGAAATTACCTCTAAATTCTTATTTTATTTCATTTATTTTCTTCTTTGTATTTTTGTCTATTATTATCATTCTACATTTTGTATGTGTGAGTGTATATGTATGTATGTGCATATGTGTATATAAGTGTATGTGCATATGTGTATATGTATTTGTATATGTATGCGTATGCATGTGTGTGTATATATACGTATGTATATGTGCCTGTATATATATGTGTGTGTATATATAAAATATATTAATACCATTAATTGTATTATTAAAATTATTTATTAATCATTAAATCTTGATTGTATTAAAAAAATTGTATTTTATGTTTAATTTTTTTTAATTAATTAATATTTTACGATAAATATCAATATTTCAATATTAGTTATGTTACTATCATGTAAAAATATCCATATAACAAGGCCAAATGCTCTAAGAGCATGGATAATGTATGTTAATTCAATAAACGGCTCTCTCACAAGGTTACTGTGGGTGAGAAAGAAAGAAAAAAAAATGTAATAAGCTCAGATTTCCTTATGACAAGTGTATCTATCTAATTCTTTTCATTTACCCCTACTGAAATTATTTGGTGAAGTGTTCAGCTACCACTCAAGGTATTGGCTTTGGTCGTTATGGAGCGGGAATTGTTATTCTAAGAGGGTGTTCTGACGTCGGTGAAATTCAGCAGACTCCCGACAAACATCCTGAAGAATCAGAATAAAGTATCGCTTTAACTCCACATGGAGTTTTCTTTTATGTGGAATTCGAACTAGGAATGGTTTGTCAAATTTTTTTTCCAATGCTTATATTACTTAACATTAACATTTTCACTGTTGTGTTTCGGATTGTTTGTGTGAATATTGAATCATTTTCTATTAATCTCTGTATTATATACAGTCTTGTAATAGTTATCCTATTTGAAGCACTACTGTTTAATAATATCTTCACTAGCCTATAGTAAAAAATTACCTCGATTTTATAACAAATATTTTTCTTACAGCAAATGTCAGCGAAAAAATTAAAATAGAATGGTATTGTTCATCAGCTTTATTTCAATTTCAAAATCGAATGATTCTATTTACCTCCAGATGTTCGATTTCTGATTTGACAGGAAATCCCAAACAAGATTTATTTTTCGATGTATATAATGTTCATTGAACTAATGTTCTATGTTGTTATATATTAATTGTGACATTTTGTTTATGATTTTAAATAATTAAACATTGCAATCGACCACGAATAAAAAAAATTTAATCCCTCAAAATTTGAGATATAAAGTTACAAAATACGTTGAATCCAAAAATCGAATTTGAAAAATCCGTCATTCAGACGTCCGCTCAAAGGCATCATACTCAAAGACCACCCCAAGATAATAATAATAATAATTCTCGGAACTAAATATTACAAATTTTTTTCAATTTTTATTCCGAAAATTTGGAATCCTGTTCAGGTTTGAATTGTCTGAGACTCCCTATTCCCATTTTTTTTTTTAATTTAGCTCTGAAAAAGGTTATTAGAAAACTAATTCGTACCGAGAACTTATACTGGGTGGTAGTAAAATGAAAAAAGATATTAAATTAAGTTAAAAAAAAATCATAAAAGCTGGTAAAGAATGAGGTGCGTCTCGAGATAAATGTGGGGTAAAACAAAATATATGGTTAGGAGTAGAAGCAGCAATGGTTATGGGAATATATTTATAACAGGAAATATGCTTAAATATGATGAAAAATTTAGGCATCTGAGGGCTACAATGACTGGGAAAAATGAAATGTGAGAAGAATTAAGCCTAGATAAAAGGCGTATAATGCTTTCAATTTGTAGTTGCAAAATTACTTTGTTCACTCCTTCTTTCCAGAAATTTTAACGTTTACAAAACTATTATATTTTTCAATGCTCTTTAGGGACGCGCAACGAAGCCGCTTGCATTAAGTGAAGATCAACGCCTTCAAGTATTTGAAAATTCAGTTTTGCGCATGATATTTGCACCAAAGAAGGATGAATTAATTGGAAAACTTAGACTTTAACTATACAATTCTGGATTCCGTGAACTGCACCCGGTAAGGGTAATTGAGGTGATAGCATCGCGATGGTTGATATTAAGTTGATGGATATAATGGGCATATTAAGTTGAGGAGGCTTGGTAACAAACGAATTACCGTTGAACCAACGGGTAACAATACGAGGGGTAGACAGTTGAGAACGTTATATTAAGTCAGACCTTGCTGACTTTGGTTTTGACGGCTGTCAGTGGATGGGGTTTTGGATGGGAGAACTCGGATGTTTAAAATTAATACAAATAAATAAAAAAATTAAACTTTAAAGTATTATAAAAATCACCCTATTCATACAATTACATATATATTACAATCCTCTGCATGTTGAAAACAAACTTTTGATGTTTTGGTTTTGAATGTCGTTAACCCCTATTTTTAGGGCACTAATTCCAAATATGTAATCAGTTTACTTCTTTCACATCCATTTTTTACTTTCCCTTACCTATATACGAAGTATATAGTAAGGCGAAGTATTGCGATCTTGAAAAATTTTGAATTCGAGTTTTCGACGGAAATACACGTTTTAAGGTCTCCTGAGTCCAAATGACCAAGTCTCGCAAAATGGTCTGGGTGTCCTTGTGTCTGTGTGTCTGTATGTGTGTGTGTGTGTGTGTGTGTGTGTGTGTGTGTGTGTGTGTATGTGAACAGTCTAGCTCAAAAACGAAAAGCTGTACGAAACTGATATTAGGTATTTAAGGTTGGCACATGCATGCGATGTTACAGCAACATTTTCGTCAAAATCGACTAACCGGAAGTGTCACTTTATATAATCGATTTTACACTTTTTTAAGTTTTTCTCGAAAACGGCTCTAACGATTTTGATGAAACTTGCCTAAATCATTCTTCATAAAGGTCTTTAACTTTTCATATACGTAGTAAATCACCGAGGAATTTCAGGGGAAAAAGTTATGGATGAAAAGAATATTTTATTTGCACATAACTTAAAAAGTATTCATTTTACGGTAAAATATGTAATACTTATATCAAAGCTAATTAAATTATCTAAAAAACAATAAAAGAATCATCAAAATCGGACCAGTATTAGCAAAGATACAGTGTATTTTATGAGGATTATAAAATAAATCGATAACCGAGAGCATCCGAAAGGAGATGGATGCGACCGAACCTCCTCCCACCAATCTGTTGTAAACAATACGCTCTGTAACAAAGTAATTTAAGAATGCAAAAGCGGAAATTAACTTAATAATTTCTACTTTCACATTATTTAATGGAAAGAAAATGTTTTCATGGAAACTAAACCAGAAACTTAAAATATCGATGAAACTTGACAAAGTTAAAATATATAGGTAGTATACAGAATTGTTATACAAAAATTGTTTAAAAAACTGTTTTATTGTAACTTAAGTGGGAAAAGAAATGAATGCTGCTGAGTTTATTAGAAGCAGTGTTTATGTGAATTCTTTAAAATTATATTAAAAAGATAAAATAGGACGGTAAGGGAAAGTTGTGCGATGCGCGCACCGCACCAGATTTTTTAAATTGAAAACGAAAATTTCATATTCACGCATTATATATTTATAGCCTTCTACAAGATCATTGAAATGATTAGAAACGTAGTGTGTATAACCTTATGTGTAATAATGTAATTGTAATCACAATGTACGATCATTTCACAAGAACTACCAACCAATGATATAATTTACAGTGACCTAACAAGTCAGAAATTTTTTTGTTTTATCATTTCTTCTATATTTATTAACAATACTTTCCCTTTTCAAGGACCAACCATGATGGGAGCAAGTCTGCCATCACGTTAACAGTCCAGCCATTGTACGTTCTTTCAAATCTTGGTGTAAAATCTGAGATAGCAATCTGGAAAATAGACAATGTTGTTGTTGAGCTTGTTTTCTCAAATTTTCCAACAGAGTTCACAGCGGTTTTGTAATGTGGACTCCTTCTGTTTTCTAGGAAGTTATTTACGTATTTGTAACTACGTCGGGCTTCCTTTTCTTTTTGGCTCATTATATCCTTAAAATTGGGGTCAAACATTAAATTCCTGACCTGAGGTCCAGTAAAAACACCTACCTTCAGCTTATCTAGGGTTCATTCTGTGATAAACATTAAAACACTCCTTTTCCTTAAAAACACCCTCCTTAAAACACTCTTATGCTTTTCTAGGGCATGCAGAAATTGTCTCATGATAACCAATTTAAGGTGAAGGGGAAGGATAAGAATTTTTCTGAGTTCCACAAGGGGTACACGTATATCATTTTTTGTTCCGGGTGTCGAGAGTCTTCTGGTTGGTCATTCCCGTCTTTTCCAGTTATTTTGTCTTATTATAGTTTAAAGCTCCATACTTTCCATGTCCTACTATGGTATATGCAATACGAGATTTTTTTACGAGACTTAAAACCAAATTCTTTATTTGTTCGAACACCTCACGTGATAGGAAAACAAACGGATTCAAGAAACAATAAACGGATTTTAAGAACACTTATTCATTCGAAAATATGATTTTTGTTGCAGAGCAGTGCTATATAATGAGAGAGTCTTTACTCTTTTTAAAGAAGGGTATATAGTTTTCATCTCTAATTTTAATTCTATCTCTTTAGTATTATTTTAACTTACTTGTAACTCTTTTTTCACTTCTTATCTTAACATTATTTAAGCACCGCTTTATAATCTAAGGCCAGAAAGTGTTACCTATGTTTTTCTCAATGCGATTTTCAAAGTTTGTTAACTTAAGCTACAACAGCTATGAGTATTGTATGAGGGTAATTATTTGTAAAAATATCTTTTATATAATCATATTATATTACTCTTGCGCTAAATAGAGGAAGAAAAGTATTGTGGAAAATATGCTCAACTTGGTAATTCCGAACCTACTTCATCTGACTGAACGACTTCTTCAATCTGAAAGGAGGTTAATCCTTTAGTGAAAGAATTGTTGAGGGGCTTTCTTATCTGTAATTTTGGTAATCGTTGGTAACTTTGCTGTGTCAGCTGAGATTGTTGTCAGGTTGCAAGTTAGCTCTCACTCCTTTCTTCTGGACTCTTGGTACTCTGCTCTATTACTACCCCCAGAGATTATCCCCCTATACCTCTAATTGGAACTGGGCGAGATAGAAGATTGGTTTTAGCACCTCGAGGCGAGGATAAAGTCCACGGCTTAACTGGCCTGCTCGTCTGAATTGGACTTTAATTTCTCAGTCCTTTCATTAGGAATTTCCTCTTACAGGGTCGTTGGATTTTCCAAGAAGAAGTGCGCACTATATATTTAATAAGGGTTTATGAGTTTCTAGGATTCCCAAGTAGGTGAGCTCAGATAAGCTTTTCTCTTGGAGTAAAATTTTGGAAGAAATAAAACTTTTTGGACTGTCCATAAATTAAGTTTCAGCAAGTAAGGTTTCAGGTTTCAGGGTTCTTTAACAGCGTTAATTTTATTTGGTATCATCTCTAATTTTCTAAATAATATCTGTAAGAGATCCGTCTAGTGAAATTATAAAGAATTTAAAATATCAAATTGAACAAGATTTTATTTATTATAACAAACAATGTTTCTCTCCAGCTAATTGAGCCCTCTTCAGGGTACAACATCGGTATCAGACAAAGACGAATAATAATATCATATAATAATCACAAGATCATTCCTCCAACATACTGTTTTGTCCTTATTTCTTGTTGTTTATAACTCACAAGGAGGGTACATTATGTGCCCGTCTCCGATTTTGATCAAATTCATTTGAGTAATCCTACATTGAAAAAAGTCGACACTTATCCATCCGTTTCGTCCATGTCCAATGGGCACTAGAAGCTGAGAAATAAAATAAAACACACTGAAGCTGCTTTATTTTATGTCTCGAATTTGAAAAATGATATCGACATGATTTATAAAACGTTTTTTTTTCAGAATATATTAAAGGAAAAATATAACATTAAAACCACATTGATTTTTGGTTAATTAAATTAAAAGAAGTGTTAAAACTAGCCCTATTGATATATTCACGCCAAAAATGATGGCGGATTTTGATTCAGTACACAATAAAGCCTTAATGTTGAAAATCAACATAAACAAAACAAAAAAAAAATTTAGTTTTTAAATTTCTAAATTTAAAGCCACAAAATTACGTTTCGGTTTGATGCTCTTATCTCGTCTAAGACCGGGAGATGAGGCCAAAAAACGTTTCTGATTCCAGGATAATTTTTGATCGTGTAAGCCGAAATTACTCTCACCAAAGACTGAAAATATGAACGTCTGCCATCCTAGATCGGTTAGAATCAAATTTTATAGATCAACGAATTCTTAATTTTCGTAACTTTTTCCTCAGTAACTCGCTTCCAGCCAGCCAACTTTGTCAAAACAAATTTTAAAGAAGAGCTACTGAGGTGCGGGGCCGTAAACTTCTGCAAAATATCAAGAAGACGCAAAAAGTTAGATATTCATTAGCTTCCCATTCAAAACTATTTTTTAGTGCAATTTAGTACAAATGCGTTAATAACAATCTTGTCAAAGACTAAATTTCCTGCAGGATTCGTACAAAACATTTGTAATTACTCTCAACAGACGCCAAGAAATATTGAAATTATATATTGAATATTGAAAGAAGATTTTCCTCAGTATCTCGTTTCCAGTGCATTTTACGTAAAATGTTGACTTTGTCAATTTAAGGAACGTTAAATTTACTGCAAGTTTTATATGCAATATTTATTAAAATGCTGAACAGCTACTAAGATACGAAGCCATAAACATCTGCATAATGTCAAGGAAACGAAATAAGTCAGATATTTAGTGATTTCGTTTTAATAACTATTTTTCAGTGTATAATGCATAACCAATCTTGTAGAGGATTAAATTTCCTAGAAGATTCATAAAAAAAATTTGGAATTACACTCAACAGACGCCAAGTAATATTGAAATAATAATTTTAGAGAAAGGAACATTTTCAATTTTGAATGAGTGGCCAGACGTTCATATTTCCAGTCTATGGTGAGAATAATTAGACATCAGCCTACATGATCAAACATTTTCTTTCGGACACGTTTTTTGACCTCATTTCTCGGTATATCTTCAGTGCATCTGATATCGAAGTTTATGGTCCCGTTAGAAAGAGGAATGTTTCTTTTTTCCATTCATGTAAAAATATCAAAGCTAAATCGTTTCCCACATACATATATAATTTGTTTTCTATTCTGTCTATATTTTATATCTATTTTTACATTATTTTAAAATATTTTTTAAGCATTAACTCCCTTAATCCCTTCTGAATTTCATCAGGAAAACCAGAAGGTTCGACATGGAGGGTTAATAAGCTATCTCTATGGGTGACCACCCCCAGGGTTGGCAAAAAGGACCATTAGGCCCACTTGCCGGACTTTGTTCTCCCTCCCCCCTCCTTCACCGTTGGGTTATTCTGTTTTTGTAAAAAATGAACTTGTGCCACTCACATAATTACCTACTTATCTATAATTTTGTTTTTATTAAATTGTTATTTGAATTTGCGATACATTTATTTTAATATGGAAATGATTTTTTTTCTCTTCAATCTGTATTTTTAAACTAGTTTTACAATATTTTCATATGTATTTTTCTGGAGTTTTAAACCGGATTCACCATTATTTTAAAGGAAATGTTTCCTAGAGTAAAATTTTGTATTCCTTATTTTGAGAAATGTTTAAATGAGTGAAATCATACTTAAACCGATAATATATAATAATATTACTAATCATAATATGAGGTCACTTTTTTCATGCATTTGTCCTTAAAACATAAACTGATGAGTGATAAATTTGTGAAGTTTTATTGCAATGATATACTACTACTGAATTTTTTATAAGTCATGTGGGTCGGTTATTCGTGAATATTTTATACTGTGCTTCGTTTTCTTTTAATTTTTTTAATTTAATAAAAATAAATGCATGTGTTAATAAATTTGGAAATTGTGGATTAGTTTGTTTTTAATTATGATTTTCATTTGTTTCAGGTAAGATAATATCCAATATTGAGGAGTATTAATTGTAAGTATTTAGTTTGTTATTAATATTGTTTGTTCTTTGATTAATAAATTGTTATTTTTCCTTGTAAAAGAATAGTTATAATGTTTATTGACTATCAGATTAATGAATAATCAACGTTTCGGCGTTCTCATCATCATCATCAGGACCATTCTGCACTGTAATATGCCATGGTATTTTTTTTTCTTTTTTTTTTATCTCCCTTCCTAGCCATTTCTGGTATACGGGGTTCAGGAGCAGTGGGGTAGTGCGCTGGGATAACGCATGCCACTGCTCCCATAAATCAACACTTTATTTTCAAGGTTCTTATTTTACAATTATTTATTTATGAAGAAACGTTTATTTGTGGGGACAATTTTTCCCGCTACTGTGATGCAGCCCGGTGCGTGCTTGTGCACCTTAGGGCTGCACCTTATCCTCTGCCGTGCGGCGGGGCCTGCCCTTCAGGCGCTCTGCATCCGTCCGGTTCCAGTCCGGATCCGCCCGGTGCTGTCCAGCCCTCCTGGTCAGCCGCATTCGTCCGGATCCCATCTCCAGTTGCATACGTCCGGATACTGGTCCAGCCCTCCTGGTCCACTGCATCCGTCCGGATCCCATCTCCTCCAGTCTGCATCCGTCCGGTATCATACATATTGAGGCTCACCGCCATCGGGTGGTCTGGCCCTTCCCAGGGTGAAGTTTTCATTGTCCACCACCTCCTTCCACCCATATATAAAGAACTTGAAGAAGGGGTATGCCTCCTCCACCATCAGATGGGGGAAGTCCGACTCGGCGAGGCCAAGATACCGGTACTTCTCGACAGCTTGGCTCGATGTCTTTCTACTGCGGTCACGTGCTCTGCAGTTTCAGTGACTCCACAGGTGGGGCACCGAGGGTCTATGTCCTTTCCGTGTTCTTATAGTTTCCCTCGGAAACCTCCATGCCCTGTCAGCATCTGCGAGACCCAGTAATCAAGGAGGACCCATCTCGCCTTCAGCCTTTCTTGGACGGTGGAGAAGAACTTCCTTAGGGTAGCTCCCTTCTGACTCCCTATCCACCGTCCATTCCACTCTTCGATAATGTCCTCCCTCAATATCCTCTTCCATTGATTAGGGGTCTCGCGAACTCTATCCCGGAGTCCCCCCGGTAGCGCGTCAAGCCCCTGCCTCTTCACATCGTACTTTATCCTGTCCTCCTTGAGGACGAGGTCCAGGGGTATCGCTCTGGCTAGCACCTGCACCGCCTCATGCGACACCGTTCTATAGGCCTTAGTGATCCTAAGCAGAGCCAGTCTCTGAATTTTGGCCAGTCTCCTTCTCTGTAGCTGCGTGAGGTGTTGGCTTCACGCTGGGGATGCGTATCTCAGGATGACCACGCCTTTGTAAATGGCCATCGTAGCGGGATACCTGATGCCTCAGGACGCACCCCCAATCCTGTATAAGCCATTGATAGACCGGGTCACCCTATCCTGCAGGTAGCCTAGGTGAGGGGTGACGTCGAATCTTCTCCTCATCTTCATTCCTAAGTACGTCACCTCCTAACCCATCCTTACTCTCTGGCCATCTACGTCCAGTATGATAGGGTGAGCCCTATCTGTAGAGCCTCTTACGAGCATGGCCTGGGTCTTGGATGCGGCCATGCTCAGCTTCCTCCTCACGCACCATTCCGACACGAGACTGGCGCACCTCTCTGCCTGTGTCTTCAATCTGGCTCTGCTGTTCTCGGCCTGGCTCTGACCGCCAGGTCGTTGACGTAGGCCGTGGCAAGGAACCCTCTCTCCTCTAATTTCCTCAGCAGCTGGTCGAAGACAAGCTTCCACAGGGCCGGACCCAGGGCAGAGCCCTGCGGACAACCTCTTTCAATCCTTCGCTCTACCTCGTAGTAGCTACCTCTGATCTTCACGCTCCTGTTACTGAAGTAACTACTAACGAGCGAGTACAAATTGCTGGGGGTGTCGATCTCCTGCAGCCGTTGGAGTACGTAGGGCCACCACACACTGTCGAAGGCGGAGGATTTGTCGAAGAGCACCAACTCTCCTCCACGTCCCTACGCAATCTCAGCAGCGCATCTGTGGTTCCCTTGCCACGGGTCGAGCCGAATTGCCGTGGATGACTAGCTGCACTGAGGATCGGGCGAAGACGCGTCACGATCAGATGCTCCAGGACTTTGCTGACGACCGGGAGGAGGCATATCGGCCTGTACGCCTTAAGCGATTCTTTGTTCCTCCCTCCTCCCTTGTAGAGCAGTCTCAAGTCTGCGATCCTCCACTTGCTTGGAAAGTGACCCCTCTCCAAACAGTCATTGAAAATCCAGAGGAGCTCCTCCTCCACGTACGGGGCACTATTCCTGAGGACCGCAGCGTCTACTCCGTCCAGACCTGGAGCTCTCCCGATCCTCTGCTTCTCCACGGCAAGACTAATGTCCCATATATCCCATGGTGGGCATAGATTGGTACCAGGTGGGTATTCCGTGGTGCGTCTCACCATGTCGTCCACTTCGCTGTCCCTGAGATACGTAAAATCTATGTACGTCGTAGCCGCATCCTCCAGGGTGGTTACCAGGGCTCCTCCTACTCTGAGGGAAGCCACCATCGTGAGGGGCTTCACCATGGCCATCGCCACCCTGTACAGTATTCCCCAGAGGGTCTTCTCCGTTTCTTCGACATTAAATTCGTCCCAGGATCTCTTCTTCTGGTGACGCACGCCGTTTCGGTACGACCTATACCTACGCTTGGTTTCTTCGCGGAGTGTAGGTCTCCTCTCGTCGTCTCTGCACTCCTGGTACCTACGCCTGGCCCTATAATATTCCCTCTTCAGTTGGGCTATGGCCGGCGTCCACCATGGGACCGGACGTACTCTCGCTCTTCGGCGTCGGAGGGATATACTCGCCGCTTCTGTGATGGCGCCCGTCAGCATTGTCACCCTGTGGTCAATCTCTGACTCCTCCTCTATCGGCCTCATCTCCTCCCACTCTCTATCCGCGAGCACACCCTCCAGTTCCCTGGAGAAGGCCCTCCAGTCCGCCGATCGGGTCACAAAGCCCTTGTCCAGTTCTAGGGCGTTCCCGCCTTCCTCCTGCACCACACTGAAGGCGACGACCCAGTGGTCGGAGCTCGTGTCGGACCGTAGCGTCCAGTCCGCAATGCGCCGTACCATGGTAGCCGTGGCGAGTGTCACGTCGATCCAACTCTGGCCCCTCGCTCCAACAAATGTGGGGCCAGAAAGCTCGTTGATGACCACAAGTTGACACCTCGCCAGGCTCTCTTCTACGGCTCTTCCTCTGGCATCTATGCGCACTGAACCCCAGGCCGTGCTGCACGAGTTGGTGTCGGAACAGACTATCACGTTTCTATAGCTTTGCGCGACAGCCTCCACGGCAGCTATACTATCCTCGGCGTTAGCTGGTCTCGGGGGCATGCACGTGGACACGAGGGCGAACGTGATGCCGCCCCATCTTACATAACACGCCTGATCTGTCGTGGTGAAATTTTTCAGTTCCATCACGTCGAGGGCAGGGTTTACAATCACTATTGCCGCTCTGGGCCTCCTCCCTCCCTACACCAAATCCGGCTACCACGTTTTTCTGACACCATGGCTCCTGGATCGCCATGATGTCAACGTTCCGGGCGAAAATACGTAACTCATCCTCGACCATACGTCTTCGGCCCATGTTGACCTGTAGGATCTGCAGCCTACACATACCGTGTCCGCTTCGCCAGCCCCTCCATCATCTCCAGGTGTATTGGGCTCTCCCTGCTGGAGGTCCTTCCCCTCTCTGCCCTTCGCCTTGCAGTTCCTGCAGCAAGGGGCGGCTCCTCTGGTCCTCCCCAGGCACTCACTTACCTGTGCACTATCTGCATGCAGTCTCCTTGCTGCAGGACTTCGCCGGGTGGCCATAGTCTTGGCACTTTAGGCAGACCGGGGGATCGAGGTAGTCCCCAGCTGGTCGGTCCCTTCCGTCCTTACTAGTACCGCACCAGACCTTGTTACTTTTTCAATTTTGGCCTTTCCCCAATGGCCTCAAGGTCCTCCTTGGATGGGAGTTGTTCAAAAATCTTACTGGGGGACCAGTTACCGTCGGTCCCCTTCCCCTTCTCCGTGATGTAGGTGACTATCTCTTCCTGAGGTTTGGGGACCGACTTAAGAGCCACTTTCCCCAGCACGTCCGCAAATGTCTTCTTTCGAGGGTCCTTCTCCTTCTTCTTCTCCTCCTCGGCCCTAACCCTGGGTCTCGGTCTTTTTTTCTTCCTCGCTTCTATCCACGGCCCCTCCTCTTCGTCTTCAGTCGTTTCCGTGACCAAGGTCACGCATTTGACCGTTTCACGTTCTCCTGTCTGGGCACTAGGAGCCTGTGCCACTTGCTTCCTAGATGGCTCCGCCACGCCTCCGGGGTCCTTCCCTTTCCCCTTCCTCTCTTCGGCCCGGGTCTGATCTGTATGCTTCAATATATGGGTCTCCTCTTTTGACAACTTTATGGTGTCGATCATCTTGTCAACCCTATGCACAGTTGGGGAGACCCATTTCTTCATCTCCTCGTCGCACGGAGCTCCGACGGCATCGCTAATCGAGTTGGCCATCATCGGGCCAATGACCGACGAGACCTTCAGGGCTACAACCTCATGGAGGTAATCTGTGGCTAGGGCCTCTCTAACCACGTGGTTCACCAATTGTGGTACCCCTTTCCCCTTTTCTTCGATCAGGTCTCTCATCGCCGAGACCCTCTCATTCACGCAAGCCTGCTGCTCAAGGCTGCACTTTGTTCTTTTGCGGAGGTACTCCCTGATGCCCTCCACTGTTTTATAGGCCTTCGACGAAGGCTTATCCTCCTCTTCCTCTCGTGATAAAGGGGTCTCATTCCTGGCTCGTTTGGACCTCCTTAGGTTCAGAGGGGTGAACTTTGGACCTAGGTTTTCCTCGGCCCCCGTTTCCTCGTCCGTGTCCTTATAGGATTCCACGTCCGTCGACGTGCAAATTCTGACCGCTCCAGCATAAGTATTAGTCAATTTTCCCGCCGCCATTTTGTATTTGGGCTCCACATAAGCGGCCATTTTCACCACCCTTTGGGTGGCTCCTCTTCATGCTCCATAGAAGAACATTCCAGATTTTTCGGTCCCTCGACGGGAGTTCCGGAATCCCCCATTTGCGTAATAAATGACGTAAATTGGGGTTTTCAAAAAAAGTTTTTTAATTTGCACTTTTCGTGCGCGAATTTAACTTCACCGCACTACTAACGTCTAATAACAAATTTCGGTCAAATGACCTCCTGTCCAGCACTCACTCTAACTCAAAAATAAATAAAAAAGGAAACACTAAAATAAAAATAATACCGGGTTAAAAAACTTATAATTTTTTTTTACCCTCCTCCTTGGTTGCCAATGACGTAAAAGTAATTGTGACCAATTTATGTCGATCAACTAAAAGCTTATACATAAGTACATAGATTAACTAATTTAAATATTAAGTACGTCCTTGGAAGTACAAATAGTCTCTAACTCCATGTTTTTTTCTTAAACTTAAATTTATTTATTTTTCTTGTATTTTAATTATTTTTTATGTTTCAATAATTTTTAGGGGAGGGCATGGCAATAACGACAAATAATAACAAGTTCTGGAGAATTTGTTGTACAGCCGCCCACAGGCATGACAAATCGTGCCATCCCTTATCTCCTTATATTCAGCCGCACCTATCTCCAAAAACAATTAAATATTGCTTAATAGACTTAGTGGATTCCGTCCATCCGCATGCTATGTATGATCCTCAGAACTGGAAATTACCATCCAGGTAGAGGGACAAAATGAAGTGTTGTGGAATCATTATACCAAAGCCTTTAAAAAAAAAAATACAAAATATTTTATATATGCTTTATAATATAAAAAAAGTAAGTTTTATTTTCCTTAGTCGTTATAAGGAAGGTATTGTAATTGGGACAAATTTTTGAAGCTGAGCTAGTTTTATTTGTAACATTTGATAAAGTGCAAATTCTCTGACAAAAGAAAACCCTTGCATAGCAGATTTTATTTCGAAATGCCGAACATTTCACAGGTTTGACACTGCGTAGGTCTGTAATGGTTAGTTCTAGCTAAAAATATTAATGTCCTTTTTCTGTTGGTAATCTTAAACTAAACAACGTTTGCTTGAAACTTTTGATGAAATGCATATTTCCTGAATAAACCAAGAAAAACTAAAAAAAATGCTATTTTTATAGTTTATTTTGACTAAAACCATAATAAAGCGAGACATCTATTTCGATTTCCGGATTATCATATTCGTAATCTACGCAAAAACAAATTACACCATGCTATCGCAGAAGTTAGCCAATTCACTTAAAAATCGGATTCTAGCTGATAGACTACCAACCCTTACCCGAAACATAGTACCCCCTACCGTTACCTGAAACCCTTACCCAAATGCAGAGCGGCGGTAGCACTCCTTTCAAATTTTGGTTTCGGATGGAACCGTTGGATGGATTTGAAAACTGAAAAATGCAATACATTCATTTCATTTTCAACCCTGTCGCTCAATCAAACTTTTTTAAAAATGTTAAAATTTAAAATTTTAGATTTCAAATTTAAACAAACATTTGTTTGAAAATTTTCCGCCATGCTCCTTGTCATAAAGAAAAAAATCCTATTTTGTAATAAAAATCGGACTATTTTTTCCCTAAAAATGGAAGGAAAACAAAACAGCTCGAAAGTGCTGCCATCTTTTGTCTTGAAAATACACTAGGGAATCGTCCCCTTTCTCCTTAAAGTTGTTCAAGGCTTGGTTGCAAGTCGTCAAAGTGATGAAGATAATGAAGAAGAATTACAAGCTACAAAAATGATAATTGACAAAGATAAACTGAACAAGGCTCTATCAGAATTTTACGTAACGCCACTAAAACTGAAATCATCTATACCCTCAAAAAAAAAAAAAAAAAAATACATTAGAAAGAAGTTTGAACAGATAAAAGCTGAGATTAAAAAAAATTTTCATTTGTTTTACAAGTAAATGATTATTGGAGTGAATCTTCAAGTGAATCAGAAGTTACAAAAAAGGGAATCAATTAAAGAGCAAATCTAAGGATCTTGATAATTTGGTTAGTCTTTTGAAGGACAAACTGAAGATAAATTTGTAGAAGAACCAGAAAATACTAATATTTACGTTAATTACACCAAAGTCTTGGACACTCAGTGATGGAGGAATTTAATTTTTTTTTTTTCTATTGGCACTGTAGACCGTGGAGATGTGGAGACCACACCGCGATTCTCAATTTTAAGTACACGGGGTAGGGTCATCTCTCCAACGCCCTTGATGAGAGGAATTTAATGCATCAGAATCTTTAGTGAAATAATTTCATATTTATGCATTTCAATGGACCGCCTGAAACTTTTTTTTGGCCATAAAAAGAAGACGAACGTCTTGTACCACCAGCTAATTTATTGTTTAATAAGACCTTCAGAGGTAACTTCCCAATTTGGTAAATCATACGACATTGATTCTGATTCACGGTAAGGAATAAATAACGCCTAGAACAACTTTAAAAGGGCATTGTTTTCAATAGAAAATTTAATTATTCATTTATAATCTAGGCTACTTTTGAACTTGAGTGACTTGATTTGGTTTAAAAGACTTTAGACACTTAACAACACTAAGACATAGCATATACTACATATGAACATGTAGTAAAGAAAACTTAAAATAAGTTTAATACATAAAAATGTATTAGATTTACGTTGAAATAAAATTCAAAAACCCACCAATATTATTCCATCATTTGAAAGGAATAATATCCATCCTTCCCTGAGTAGCTGCCTATTTGAATAATTTTTTCTTAAGAGTATTGCTCTTGGCTGAGTACTTATTTTATAATTTTAAAGGTATTCACATATTCTATATATTTTGTTTGAAGTATTGTTAGTTTATTATTATTATCACATTTAATATTCAATTTATATTAATGTGTCCATTACTGGTTGAAGAGGAAGTGGTAGAATTAATTATGGACACTTATGTCCATTAGTAATAATTATTTTAATTTAGAGATTTTCTTTTGTAATATATTATGTTATAAGATGTATTTTCAATATATTTTAGCTCAGAAGTATTATATTTAAGAAGAAATTCTTCACTGTCCAATTTTTTTTAATACAAACATTCTCTTTGTTGAACATACTATTTCCGCTACACTCAAGAAACTTTATTAGATTTACATTGCAATAAAACTCTTTAAACTCAAAACCGCATCAATATTACTTCATCATTTGAAAGGAAATTTATTGCTCTATTCAGTAATATATTGTTACAATAGGGTAGCTGAAGAGAGATTTTAGCCACAGATATTTTTTCATATAAAAGTCACAACTTTGAAAGCACATTTATTTTTATATTTAAAAATATTTAATAACATGATAAAAAGTCATGATGCAAGTGCTTTTGGTATCATCTTATTCTCTATAAAATTTAGGACAAATCTATAAACTTTGAAGTCTGTTTCAAGCTGGTTTCCAGCTCAAATTGTCCTCCGAAGTTCAAATTTCTTCAAACTTTAAACGACCATAATTCTGATACTACATTGGCTGAAATTTAGCATTTTTTCTTACCTTGACATTCACTTAATATATAAAAATTTGCATTAAAATCTGTGACGGGTGGGTGTCCTAGGCGTCCCGATTCGCCACTTAGTGTCCCTCGGAACTCACCCACACGCACTCACTCGCGTCAGCACACTGATAATGACGGACAACTAAAAAACACACCTTACCTCACCGGTGCCTGGGAACAGACTCAATATACCATGGCCATTAACAAAACTATATTTTACATTATATGAGAACAAAAGCATTAAATTAATTAATCTAAATTGCATGGTATAAATCCAATTAATACAATCATAAAGTTTAAAAAAAAAAATCTCTAAAAAATCTGTAATGTATTTATTTGTAATAATAATACATGATAGTGATATAATTTTATTAATTAATCTAAATAGCTTACATATTTAATTACAATTAGTCCGTGATAGAGGGTCTGGTTCTATATTGAAAACGAGCATATTATTGTATATTAGAAACTTGCTCCAAAAGAAATAATTTATCATCCTAAACTATACTTAGTTAGGCCATTAGAATGTGTGATGTAATGCTCTATTTAAGATCATGAGGTAGAATTCGAAAAAATTTTATACAGCAGTTGCTGCCGTAATTTGAGTGGAGTCAATTGCGGAGATTTTGTCTCTGATTACGTTTACACTCAATAGTTAATGAATGTGATAATTATGAGACCAATGATTATAATAAATTAGGAAATTGTCAATTAGACTGAAAGCTAATTATTATTATAGTTACTGTAAGATGAAGTATTAACCGAATAATGAGGTTCTAGTTCATCTTAAAAGGCTATGAAGTTGAATCTGTTAGGTTTAATGGATTCTGCTAACTTCCGTGATCCGTTTTTATAACCCGTTTCTCAAGCGGGTCTCCCATTCGTTTGGGAAATTCCTTTTAAAATAATTGTATTTTATATATTTATTCTGATATTCTATGACAATCATTGATGATTGGAATGAAGGAAATAAATAGGTAAATATATTTGGTTTATGAATCATATAGTTTGAACATATAACTTTCGTACCCTCTTTCATATGCATAGATAATTTAATATAGAAATATTAGTACCTATCTGTATTAGTAACCTGCTTCCCTCGTGGCCCCTGACCTCTCTCTACTTTTATTTGACTTATCCATATGAAAAGGTTCAGAGGTTGTTGCTTGGCATTTTTATTTATTTTTAATAATTTGTATATTGATTCCGCCATGTTTCCAGAGATAAAAACCGTTGGAGATTTTTTTTTTCTCTTTGACCGTTTATAAATGGCAGCCATTTTTCTTCAGTTCTACCGGCCAATTTCAATAAATGCTCTCACTTTCGGTTTCGTCGATAGTTCAAAAACCATTTGATTTAGAAAGATCGAACAAACACTATTTTAAAGATAGTGCTTTAAGCTAAAAAAGTATATTTAATGTACTCTTACTCCTAATACTTCCTACCATACCAATAAGTAAATTGTTTACAGCACTCATAGAAAAAAAGGTTTGAAAAAAGGAAATTTTTAAATTTGAGCGTTTTATTTCCATAATCTTTCTTAGTCAAATGGTTTTTAGACTATCAACGAAGCCTCAAATGCTTTTATTTTTCCCCATTTTCGAGCAGTCGCCAACCTTTAACCAAGCAAATAAACAAGTAACGGTTTTATTTACCATAAATCTCTTCTAAAATACTTTTTTAACTCCAGTCCCATCGGGGATATTAAAGCCCAAATTTTGAAAACAAATTAAAAATATCAAATTTTAAAAAATCATAAAAACCTAGGATACATTAGGATCATAACAACCTAGGATAAACCTAGGATCATTTGGTAGGATTTATATTTATTCTGGTGGCCTAGTACTAAGAACTAACCTACCACACTAATAGGTGAATTGTTTATAGCTCTCCTTCTCATAGAAAAATGGTTTGAAAACGCAATTTTTCTAAAATTTGAGCGTTAAACTTCTGATCATTTTTTATCATATTAGGACTAGGAACACATTAAATTTAAGAATAATTTTTTTTTAGTGGCTGCCATTTATAAACGGTCCAGAAGAAAACAATATCGCCAACTAGTCATAGTTTTTATTTGCATGATGTTATAATGTTACTAATTTTATGTTTTTTCTTTTGTTTGAGGGATCCGGGAAAAAAAAAAAAAAAAATTTCGCCAACGGTTTTTATCTTTTGAAACATGGAGGAATGAACATACAAATTATAAAAAAAATTAAAAATGGTCAAGCAACCAAATTAATTTCTTTTGTACCAATTAGTATGGACTGACCTATAACAGCTAACAATTACTTATTTTGTGTGTTCTCACCGTACCCCAACCATCAGATCCTTGATCCACCATCACCTTATTTACATGATTATGGATAATTTATTAAAAATTTCCAATTTCATTTTAATTTTTCGAATATTCTTTATTCATTACATTTTTCTAAACATTTCTTTCTTTATAGTCGTTGTTACATTACAATAGCATTTTAACGAAATTTAATTTTTTTTTTTTTTTTTACCTGCAGTTGCAACGAGCTACAATAAAATTCAATGCAGACATATTAAATTTAAGTCGTTCGATTTAAAAAACGGGCTAATCTACTTTTGCAATAATTCATTATTATTATTATTTTTTTTTTTGATCAGGACTGGATCTAGGATTTTTTCCAGGAGGGGCAATCTTAATTTTGCCGCCCCTTCTTTCATCTCCCCTCCCCAATAAAAAATTCAACTGTATTGTAATTGTTATTTTATGTGATAGATTTCGAAATAAATATCATATCATAGCATCAACACATTTTTTTGACTGAATTAAGGTATAAATAAAAGAAAATACAAACAAAAAATTAAAACATGTACAAATAACAACATCAAAATTTCACTCTCCTATATTCTTTTGCAGCAAAAATGTTGATGATCTCATAGTTTATGGAACCAGCTAGTTTGCGCTTTATGGAGATTATACTTCGAATATTTTATATTTTTGGACCGGCCCTTTGATAAATATTTTTTCTTAATACGATTTTATATTCAAGATTAGTTACGTCTCACAAAAAAAAAAAAAAAAAAAAAAAAAAAAAAGTGTCACGTGAAAATCTCTAGAAAATAACACTTTCTCTGTAGGCCACGTCATAATAATAATAGGATAAAAAACAAAAAGAAATCAGATGGAGGAAGCTCAAAGACGATAACTGGAGACATCGCCATCTGAGACGTCCACACTATGAAACGATGCCCAATATTGTCAAACAATTGTCTCATTGTCTCATGTCTACCATTCCAAACGGAGGATATTAAATTGTCTTGTGTCTACCATTTCAAACGGGGGATATTAAATTGTATCGCTTTTTAATTGCTCTTGTTTTACATGTATTTAGATCTATGATAATTATTATTATAGAAAATTGAGAGCATAAAATTGAAAAATTCCAAACAAAAAGCCGTGAGTCTGTATGTTGGAGCTTTGGTCTTTGGTATTAATTAATTTTAAGTATGTATATACATTAAAAAAAAATATGAAAAAATCGCTCGATTTGCCGCTCTCTAAAATCTGCCGCCCGAGGCAAGTACCCCTTTTGCCCCTCTCCCTAGATCTGGCTCTGATTGTGATTGTTTGATGAATATGATTCAAATTCAATTTTAAGACATTAACGTCTCATCATATTTATAAATGACAAATCACTGATGATTTGTGATGATCGAACAAAGGTGATATGTTTTGAACAATTCTATTTAGGTACTAGCAAAAAATATATATATATATATACATGTATTTGTCTGCATTGTGTAATAATTGTCTTCTATTCTATATTTCAATACAATTATGCAGTTTTTATGTCATAATGAAATCCATAATTACAATTATTTTATCTTAATTTTAGATGCTTCTCATCATATTCTTTCCCTCTCTACCGCTGCGTAGTGTGGGGATGTCCTCTATAGAGCTTGACCCAAGTGTCCCTTTCTTGAACCAATTCTCTCCTCCTGCTCCAGTCCAGCTTCCTGAACGCCTCCACGAAGAAGGCGTGCGTTCTTTCCAGGTGACCCATGGTCTTCCTCTTGGTCTTCTTCCGTCTACTCTTGTCTCATACGTTACCCTGGCCGTTCCCTCCATGCTCATCCTTAGGAGGTGCCCATATCATCTTAGTTTATTTTCTTCAAGAGTGGTTTCTAGCGGCTGTACCTCAAGGTTCGATCTTATTGTCGTGTTGCGGATCCTATCTCTTCTGGTCCTTCCTTCAACCTTTCTTAGGTATCTCATTTCCATTGTCTGGATCTGCCCTTTGTGTTTTGAGGTAAGAGTCCATGATTCGGAGGAGTAAGATAGGATGGGCAGGAACGTTGACTTGTAGACGGATATCTTCGTATTCTTCGTCACCTCTCTTTTGTTGAGAAAACCTTTCCAGACTGCGTTGTACAATCTACCAGCTGTTCCCAGCCTTTGCGACACCTCTCCATCGATATAACCACTTTCGTTGATCCAGGCACCTAGATATTTAAAATCCTGCACCTGTTCTAGGACTGATCTTTCAGTATCAATATTCTCATAACACGGTGAGGACATCTTCCAATTTTCATGCATTTGGTCTTCTCTGGATTAATATCCATGTTAATGCTCCTCAACTCTTCTTGCATGTCATTTACGTTGTGTTGTAGCTCCCGGTCATCCGCAGCGAATACGACGAGGTCATCAGCAAAAGCGAGAACTGTATACAAGGTAGGCTGTAGGTTCCTATGCCCTAATTGAAAACGACGCAATCTGGATTTGGCTCTCTTCAGCACCTTATCCAACACCAGTATGAAAAGGAGGGGGACTTAGGCTGCATCCCTGGTGTATTCCCTGCGTCGTTTCAAACTCCTTGGAGGTGTGGTTGCCAGTCCTTATAATGTTTCTCGTTTTTCGGTAGAGACTCCTGACTACGAGAATTGTGCCAATATCCACTTGTTTTTCCAACAGAGCTCGTTCTATATCCTCCGTTTTGACTCTGTCAAATGTCTTTTCTAAATCCACGAATCAGATAGAAAGTTCTTTACCTTTCTCGATGGACTTCTCCATGACCTGTCTCAAAGTGAAAATTAGGTCCTGTGCACTCCTCGAGTTTCTGAATCCATACTGCTCCTCTCCGATCTGGCAGTCGACAACTCTTCTTACCCTTGCTTCTAGGATTCTTGCATAAAGCTTGCTTGGCACACTGAGCAGAGATATGCCTCGATGGTTATTGCATACTCTATTGTCTCCCTTCTTGTAAATAGGCACTACCATAGCGATCTCCCAATCCTTCGGTATCCTTTTCTTTTTCCATACCAAATTTAAGAGATGGAGAAACATTTCTTCACCTTTGCTGCCCATATACCGCATCTTTAAATGCTTATTTTTCTTATAATTTTAAAACGGCAATGAAAATGGAATATTAATGTTTTACTCCTCCAATAAGTTTCTCTTTAAGAAAAAATGAAGTTTAAAATTAAGATGAAATAATTGTTATTATGGAATTTAATTATGACAAAAATAATGTATAATGATATTGAAATATATATATATATATATATATATATATATGTTGAGCATATTTTAAATTATTTATCTGTTTTAAATTCTAATAATACTGTTCTATGATATAGAAGTTTATCCTGAAGATGGGGAAATACTCCGAAAAGTCGGCAATATGTATGTATGAACAAGTCTAATAAAAGATTAAAGTTAGAAATTATTCCAGATTTGCTACCTAAAATTATAACAATATATAATTCTTCCATACAAAATAATACATAAAATAAATTACAATTAATTTTAAGGGGTTTTCATTATTTAAAAAAATTGATATGTAAAGATTAAA
Organism: Rhaphigaster nebulosa; assembly: GCA_948150685.1. Taxonomy (NCBI): domain Eukaryota; kingdom Metazoa; phylum Arthropoda; class Insecta; order Hemiptera; family Pentatomidae; genus Rhaphigaster; species Rhaphigaster nebulosa. The sequence goes on from OX411308.1 coordinate 131,444,136, forward strand.
AAAAAAAAATCTGACAAAACAGAGGTTATCGGCGGATACATCTTTTTTGAGCAACCTTAGCCAGGAATAGAGCGGTGTTGGCCCAGTTACTACCATTTTGCGGCCTACATCCGCCCTATGCCTCCTTTATTAAACAATATCCCTACTTCCTATCCTTCCTCTAGCTCTTCTTTGTTCATGTAATCCTCGTCCCTGCTGAATATTCCATTCCTTGCTCCCTCTGCCTATTAAACTAGCCGCTTCCAGGGTCAAGGGGCTTTCTAGCTGTCGTTAAGTTCATTATTACTCCGTTAAAGGGGGGTTTATGGCCTCAACCATATTTTAAGTAACTTTACTAATCATAATAGGCCATGAAATTGTGTTACATTAATTCTTTAATTACAGGAGTATATCCAACAATATTTACAGCCGCATAAGTTTTAAGTGCCTCTCATAAACTCTGGGATCAAGTGTTTAGCTCGAAAGCAATCAGAAATGTTTGGTAAGTTTTTATGAAAAATCCTTGTTCGGAAAATACTTCGCATTTTTTTTCTGGCTTTTCACTAGGTACCTTACTTTATAAATATCAGGTACGTTCACACACCACGACTTACTGTTTTTTTTTTATTTTTTTTTTTTTTTGCTGAAGGTATACACAAATTCTTTGGTCTATCTTTCGTTAATATTGGTCCGATAAGGAATTTTTTTTAAAGTTTAAATTTATAGACGATTTAATTATCTTTCAAATGAGCATCTGGAAAGATAGTAATCCGGAATGTATAGTTTTTAGAAAAATTAAAATTACGTAAGCGGGTTACCATAGGAACATGCACAGAATGCTTTAAAAAGGTGACTACATGACCAGTACGCTGTATCTTTGCTGACAAATGAGTTTTGTTTTATTTTGTAGAGATTTTAATTAGTGTCCAAATCGTCATATAAATAATCTAGAAAAGTGCTTTTTCTTTTTTTTTTTTTTTTTTTTTGTTATGCGCGAATAAAGTATTCTTTTCTCCATTTTTTCCCTTGCTTTTTCTCAGCGATGATATGATGTTGTTCTATATGTACTATATTCTATATGAGCAGTTAACGGTTTTTGAGGAAAGATTTTTCAGCCATACCCGATTTGGCACGCATGCATCGGATGTAGAAAGCAAAACTGCAAACCTGCAAAACAAAAAAGCAACAGATTCAGTCCAAGAGATAATCCAAGGATATTATCCATTCAAGAGATAATCCAAGAATAGACACACAGACAGACCAATGGCCAAAAATGCGTAGTTTGGACTCAAAGGGCTCTGAAAAGCCTAGATCTGTTAAATACTGCCTATCAATATTTTGAACGATTACAGGTAGTAAGTAAGGTATCGCTGTGATACGAAAGTAATAAACGGTAATAACTTCTAACATAAGGAGGCAACTAGACGCTCTATTCATTAATTTAAGTTAAAAATCAAGAATAGTTTGTTTTGACTTATTTATTTTAAAATAATAAAAGGAATCCTTTAATTCCCTTTCCTTCGAAACATTTCAATTTAAAACCATCGTTTATAACATAATTTCTAGCCTTACTACCATTTATTTTCAAATACACATTTTCCAAGTTCAAGTCCATTCATGAAAATGTTTTTGTGAAATTCAACGACTTCTATGTATCTAGAAAATCTTGTAAACAAAATTGTATATAGTTTTGACAATTTTCAAATGTTTTAATCTTTTTTTGTAGGCGAAGGTGTGAAGAAGTTCCAAACTAATTTTACTATAAGAGTAATTGCTTAGAATTTTCGAAATATCTATTTTTATTAATGTATAGATACGAATATATGTTTATTGTTCTGTGTTATTACTTTTCAATAACAATATAAATTCAACAATTGAGATCTTACTCATCTGTATTTATGTCTCCTACTTTTTTTTTCATGGAACTTGATTAAGAAATATAAAAAGATCTCTGAGGTCTAGATAATTTCGAGCAAGGGTTCGGTTCGTGCCCAAAATTATCTACTAGTTTTACAGAAAAAACCCTGAAGATAACTGTTTTTAAATAGTTCGTTCGTTAAACAGCTTTGGTCATCAACGCCATTTATTTATTATTTCAAATTATAACTTTTTATTTTTTTTTAAACATATGTTCACACACATACACACACTAACAAAGGAATTTGACAACTATAACTTTCGTCCTAGTCATCTACTATATATTTCTAAATCATATGTCTGATAATTTTAAATAGTTTAATACCAAGCTAAGTTTAAGTTTGACCAAATTATAAAATTCAACTTTGATTATGTTCATAAGAAATTTCTAAGTAACGCCTCGGTGACGTAACGGTGAATGCCTCGATTTTTTAGGTGTATGAGAAGATGACTTCCATATTATCTCGGCTAAACTACGTGAGTTTCTCTTGTCAAAACTTTAGCTTTTAATAAAATATTTTAAAGGAATTAGTTCACTTCATAATATCCGATTGTATATTAATTTTATTTTTGTACAAAAAATACTATTTTAGTGTGTACTTGGCTCTTCCCATTCGGATTATTCTTGTCAACTTTTCACGTTACAAAACTAGTAGGAACCTTTTATATTTATTTATTTATTGAAATTTACATCTGTATTACAATAATACAACAAGTAAATGCGAAGTAACAGTATAAGACATGATAATGACTTGTGAAGAAACCTCCCATTGGTAGCACTTCAATGACTATTTTAAGTTAGAACGTCCCGTGGCCATCTTCTTTTCAGACGCCTCAGAAGATTATCAGGAATACATGGAGATTTAAGGCTACTAACAAGAGGGTTGGTATGGGTAAGGAATTAAAGGAGGTATATCTATTTCGTGCTAAATCTGCAACAAATGGGATATTGAGGTCTTTGTGGATAATTTTATTTGTGACAAAATAGCAGCATATAGGAGCATTAAGGATTTTTCGAAGGCTTTTACAATTGGGGATTGTAAGGATTAGTAGGAGCGTAACATGCAATTATTATTATTATAATCATAATTGTAATTATCATAGTCAGGTCTGGTTGATGTGTGATGCACATGCATTCAAATACGATTAATTTTTTATATAAATTGGTGAAGAAATAGAATGATAATTTTAACCATCAAATTGAGAAAGTTGTATGAATCAAGGAGCTAGCACAATATTAGGTTATTCGTTGCTGGTGTCTTAGTTAGCTGTTAGTTGCTGTGGGCGATAGTGTATGGTCCCGATAAATTCTAGTTAGCGGACTAACTTATCGAGCGAAAGTTTGGACATCGAAACCGCATTCGATAATTACTGTAGTAGCATTCCATCTGTTACTAGAGGTTCATTTGTCCTCACAGCTTAATTGATCTGACCTTTTGCTTACTTGAAATTTAATATATCCTAAAATATTATAAAAAATAAAAATATACCCTATGCTTTAATGTTAACGTTTAAATGATAAACGATGTAGACACATGAATAGAAATTCGTCCCATATCTCCCTTCTGAATCTTTTATAGACTCTTTCCTATATATTAAGTAAGTCAGCAGGGGCCATTCCTCGTATCAATGCTTTGGTATTTTTATTTCTGTGAAAGCGTAAGTAAAAATATATTATTATTATTTATTCTAAGACATTTCTCATTAAATCCGCCCATGAATTAATGAGTATTGTTATTTGCAGACCAGGCAGTGGTTATTTTAATATTGTTTAAAGTAAAAATCATAGTTTTTGTTAGTTGGTCTGTTTGGCTTAAACTTATAGTTCTGAGGTGTTATTTTATTTTGACATGTGGACCCCAAGTCATCCTTCTATCGAAGATATGTTAGCCTGTTTGTTGCCAATATAAACAGGTGGGGCAGCTGTCTCTTCGAACTGTAAATGTTATATGTTTGATCAGTTGTCTAACTTTAGCAAGATGATGTAAAGTCAGTGAGGTTTTTATAAAATCATGTATTGTGAGAAGGTTGTGTTAATTGCATAGGTAGTTGTCAATGTGTCCTTAGCAGATGTCGATTCTTGCCGTTATAACAGAAGATATCGGAGTGAATTTATTTAATTGATGACCGCAAGTAACTGTAGCTGAGAAGCATCAGTAAATAACTAAGTAATCCCACAGTAAGTTTAGTTTATTTACTGTATCAGTGTGTTTTAAGTGTGTTATCTGCCAGCTCAGTGCCTTGAGTACCGTTGTGGGGAGAGGTTCGCGCTTTCCTTGCGATCCAAGGTCAAGTTCACGCAGAGACGTCTGTTAATTTTAATTTTAATTTTTGTTTTAATTTTCTTTATTTATTTCTTTATTATTTTACTTATATATTGTTTTTTTTTTCTTCTTCTATTGTATATAATTCACTCCTAACATGAAAAAATGAAATATTTTCATCAAGTGATGTCAACTTCTAAGAGATCGAAATCTGCAGGCTCTACGCCTCGATCAACCCCTCCGAAGCAACAAAGGCCGCGTTGTGGTAAGAGACCAAGCCCGCCAGCAACACCAAATTCAGCTGAGGAATCCAAACCAATGCCCGGCACATCATCACTAATCACTCAAGATGAATCACCCTTCTTCACCTCTAATCCGTTTCAGGCTATACAGCCGAAAGATAACGACTTAATGGAAGCTGCACCTACACCATACTTATCAACTCCGCCAAGAGCGAGCCAAGAGAGGGTGGTAATTAAAAACATGCACCCCTCAGCACCAGCCGAAGTCATTCAAGAAGAACTCACGGCTCTAGGCTTCAAGGTCCGTCAGGTGGCTAACGTCCTGAAAGATAATACCGAGGAAAGCAGAAAAATAGCCCTACCTCTATTGTTCGTAGACCTGGAACCTACACCAGGGGTCGAAAAAATATATGAACTGAGAAGGCTTTATTATACTGCATCAAGGTTGAAAAACCACACACCAAAAGGAGCACAGTTCAGTTTCATAATTGCCAGGCTTATGACCACACCAAAACCTATTGCCACCATGCACCAAGATGCCTGAAATGTGGCGAGCAGCACGGAACTGATGTATTCACCAAATCGAGGCAAACCCCGGCTGTTTGTGCCTTCTGCTCAAATGATCATCCGGCCAACTATAAAGGCTGCCAGATATACAAAAATCTGAAGAATAAATTCCAGAAACCTGGAGGCTGAGAAGAAAACACGAAGCCAAGAAGAGAACCATCCAAAATCATTGATCCAACGGTGTCCTTCGCCCAATTATTAGGAGGAAGAAACCAGGAAAACAAATGTGAGGCCCTGCCGCAACAACAAAGTCCTCAACATCCTCAACAACCTCAACAACCCATCCCTAAAAACTTACCAAATTCTCAACAATCCTTTCAACACCAAATTTTCCATATTCCTCCCCCTCCAGTTGCTACTGATTTCACCAGTATGCGGGGAAAGCAAGCAATATTGCACTAGTGCCTTTCTGGACGTAGCGCAAGCTTTCGACCGGGTGTGGCACGATGGCTTGCTCTTCAAGCTCAAAATCCATCTACCCCAATCCTTATACTTAATCCTTCGATCCTATCTTTCTAACCGAACCTTTCGAGTTCGTTGCGGCATTGAATATTCCGATTTTTATCCAATCAAAGCCGGAGTTCCACAAGACAGCGTCTTAGGTCCTATCCTGTATATCCTATACACCGCGGATATTCCCACAAACCCCGATACCTTCCTAGCAACATTTGCTGATGATACAACCATCCTATCTTCTCACCCAGACACTGAAGTAGCATCCTTTAATCTCCAAAAACACCTCTCCTCGATTGAACAGTGGTGCAACCATTGGCGCATCAAAGTCAATGCTCCAGTCCAGTTCAATTCCATTTTACTTCCCACCTCCGACACAGTTCGGTATCTTGGTTACCTCCTAGATAAAAGACTGACATGGAACCCACATACCAGGCTTAAGAGACAAGAACTCAACCGAAGATATGGCCAGTTATATAGACTATTGAACAGAACATCACATATTTTAATAGATAACAAACTATTAATCTACAAGACCATATTAAAACCCATTTGGACCTACGGGCTTGAACTGTGGGGGACAGCAAAATCTTCTAACATCAAACATATCCAATCCTTTCAGTCCAAAGTCCTTCGAACAATAGTCAACGCTCCTTATTATGTTTCAAATAAGACCTTACATCATGACCTAAACATCCCATTTGTACTTGACCTTATTCCATCTAAATTTTCAAACTTTCACCAGAACCTTAGATGCCATCCTAATCCCTTAGCACAATCCCTATCCAGCTCAAGCCATCCCTATAATCCTCCTCGTAGGTTGAAGCGGCAGTGGCCACGAGACCTTCTGTAAATATGCTATTGGAGTTCTGGCAATGGCCAGTCCTCCACTCAAGTCCTGAGCGATTGTGGCCCTAGTGCTCTCACTCAGTTTCCACTGGCTAAAGCCTAAAACTGGATTAAAATCCAGTGATGCGGCTCAGAGAGAAGCGCTGGGACCTCTTCGAGTCTTGCCTTGTTATCTACAAGTGGAGGGCAGGGCATGGCTGGGGTTTCCCTGGGCAGAATGTAAATATGTATATATGTATGAATGTAATCAAGAATTTTTATTTATTTTATTTTATTTATTTATTTTATTTTATATTCATTTTATTTTATTCTTCTTTTGTTAACATTTTATATTTATTTATCACTAGTGTCCTTTATTTTATCAATTTATTTTTCTTTATAATTATTTTATTGTATGCATAGTTGTACATACAGTATGAATGGGTACTTCAGCCCTAATACTCATTTCCCTTGAATGTGGCAGCTTGTATTATGTTCAATAAATAAATAAAAAAATATTAAATAAAAAATTAGCAGGTGTCATACGTCGTTGTAATATACAGTAGAGGTTCCAGTATTTTTCTTTAGATACCTCCCACTAGATTGTAAGACGTTAAATTTCCGGACGGAGAAAAATTTGTTGAAGAAGACTGATTGGAAGATAAGATGAAATTGAGGTAGTACAGACTTCTGAATATCTCAAACGAGGTCTTCTAAATAATATTTACATTGTCGAAACCATTTGCTGAAGTATCGGGAATGTTGATTATTAAAGTGATACGACACTCTGGCGTTAGCTCATTTGCAAGAGCATTAGACAAATTAAAATGCCCCAGCCGTTACGGTGAACTCCAATTATGTATCAATCCAAAAAGTAGTCGTCGTTTTGGGATTCGGGAGCTCGACCAAATAACCGTCCTCGCCATACAAATTTACCTCACGTAAACTGAAAATTTATAAAGTAATTATGATGACTAATTCATTGAGCTTACCTCAGGATATCTCTGAATAACTTATTCTTATGCAGTGCTTGACAGTCCTGGGCTATTCTCATGATATTTACTTTGGTAAACATCCTTCATTGCGCTTGCGATTTGGATGCCAAGTTGCAATATATTTATATTATTTTACTATTTTTACAATAATTAAAATTTATAGTTTAAAATGAAGTAAATTAAAACATAATCCTAGCCGAATGTACGTATAATTTTACATACGTGAATATTAATCCTTATGCCGGTTTCCGTAAGAATATTTCTACAATAGGCAGTTGACATCCGCATGATGGTATAGAAGGATCAACCCTAATATCTACAATAGATCCAATTTTTACCCTTAAACAACTGGGTGAAAAGATATATGAATTCGGCCACCCACTGTGGATACTTTTTGTAGACTTTGAGGCAGCTTACGATTCGGTAATTAGAGAGAAACTATACACTGCAATAAAAAAGTACCGTAGAAAACTTATTGGACTAACTAGGTGTACCATAGAAATGAATATTTGCCAAGTCGGGATGAGCGGAAGGAGTAGTGACCTGTTTGGTGCGAACACAAGGCTAAGACAGGGTGAGGCGCTAGTACCACTACTGTTTAATCTAGTACTTCACAAAATTGTTAGCAGGACCATAGCAAAACCAGATTTTTTTTCCTGGAATGGTACAAATCCTAGCGTATGCAGAAGACATCGCAATTATTGGGAGATCACAAGCTGCTGTGGAGGAAGCCTTCTGCAAGGTAGAACAGAAAGCGAAAAAGATGGGACTTAACATAAATAAAAATAAAACAAAAATGATGTGCATTAGGAAACACCATGTGGCCTCACATCAACAAGTTGGAATGGAAGAATATGTCTTTGAGGTTTTTCCATGTTTCCAATACCTGGAATATACAATAGCAGAAAAGATGGAAGAGGAAGTAGGATGCAGATTAGCAGCAGCCAACAGAGCATATTTTTCCCTGTCCAAAATTATTAGATCCAGATTACTAATTCGCGCTACGAAAATAAGGCTGTACAAAGACCAATAGCGACCTAAGCATGTGAAACGTAGAAGCTCAACAAGTCAGCTGCACAAATGATCGATCGTTTCGAGAGGAAGATCCTGACGCAATCTTGGACCGGTCTGAGACAGTGAAACTTGGCGACTGCTGCAAAAACGGAGTTATACGATGAATACCAGGATTTGAGTATCTCCAACTTCGCCAGATTGGAGAGACTGAAATGGATTTGTCACGTTATCAGGATGAAAGACTGCAGGTGTCCTCTAAAAGTGTACAATATTTTCTTAACCAATGTTTACATAAAAATACAAGATAAAAAGCTGACAAAAATCTTTAACAATTGGAGGTCGACGCCATTTCTGTGGTTGAAGTACAATTCAGTGTAACAATTTCGAAAATGAACGATCTTCCAGGCAAATATGTGTTGAAGCTAATGCCTAAAGAAAGATACAGAAATAAAGAGGAACTAAAATAGAAGCTCCAAATTTAAACTAAAAATCGTAGAAAACCGTATTTTAATGTTTTAAAATAATATATTTTCTAAGTTTCTCAACTATCAATATTTTTTTGGATAATTAGTAACTAGTCTTGAGAAAAATAAATTTAAATATGGGTTAATTTTCCTATAACACTGCTCTTCAAGAATAGAATACGTGATGAACAATTTTACGAGAAAAACTAATATTTCCTCCCTATAGAGCGCTTCGGATGGGCAAGCGAGCTTCATTATTAAAATAAGTATTAATCAATATAAAGATCATTAAAGTAGAATGGGACTGTGCCCGGATGGATGACCGCGCTGACCGACGGTTAAAATCCGGGGGGAATATAAATACCGCGGGTGGCAAATGGATAATTGGTTATCGCTTTCATAATAGTCTGTAATCAATCCTTTGGTTGGAGAATGTTAGATCTTTTCGAATTCATTTTGCGAATTATAACCGCCTTAGATTTTCCATATTATGCGGGAATTTATAAATCCACAAAGCCAATTTGGTTGTTGGTTGATATTGAGAAAGCCATGCTGTTAAAAATTCTAATACTTCACTTATGTTTTATTATTGGCCAGTCGATGAAAAATGTATTATGAGCTTTATTTTAAATTATAAATAAATAATTAAGAAGTTATTGGAATGAATTCTATCACTAAATAAAAACGCTGCAAATTATTACACAATGATTTATTATTTCCACTTAGTAATATTTAAAAAATATCTATTCTGTCCAAGTAAAAAAAAATAAGCAGTAGGCACAAAAGGAAAATAAATTTGAAGCTTGTCACAAGATAATCGCCGTAAAAGTGCCGAAGTGGGAGTGTTAATTTTAAAAATGTGTCAATGCAAGTTCCTTGGTCGATTCCAAAGGTCTATTATTGAAAATAATAAACCAAAAGTATTTACAGATAGATTTTTTTATTTTACGTTTTTTTTTCTTTTTTCTTATTTTAATGCCTTGTTATGCTGATTCCAAAACACCTAAAATTTCTCCTCTATCTTTATAAATGGCTGAGTTATGAGAATATAAGATCTTTAATCGGCAATTATTATCGATTTTTTGTTTTTCATGTTTTTTTTTTCTAATGTCTTGTTATGCTGATTCCAAAACATCTTACATTTCTACTCTATCTTTATAAATGGCCGAGTTATGGGCATATATGATCTTTAATCGGCAATTAATATAGTTTTTTGTTTTTCATTTTTTTTTCTATTGCCTTGTTATATTGATTCCAAAACCCCTTAAATTTTCTCCCTATCTTTATAAATGACCGAGTTATGGCGATATAAGATCTTTACTCGGCAATTATTATAGTTTTTGTTTTTCATTTTTTTTTCTATTGCCTTGTTATATTGATTCCAAAACACCTTACATTTCTTCTCTATCTTTAAAAATGACCGAGTTATGGGCTTATGAAATCTAATCGGTAATTACAAAGATTTTTTTAATACCTTTTTATGCTGATTCCAATATACTTTACATTTCTCCTCTATCTTTGTAAATGACCGAGTTATGGGCTTATGAGATCTCTAATCGGTCGCCATTTTGAAACAAACTCGGATGGTAATGTCGATTTCTGAGGATCATTCTGGGGTGACCTATGACAATGGTACCGAATCTCAAGAAAATCGGCCCAGTAATCTCAGAGAAAAGCCGCGGACTGCGTACAGCGTACGCCGGACGATTTTTTTTTAATTCGATATTTGGATTCTACGTATCTTGAAACGTAAAACATCAAATTTTGAGGGAATTACAAAAAAATTGTCCTTGGTCGATTCCAAAGGTCTATCATTGAAAATAATAAACCAAAATAAATTAATTCCGAATATTAATAACTTTCTTTAAACCTTTTAATCCTATCCTGCTTTTTTATTCTTGGGTATAAACTCTGAATTTTCTTAAGTATATCATTTAAGATTAGGGATGGAATAAAAAGTAAACAAGATAAGTTGCAAAGAACAAAAAGTTATCTTGCTGGAATGTGGCGTGGTTTGGACTTAATGATTTTTTTTAATGCAGTCTTGTGGGTGCTACTGTGCTGCAATGTACCGATTTTCAATTCAATTCCGATCCAATTTTGACGGTATCAGGAAATAAAATATAATTCTTTTTCCTAGAAACTATTCTCTTCAATATTGCTCAGAAAATAACTTAATTGTGTATTATGATTGGAACTCTACTTGTTATTTAAATAGATAATATATAAATTGTTATCTCCCTATCGATTTGTTTACTCATTTATACAATCGTTATCATCCAAATTTCCTTTTTTTTTTTTTTTTTCCTTTCCTCCTTCAGAGTCGAATAGTGAATATCGATTTTTCGGGCCATTGGATTAATTTTTTCCTACTCGATTGGAAACTTGCTTGTGTTCTGGTCGATTGAGAAGAAGATAATTGACTTATAAGGTATTGCGGAATTTATTTGATCTTATTCGAATTTTTCGTTGTTTTAGAAAGGATTCTTACCATATATAACCTTACTCCTATAAACATCTGATTCTCATATATACCAATTTTCCATAAGTTTCCACTATGGTATTGCCCATTCCACAACAATCAACCAAATAATTTTAGACTCAAGGTTATTCAACTTGTTATTCCTCTATCCAGCTCCCGAGTCTTACTCGTCTACGTCTCTTCGTTGAGAAGTCGGAAATTCACTAAAACTAAAACTAAATTTTTTATAAAACTAAAGTTTCGGAATTACCCCATTTTTAGTTTTTGAGTTATACAATTTTAAAAACTAAAAATCGACTGGTTTTTACTAGTTTTGAATTATTGAAAAGTTTATAGCTCTGTAACTATTTACCCTAGAGAGCTTAAAGTAGTGCCATTCTTTTCAAGATTGCATGGACTTTAATTTATCTTGAATTAACAAAGAAAATCCTCGAATATTTAAAATATCAATAATAATAAAAATAATTTGTTTTTAAATTGAAATGGAGATACACTGTATATGTTATATTGAAAAAAATAATTTTTTAATATTTTTTTTTAATGATATGATTTCATTGAGATACCATTATAAAATGTGAGATGTGCATTCTTAAGTTAACATTAAACATATATTTTTTAATTAAAATTATGTTTAGTTTGGTAATAAAAGGGTATGGGTCAACTTAAAATCCTTGTCTACTTCTGTCGATCTCACAATTATTAATTAACCTGATTCGGTTAGCAGTTTAAAAAAATAGATACATGTTATCAATTCTTTATTTACAAAACTCTATAGCCCATGAGGAATTGTAAATTATACCTAAATTTTGGTTCTGTAAAATACTTTTTCACTTACCCCCCTTTGCTCCAAAATGCTTCATATCATATCTTGTTAAATTGCGTCTAATTACGATTCGGGATTAGACGATTAAAAAAACATATTATAGTATTAGTTGTATAGTATAATATTTTTATCGAATTTATTTTCAAATTATCCGCCACAAAAGCTCTCCTGATATCTAGTTCAAAACCTTTCATTACGTTGTTGCTTTGTAGTCGGAAGTTCTTCAATTTTCCTTTTAGGCCACGAATAGATTTATTTGGAATGATCTGAATCTCCACTATGTTGCTTTCTTTGCCCAAAATAGACGTACCATATCTCGTTCCATTATAAGCTCCATTGCCTCATAAAACCCCTTATTTCTTTTTCTTTTTTTTAAACAAGTCCTGATAATTCTTTATGGTGTCTGAAAAGAATATGGCTTTTATACATAGAACAATTATCGGATTGTAACCAACAGGTAGTGTCTCCTCATGTCGTGTTGCCCTTGTATGACGTATTTATTTAGTTATGCAGTTTCAAATTTCAATATTAATATTTAAGAAAAGGAACTGATATTGGAATGATATCGTTCCACATTGTATGGTGGTATAGACAGTTGCATAGATATATTGCACAAAGGCCCTGAAGTCACCTTCACCTTGAGTAGATTTGTTGACTAGATTTGTCGATTGATCGCTACTAATCGAAAGGTTCGTCTTTGAAGGGACTGTCCTATCAGGAGCTCCTATCTCCGGTCTTCTGGTCAGTCTCTTGTCTAGAACGGTATTGTTCCTCCCTCATGTCTTCCTCCTTCATTGTCTTTTTTCTCCACATGATTAATTATATTTAATTAGTTTATGTTCCGCTTTTTAAATTAATTTTCACTTTATGCTAGCATTAATTTTCAAATTGCTAAAAAAACTCATAGCATTTGAATTTCCATAAATTACAGTTCTATACAGTAGTATTGGTTTTATATAAGAAATACATTTATATATTTACACGGTGAAGCAACAAAAAAAAAGTATCCTAATGTTCGTTTTTGTTCTGGTTTCTATTCATCTAATATTTTATCTATCCACAGTCTTTTACGATAAACATTAAATAAACAATATACACTCTTGAAAATAGGGAGGCCTAAAAAAAAATTCCCTCTTAACATTAACAACCTGAAGTCAATGATTAAAAATATGAAAGAGATACGAGGTTAATGTACCAATAGTTGCCACTTGGGTGATTAAATTGGGAAAATGAGGTAAATAGTGGTTTAAGTAGGTATTATAAATAAAAGTTTTTATGTTCTGAAGTTGCAACTTTTAATTCGACGAATCGTTTCTTGTTTCTCTCTTATTCTTCATTTATGAAACCCTAAGCATGATAAAGTAATACAATGTTACATTAATGTGTTTCAAGTAGTACAAAATAAGATTTGAATTCTAGAAAAAGTTGTTAAAAGGATTGTCCACCACTAATCCAATAACCTCATTTCCAAGTGTCCACTACTAGTAGAAATTATGAAAAAGTAAGAAAAAATATACTAGAATAAACAGCTGGTCAAATCACTGCATTCAACCAAGTACCGAGAGGACCATTTTTCAGAAAAGAAAACAATGAAAATTTCCTTGTATCCATGTATCCATATATCCACGACCTGTACATACCCATTAATATGTGTATTTCATATTTGTAGCCTTTAATCAGGCATTACCGTCAGCCGGGATGAGAATAGTCAACCGAGTGAGAATGGCCAAAAGCTGGGAAGATGTGACTTAGGCCCACAACCGTCCCCCCAATCAATTTTTTTCTCATTTAGTGGTGGTTTATGTGACTTTAAATAATTGTATACAGGTTTATATATTTTGAATAATTGTATTCTAAGATTTCCATGCAGAAAAAAATTTGACTTTGCTATGTAGAGTAATTTTTGTTATGTTGGCAAAACTTCTTGTGCTGTGGCTATCTCCTTGAATCGATTACCTTATCGTTTGTTGTTTTGCTGGAACAACTTCTTCTGCGAATAAAGGTAAGGTTTTATCAATTATTTTTTTAGCTAAATGAAAGTATTATCAAATTTTCTAACATTAGCCAAACTTCTATTCATTTCGGGGTGACTGACTATATGACCTGATTCATGGCCTTCTGTGCTCAATATGTGATTATTTAGTGATGTACAGTGGATTCTCGCTAATTCAAACGTCGCTAATCTGAATCTTTCTGTAATCCAAATTATACTATAAATTATATAAATATATAATATATATATATATATATATATATATATATATATATATATATATATTTATCAAGATTTGACTAACAGCATACCTACTCTCATACATTAAATGATAAAGGTAACCACGGAAAAAAGGGGGAAGATTCGATAAGGACGAATTAAAAGATCTCCTATTATTCTATTCTACGATATTATTGTTATTTATTTTTTTTTTACGTAATTTTGAAAGAAAATTAGATATTTTTAATGTTTATTTTAGTGCAATTTATATTTTAAAATAACATTAGTATATAATTTAACGATTTAGGTTCTTTAAATGTTTCAATATTTATTTTTTTTAGCCACATGTCAAAATTAAGAAAAGAAAACATGTAAAGACACTTTTTTTTTTTTTCCAAGTTTAAAAGATTATTTTTTTGGATGTACTAACACCAGCCTTTAAATATGTGAGTTTGTATGAAAAAATACTGGCCATAGTCACTCCGAACACGGGCATATGCTGCTCTCTCACTCGCACACATAGCCTAGATAATCTGTATATAAGGAATATAACTGAACATGTACTGTAAAACATCACTTTTAAGAGTCGTTTTTTTAAATGGAACGTTACGTTTACAGCAACAGAAAAATCTTAATTTTGGCCTGCTCACGCCGTTTTACGGTTATTTATAATGCTATAAATTATTATTATAATGCCTCATTCAAGGAAACACGACAATGTCCCACGATATTCATCATATAGAAAAGAATTTCTCTTGTAATTATGGACGATTTGCTCACAAACTGATCCTAAGGGTTGAAATTGCTTATTAAATGAGTGAGAAATGATATATATTTTCAAGACAAGCAACTTTCACCCCACTTCTCTCCGTCAAGATCAACAATTTTGATTGAACAATTGAACTGTTATTGAGTGAAACCACACTAGTTTTTGGCTAATTTGATCATATTCTTTGGTTTCTCGTAGCATTAGGTATGAAACGAATCGAAGTAATATAATTAAATTTTATAAAAAATTGAATTACCCATTTATTGGACTAATATTCAATGAAGCATTGATCCAATAATATTTTGAATAAATATTTGAGGGATATTTAATGCTTTGTTTTTTATCTGGACAAACCTTAATTCTGAAAATGAGTTTTTAAATACCGGGCATCCATATATTAGTCGTAAAAATCCATTCTTTACCTGTCCAATAGGTTTATGATCTTGACTACAAATATGAAGATAAATTAATAGAAAAATTCTATCAAATGCATATATATACCTTGATAAACTAGAAATGAAATGGAAGTCGTTGATGAATCGATTTATTTAAAAATAAAAAATAAAAAGATATTAGTATTTATATCCAAATAAATCATTTTTATCCTCCATGATCAAAGAAAAATCAGTTAATAAGCTGCAATATCATTCTTATCAAATGGATAAGAGTAAAGGTTTTTTTGTTTAACTTCTTTCATAGCAGGTATTAAAATTTGCCGCCATACAACAGTGATAGATTGTAATACGCTTTAGAGCAATTAATAACGATAGCATTTATCATTAGTCATTACAAGTATTTGTATATCTTAATTGACGTTGAAGAATTCTAAAAGAATAAATGGATTTAAAAAAAACTCTTTTGATTCATTAGATTTGTTTTAAAACATAGGTTTGAGATTGTGATTTAACTTAAAAGAAAATATAACGATCTGTATTTTTTTTTTTTTTTTTGTATTTTTCTAATAGAGAACATAGTCTAACATTACCGCATGTTTTCGAAGTGTAATAATACGAATTTTGCAATTATGGTGTATTTCGACAGGTTTCTCCTATTACTCCCTACAACAAATTACTGAGTTATACTTGATATCTTCCTATAAGAAATAAAAATAAAAGGGAGTGCAGATTTGATTCTGTTATCGCAAAATATTTTTCAAAGAACCGGTTCTAAAAACTTTAATCTTTGGCAGTGTAATGAATTACGAGGAGGAGAGGGGGGAAGGGGAATAAAGTAGCTATCTTAACTACTCTGAAGACTACAAATTAAAACAGAATTGAATCCTTAAACGAATATTCTCTTTTTATTTCCTGAGAGATGGATTAAAAAGGAAATAAAAGCGCTGTATCCTGTAGCATTGAAGACGATTGCTAATCTTGGGTCTCCTGACTGCAAAAACTACCTCCAATCAGTTCTTTAGAACGCCCTCTCATTCCTGATGGTTTTACCTGCGCATTAGAGTAACGAAGTCGGTTCCCTGAGGGATGCGTTCTATCACGAAACATACCGTGGTTTGTGTTACTCGCAATAATTATTTTAATTTTTGTAAAAGCACTAATTAATCAGAAACGTTTTGCTGATGAATATTTATTTTTTAATTTATATTTTATGAAGCATTAGCTAAGTATCGTAAAAGGGGAATGCACTTTGATCACGTTATGGCCATTCTTTTCTGTGAATGTAAAATTGTTTTATACAATTTTTTCAGGTATTAGTTTTTGATGTTTTTTATATACCATAAAAGGGAAATTCCATGGATTTGTGTTGTTTTTATTGAATATTCCATTACTTTTTCTATTAATTCTTAACTGTTCAAGAATTAGGTTTGCCTAATTAGCGTATTTTATTAATGGTTTGATTAATATTTTTTTCTGTATTTAATTTACAAGCAGAGGTTTGAATCCAATAATAATATTTACCGACATGTTAATTCTCCATTATGAGTAGTATATATCGCACATCCATAATGAAAGAGACACAACTAAAAATTTTTAGCGTCAGAAATACTGCTAGTTGTACCCCTAATATCGCTAAGATCAGCTTACTTTCAAATATCAGACCAAACCAATAGACAAAATAGGAGATATACCATCAACATGTCTTAAAGGAAACATCCTCAGGGCTTTTATGCAAAACATAATCTGTGTCTAATGTACATTCTTACAATAACAGATATTTTGAGTTGTGCCTCTTTCATTCTTGGTGTGTGATATGTAAATATAACATTTTACAAGAATCAGAATTGAAGTGCTTTACTGTGGTTTATGCATATCACTCGGGAGCCATGCTCGGAAATTATTTTATTTAATTGGTTTACGTAGAAAAAAAAATACAATAATTATAAGTTGTACATGTAGTATCCAATTCAGGGAATGATTCATGTACACCCCATTGACACTTATTAGTACTGAGGGATCATGAGTATACACCTCTCAGACGTTGTATTAAATCTGTACTCAGATGGCAAAATGTTTTAAGTCACTTTATCCCATTAAAAAGGAGGATAATCACATTCCGGAGTCTTATTCGTTGATGTTTAGAAGGCAAAATTTCGTAAGTTTTTCTCTTTTAGTCAATGACAAAACAGCGTTGCCAAACTGTAAGTCGAAAGCCAACGAATGGCATGCTGGCAAAATGTTATAAGTTGAGTTTAGACATTTTGCTATCATAATGGTTTCACGTGCAGTCGAGTCTGATAAGTTAATGATATGGGAAGGGAATATATTTAAGAGAGAGTATGTGATTCAATAGTTGTTTTATAATAGTCACGTATGATTTCCAATCTCTGCCCATTGTGAGTAACAAGTCTTTTGTTTTGGTAATGGAATATTTTAAGGGTTCGTGTACAGCAGTCTGAACGTCTAAGTGTAAATGTTACATGATTTGATTTTTGAATATTAATGTTTGTACGTCATTTATCAAAGCAATTTTGTTGTAAATTTAAACCATTTTGTGCTTTGGGTTAATATTTCAGTTGGAAGTATATATAGTGTTCAGAACGAGACATAAAATGCTGCCCGGCGCTCCTCTGCACTGATTCGGCAATAGTCGGATTGTTTACCATTCTGGTTAACAATAAAAATCCTCAAAAAATGCCCTTATGATTAAATAATATGTATGACCATCATGCCATACTTTATCGGATGCTTATACGACGTCTAAGAAAGCTGCTTTCTTTTCTAATGCATCATGGTGTCAAACACTCTATGGAATTTGGCATATGTCAGTACAATTAAGTAGTAAACAAATATATATATATATATATATATATATATATATATATGCATATATATTTTTAATATACTCTATTAGATTGTTCGGTATGCTGTGTAAATTAGAAAATCAACACAGTTGAGCAGCCAATCACAATTAAATAAACAGTTTTTGTTGGAGAAGTTCGAAGCAGAAAAGAGAACACTTTCTCTGCTTTCTAAATCGTCTAAAGCTCTGCTATATTTCACTAACATATTTAAAATCACATTTTAGTAAAAACGAAGGGGAAATCAAGTTGGAAACCAAATCATTAATGGCGAATT
Organism: Rhaphigaster nebulosa; assembly: GCA_948150685.1. Classification (NCBI taxonomy): domain Eukaryota; kingdom Metazoa; phylum Arthropoda; class Insecta; order Hemiptera; family Pentatomidae; genus Rhaphigaster; species Rhaphigaster nebulosa. The sequence goes on from OX411308.1 coordinate 131,462,678, forward strand.
AATTATTAAAACTTTTTTCTTTGAATGAAAATTGACTGGAATAAAGTACTATGGTTCGTTAGTTCCATTTAATGACACCTGTTTCACTTTTCACACCGAACAACTTTTTTTTTTCTAATAATAAATTAGAGATTTTCTTGTGTAAGTGTTTACGTCAATCACTTTCTGGGATCCACAAACCCATATTCTAAAAGTTTAAGCATAATCAGTGGGATTTTGAGATACGTTTTACTTATAAATATTGCTTGCATATAATTATAGGATACATAGCTGTTTAACTTGATTTTATAAATAAACCTGGCACCGATGAGCTCAAAGTCTTGAGCATCGAGTGAACTATTAGCGACCACATATTCTGATGAATGGTTTAAGAAAGAAAGAACTTTACTGCCCATAAAACTTGTAAAGAATAATAATATAGAAAAGAAGAAGGAAATAAAATAATTTAAATATTCATGAAACCAATTAATTCATAACCACTAATTAATTCGATAATTCGAATAATATATATATAGGGCCTCGCCCCAATTCCAGCAAAGGATAATATATATATATATATATATATATATATATATATATATATATATATATATATTATCCTTTGCTGGAATTGGGGCGAGGTCCTAAAAATAGCGTTCCTCAATCTTCTTGTCGAGGGGTCTATCCCCCGATGAATAGCAGTACGGAGGTCGGAACAGTGGCCCTTCAACTATTTTTAGAAAAAAATCGTTTACATACGGGAACAAACACGAGAAGAATCCAAAACAAGCGTTTTGAGTTAGCACCACTTCCCCAGTTATACTCATCTACTAGAAATAACATTGGCTCTGTCCATCTGAAAGGAATGATTTGAAGATGTTCATGTCAAATATCCTTAGTACTTTGGCCATCTCACTCTTAGAAACACTAGAGAAATTGTGAGGTAAAATTTGGTTATCCTTTTTATTTTTTATTTGCTATATACAAAATTATCAAATGCTATTAAAAAAGGACATGGACCGGACTATTTGTCATTATTTATTTATTTTTCATGGGTTTTTTTCTGTACCTCGAAGGTAAACTGCACAATGGGGGCAGGGTACGGTTTTACAAAAGTTAAAGTTATATTTCTTGACCTCGAAAGTAAACAGCACCATTTCGGCTAGAGCAGGTTAGTTAGGTTTCGTTGGTTGGGTATGCAAAATTTGGACTTACGAAATATAATTCATTACGGAGTTTAAAATGATTTCAATTTCATTAAGGATTGATAAACTATTTGCCATTTATAAATTTGTTTTAATGAAAACTAGTTTCGAATGTTGTACATTCATCTTCACTTCAAGGTTTAAATGGATTATATCAAACAGAAAGGTTTGTTCAGGTTTCTTTTCGCACTGAACTAACTTCTTGTTCAATGCGAGAAGAAGCCAGTTTTCAATAAAACAAATTTATAGAAGAGGCAAATAGTTCATCAATCCCTAATTAGATTGATCCTTCTATACCATCATGCGGATGTCAACTGATTTCAATTTTTACTCCAACACTTTTTGGGGAAAGCTCCCTTGAAAGAAGAGTTGGCCTCAATTAAACATGCTAATTAATAAATTACAAAAAAAAGAAAAGAATAAAAGAAAGTGAAAAAGAATAAAAATAAATGGAAATAAAAAAAAATGCCAAATATCAACACAGGTATGAATTAATAAAATAATTTTATTAAAATATTAATACAAGTTACTGAATAATTACTATATTTTGTTTTACTTCATTATGGAATTTTTAAATGGATACAGAAGCATTTATTCTTTAAAAGAAGATGTAATTTTACTTTCTAAATTAGTGTTTTTGTAGACACCCCTCAGACGGTTATTGCCATAAGGTACATATTTGGCTATCATTTGTTGTTTACTGTACTATGCGAACTTGTTAGAAATAAACATGTTTTTTATTATTATTATTACAAAAATACAATTCAGCCTTTACCTATTAATGAATACTAATAAAATTATCACCTAGAGCAAATGTTTATTGGTATCTTTATCTTAATTTTGTTTTTTATTCTATTCTTTACTTTATATAGTTATTATAATTTTTTTAAATATTAATATGTTTTTATTGTTTAGTGTATGATAAGACATTTGCTTTTTTAGTATTAATAGAGGTAACTTCATTATTATTATATGGTGTGCACTAATTAATTTATTTATCTTGATTTTATTAATATTTGGTTTATTTATATTCCTATTTAATGTTTTTTTGATTTATCCTTTTTTTTATTTTCAAAATTCGTCAATGATATAAATAGATAATTATATTTCAAGCAATATGGTGTAGGTTCCAACGTAGAATTGGACGGTGGTAATTTATCGTGATGCCCCTGCTTGCTATATGATAATGCGTTGTTTTTTTTTCCTCTGCGCCAGTTTTCCCCGAAAATATTTTCCCGTCTCGAATTTTTTCCTTCATTTGCATGATACTGCCGTTGCAGCTTAATTGCCTGCAGTTAATAGGAACCCTGATTTGTATATCATTATGACTTTCGTTCCATCTGAATGCTAAGAGTATTTTGATGGTAAATAAGCCGTACTTTTTGCAGCCTTTGTCAAACCACGTGTAAAATTTCTCTTTTGCTACTCTATAATAGAATATTGTATAGAATCAGATCAATATATTATAGCTAATGGTTGAATACAAACAAATCTACATTAAAAAAAATAGATGCATTTATTATATTTTTCGTTTTATTTATTAATGATGTTATGTCTTTATCGCCGTACCCTGTTTCTAAGATTGATCCGCTATATTTTTTACTGAAATATTTTGTAATGAAATACACAAAGCGTTTAATGAAAAATCGCTGTAAATATTACATTTTTTTTCAGATAGTTGTATTATTATCCAAAAAAGAAAAAGAAAATTATATTAATTTTTAATCAATACTATTACTTATTTAAGGCTTGGGTATAATCGTTCCAAAATTCTTTATATTTTTCCTCTATCTTCGCAAATGGCCATTTTGAAACGAAATGGCGTATGATAATTTCAAGTTTGCAAGGATCACTGGAGAGTGACCTGTGACTCCGGTGCGAAATCTCAAAACAATCGGCCCAGTAGTCTGGAAGAAAAGACACGGACGGCGGACGACCGGATTTTTTTTTAAATTTGATTTTTGAATTCTACGTATTTTAAAGCGCAGTTTTTGGTGTTTTTTAGTTCACTTTTAGTCAAGATATTTTTTAAATCAGCAATTTTCCAAGTATTGTTTAATAACTTTATACTCTGAACTCTCAGCTCAAATCAGGGTTGGATTTAAATTTTAATATGGTTTTAATTGACATATATAGTGGCACTGTTCATTTTTGTGGTGTTTTAAAACATTATAGAAAACATTTCATCTCTTCAAAAATTTGATGGTTTTTTTGTTCTCTTTTTTTCATAACTGTTTTTATGCATTTAAGGAAAATTTGGGAGATCGTTATAAATAAGATTGATATGTATGAAAGTTCTTTAAATTTTGTAGAAAAAAATAATATATGTAACATAACATTACAATTTAAATTTTGGAATTTGTTGTAAAAACGTCAAATATTTAAACTGTCTATTGAAAATTTAAATAGGAAACAAAATAAAAAGTCAGAATAAATGATCATTGGTGTTAACAAGTCATTCGAGGAACCACATAGAAAATATAACCAACTTTTTAGTTCTTCAATCCTTTGGTAAAATTTTAATTAAAATTACATCGTATTAAAAATTACCGATGTAGATGCCTAAAATTACTTAAATGACAGCTATTTTTTATATTGCGTTTGTTTGAACTGAGATACCGATATTGATACCTAATAGCTGATAGGCGATATGTGATGCTAAAAGCGCCGTGCCACACAATTTAAGCTTTTATGAGGTGTATACACGCAGCTCAGCACTGAGCATATTGTATTGTATTTCAAAGCACTAAAATGCTTAAAATAAGTAATTGATTTTCGAATTAAATTTAACACATTAAAGCAGAATAGAATTACATTTCATCTAAAAGTTTTATGAATATAATAGTAATATATTTATTAATTGCATGCTAGCATCTAAGGACGCCCCATAAAGGTTTCGAATCATCCTTGTGTAATGAGGTGCTGATAGCATTCCATAAGCAATAGAAACATCCGTCATTTATTTACAGATAATATTTATAAATTATCTGAATGTTATTAAGAGATTTTTAAAATATTTATCTGCAGTTTTGGTTACTATAATTCATTAATTTTAGGAAAATTAAAGATTATATGTGAATTCGGATTATGGTGATTCGATAACAAAAACAATGTTTCTTGTTTTGTGCGTGCTACTTCATCTACTTATTAACTCTATTTTATCATAAATTTAATCTATTTTATTCCTTATAATTAATCAATCATAGATTAAATAGGACCAGTATAAACCCCCAAAAACAATTTCATTAATAAATTTCCAACAAATTTTATTAAATTGCATTATAAAAAGATTGTAACGTTTCTTTTCTTTTTTTTTTTTGTCCATTTTCAAATCTTTGTAGTTTATTTATAAACATAAAATGTGAACACCATAGTCAAAAAAATAAATCCATATGGAAATTATTACTTGGAAGTGTCTGTTGACCATTTAAATTATCACTACGATAATTTTTGTTTATTTACATAACGATAGGAAAAAATGGATACATCTAAGAATTCTACATATTGATTTATTTTATAGACTATGGCACTCACATTTTATGTACATAAATAAAGTACAAAGGCTTGAAAATGGCCAATAATAAAAAATGGCCGAAACGTCACAATGTTTTTATACGGTAATTTAATAAAATTTGTTGGAATTTTATTAATAAAGTTATTTTGGGGATTTATAGTGGATCTGTTCTAATCTATGATTGATTAATTATAATTAATAAAATATTTTAATAGATATCCCAATTTAACAAAAAAATCAACAATCTAATAAAAGATTTAATCAAAATTTTTTATATTGCTCAATTATTGGAAAAATTTATTGTTATAAGCAATGGAATATTTCTTATATACCTAATAAATATACGGAAAAAATCATTAAGTTTTTAACAAAAAAGTTAAAGTTCCGATATTTTCTCTTATTCTTTTCTACAACAATTATTTCAATTTTAAGTTTCTATAAGTAATAATAATAAATATAAAAATTCCAAATTGATGAATATTGCAAGTTGGTTCAAATAATCACATTAGAAGTTAGTTTGGAGTTCCAAACGATCGCAGAGAATTCAATCAATTAGTGACGAAATCTGTTGATACATTAAGTCTTTACCTTGCATTATCTCGTTTCTCACTCTATCTACTCTCTCTCTGACAAATCTAATCGGCATGACGACACGAGATTAAAGAATCGATGTTTGTATTGAACATAATTAAAGAAAATCAAAGAAATAGTTTATTTTATAATATTATATTCAATTTAACAAAGTGTTTATTTAAAATATTTTGGCGAGAAGGTGCCTTATTTTATTGACAGTATTAAATAAAATATAAATAATTAAAAAAAGTATAAAATAAAAATATACTGGTTGGTTCTTAAAGTCAATGTCTTTCAAAAGCCAAGTGTAAAATAAATAAAAAAAAATATATATATATATATATTTTTTTTATATATATATTAATATATATATATATATATATATATATATATATTAATATATATATATATATATATATATATATAT